>JAMPIV010008188.1:0-469596 GCA_024509875.1 Oreohelix idahoensis | reverse complement strand
CAAGGATACTACAGCACGTTGGTCCGTCTGTATGGTGAAGGGAGCACCAAGCAGGAATTTTTCGAGTTTGGTTATTGCCCATATCACAGATAAAAGTTCCTTGTCGACTGTTGAATACTTTGTTTCTGCAGGCTTTAGCTTTCTTGAAATGTATAAGGTAGGATGTAGAATGCCGTCATGGTTCTGGAGCAGGCATGCACCAATGCCGTAGTTACTAGCATCTGTTCGTAAAAAAAATCTTTTGGAAGCATCGGGAAGTCTTAAAATTGGTTCATGCGAGAACAAATTTATAATTTTGTTGAAAGTTTCATTGCATGTACCAGTCCATGTCACCTTCACCGGCATGTCTTTCTTTAACAGTGAAGACAATACAGCCGTGATGGATGACAAGTTAGGTATGAATCTACTGTAATATTGAACAAGTCCTAACAAACTCCTGACCTGTTTCTTCGTCTGAGGAACTGCTATGTTTAGAATTTTGGAGACTGTACTAGGTAACGTTCGGATATATCCCGATCCAATGATATGTCCCAAAAAGGTTATCTCATTACACGCGATTTGCACCTTTGTAGGTTTAGCAGTTAGATGATAATTCCTTAGAGTGTCGAAAACATATCTAAGTCCCGAAACATGTTCCTCAAACGACGAACTAAACAAGCATATGTCGTCAATATATGTAATAACGTCTGGTCTACCTGATAAAATTTGTCGCATCAGGCGAATGAAGGTAGCTGGCGCATTAACAAGCCCAAAAGGCATCACATTCCACTGGTATAGACCTTGTGGAGTGGAAAATGCGGTGTAGTACTTAGCCTTTTCGGTCAGTGGTATCTGCCAATAACCTTTAGTTAAGTCTATCTTACTAAATATAGTTGCGTTGGATAGACGTGGCAGTAAGTCGTCGATAAGTGGATGTGGTTCGCTGTCAACTATAGTCTTAGCATTTAATTTTCTATAATCAACACATAGTCTGATGTTATTGTCCTTCTTCCGGACAATCACTAATGGAGAAGAGAATGGCGAATTACTAGTCTCAATGATTCCCAGAGACAACATCTGTTCAAGTTCCTTAGTAGTTTTTAGCAAGGAAATGTAAAGGAACAGAATAGGGATGTACACGAATAGGTGTATCATCATTGAGAGAAATGTCATGACTGATAGCCGATGTGCGACCCGGGACGTCGGTCAATACATCTGGGTAAGATTGTAATAGATTAGCAATCTGTAGACGCTGTTGCGGTGTAACCGTTGAAGAGATGGTTACATCCCGCCAAGATTCAGTAGGTTGAACTACTGGTACCGGTAACGGTAACTGTACCTCAGGAAAAGAAGATTCTTCTTCCTGGATGACAGATAAGTTAGCATAATAACAAGTAGATACTGTGTTGTCATCTAGTTCATGAAAAATTGACTGTAAGTGTTCAGGACGTGTATGAAATTGCTTGAGCATGTTAATATGAAATATCTTTTTGTGTCCCTTGATATCTAAGACGTATAAGAATAAATGACCAATAAGGAAAAGAAATGATGACTGACTAGAGCTGAGTCATCAAGAAATAAGACAAAAGGGTGAGCGTACACCATTATCTGCGTGGCGCAGAATCAGGTACTAATTGTAACTTTAGATAACGGTGATGAAAATAAACACCATTATCACGCTTGATTACCCAACGAGCGTCTCGATTGTTACGAAATGTAACCATCGCCTGTCTATTCTGCCCATTGCATGATGGCAGAAGACGAACAAACTTAACGTTTGCTGTATAATCAAAAAAAATTCTAAGTGCCTGCCAGGTAGTATCCTGCGGCAGATTTCGCACTAACACTGTGCGAGAATACGCACTTTTCCCAATATATGTAGTATCATTGTCACGAAATAGTGGACAATGATGATATGTATTCTTTGTCAAAGAATTAACCTTCCCTTTCAACACCGACATTGTCTTTCTGTTGGATGTCATATCATCCTGACTGGACTGAGGATGATACCTATCATCACCAAAGGTATTAAGTTTCCTACATGTCGTAGACATGTCCTTGCTGGCAAAGTAAAAACTTTTTCATCATAATTATTTGTGTTAACTTTATGTTTCCTTTTAAGTCCAGCATTATTATTTAACCTATTATTCTTCCTCATAATGTTTTTGTCAATGTTGACAACGTCAACAGTTTTATTAGGATCAGTTATATCCTTAGTATGTTGTCCAATAGATCTATCATCTTCATCAATTTCCAGGATAGTACTGAGAGTGAAGTTGGAAACTGCTGTGCCACATGTATTTATGTTGTTGGCACGAAGTGTAGCCATTTCAACAACAGCGTTAGCGTTGCTAACCGAAGGCAAATTTTTTAATTCCCATTCATCAATTTCCTGTGGGGAACAATCCTTACTACCATGGATGCGTCCCAACATCAGATCTGCAATTGGATTCTGAAGCATGCATACTTTTACGTTCCCTGTGAAAAAAGGTGTGTTAACATGAATAATAGCTGTGGGGTAAAACTCAATAGTTCCCCCAAAAGTCATGCAACGGACATATTCCCCCGTTGCACAGCTGGGATGTACCAGCGACTGTCGTACACCAATCGTTGTGGATCCTGAATCCCTCAGCACTGAGACGACGGATCCATTAACTAATCCCCTGTTAAAAATTAGTAGGCCTGTTCCATCGTTGACTGCAAGACCTACCTCTGGTGTAATATGTCCGCAGTTAAGCACTGTTTCTTTCGCCTTCTGAAAAATAAGATTGCATTGTTGGCAACTATTTGCCACATTATAATTAATAGCAAAACATGTAGCAGAAGACTGTGTTGTATTATTGTCAAGTGGGACCTGAGCTATAGGGGTAGTATTATTTGTAACTGCTGCCCCTGTATTATGGTTGTAATGAGATGATCCCCGAGAATGAGATCGATTCCGAGTATAATTGTTAGAATTATCTCGTCGTCCTCTATAGTAACTATTATCTCGATGTCTCGAGCCATGATTATTACCATTCCAGTTACTATTATTATTGGGAGTATGTGATCGATTATAATGAGTGTTATGTTGACCATTGTGGTAGTTTGTTTGAGGTGAATAATTTCTATCTCGTGATCTACCTCTGTTGAACTCATTTTTATTGTTGAAATCATTATTATATCCCTTCTGAAAGTGAACATTGTGATTTCTTTGGAACCTGCTTCTGTCTACACTGTGATGTCTTTGTTTGTTATTATGATTGTAGGCCATATTAGACGCCACAGGTAGAGGTTCTCTTAATGAGGAGTTAGAAATGGTTGCATTCGGATGTGCCGAACAGTAGTTTAAAGAAATTTTTTCTAAATCATCCATAGTACCTGGTTTACGCTCCTGCAAATATGCAAAAAATGGCTGGCTAACCGAAGATAATACCTTATCCCGTAGTAGTAAATCAACTAATTTGTCGTATGATTTGTTGACTTCTGCCAGTTCAACCCATCTATTAAATGTATTGCGTATATTCGCAATGAATCCTGCAAAATCTTTTGGAGATTCAGGTAAAATTCCCTTAAATTTCAACCTACAGTGTTCCTCGTCCAGGTGAAACCTTCGTAAAAGCAAGGACTTAATAGCACCGTAGTTATTTGCTATTGATGGGTCAGCATTTTGAGAAGCCGTCAATGGTTCTCCAACCAAGAATTCATTTAACTTGAGTACCCATGACTCTTCAGGCAAATGGTTTGTTTTGCAAGTCTGTTCAAAACGTGACAGGAACGATGAAAGGTCGTCCACGTTCAAGTTGAGAGTGGGTAATTTAAAGTTGTAGAAATGTTTAGTTTGGCTGGATGATGATCCATTTTGTGCGTTATTATTCTGGTTTGCATCAGCACTTTGTGCTTGTAATTTTGCTGTCTCCAATTTAATACGCGCCAATTCCATTTCTTGTTGTAAAATAATTTCCTCTCGTTTCAATTTATTCTCTTCTTCCTGTTGAGCAATTTCTCTTAATCTATTTTCCTTGGCAATTTGCTTCATCTCACGTTCCTCTTCCTCTTTCTTTAATTCAGCTTTTTTCTCTGCTTCTTTTCTTTCATGTTTTTCCAGTTCTGCCTCAGCAAACTGACGAAGTTCTTGAGATTTATAACCATATTCCCGACCAATTTTAACGAAATGGTCTATAGTAAGCATTTTGACTTTTATCTGTAAGTAATTATTGATAATTACTGATTAAAATAGTCAATAGTAGCTTCAGAGTAATTATTATACTTACTCAACTTAGAAATATTCAATATAAATAATCACAATAGTACTGAACTCTAATGTCTAAGTTCAACTAATAGACAATATTTTGTAACAATATTGTATCTAAATAATACTATATCATAAATAGTTATGATATCTGTTAACTATTATGTAATTACTTCACACAATTAATCTCAATATCCAATAATGTTGGGTATGATTCCTAGTAATTATATTGTTCAATGTACTAAGTCACTCTCTTAGTACCAGAAAAGTATATTAAATAATATACAATGGGTCTATTACCTCAAAGGTAGCTATAAGATTATTTTGTTTTGTCAATATATATATTATATTATTATGCCCTAGGCATCTCTTATAAATTGTAGTGCTACTTTCTTGGACTATCACTGCATAATTATGCAATGTCCCATATTAACCTTAATTATCAGAAAAAATTAATTAAATTAAATTACAAGTATATTATTGCATATAATATCATATTATTAATGTAGTATTAAATATATCATGAGGACAAACAAAACAATGATGCAACTAAAGGGTACAAACAATGTTAAGACGCAAACAAGACATTTTCACAATTAAAAATGAATTTATGAACTAAATAAAACAAGCGGAAATGTCACAAGCCAAATGAAGGGCAAGGTCTGACCCGAGGTCAACTTAATATTCAAAGTACACAAAAAAAAAAAATGACTGCAAAAAATGATGACATCACAGGACTCATAACGGACGAAAATTTAACAATCATAAAATAAATTGATAGTCAGAGTAGACTGGACGAAATAGTTAACGAACATGATACAGAACTGAATAAAATTGTTAACTGAGTACGAATAAAATACACCAGTTATCTACGGAACGGTACAGCTAACACAAATCGTCAAACGGTAGCAGATTTGGACAGGTCGTCCAATGGCAAACCTCAATGGGGCTTCCAAAAGTGCGATCGTTTAACTGCCCTAAGAAACGACCGAAATTAATTCAGGCATCGTGAGAGCCACAGAATCTTATTTCGGTTCATCCTCCCTACCTCCCACGAATTAACAACACATTAAGACAACCAAAATTTACATGAAACACATTCAGAACAGACATGCCTATGCAGGCAAAAGGCATGGACTCAGTAGCACTGTTTGCAATAACAACAGTTAAACACCTAGACTTATCTTTTCCGTTGCTTCACTTGATGCTAGTTGTCGTCGACGGCTAGGCCTGTGCCTTTGACTGTCTGCTCCTGATGGGCAGGCAACGGTAGTCCATCTTATGCATCTTGATCAATTTGAAACGAACTAGAGAGGCGTTGAAAATATGTCTTCTTCACTGCGACAATGCAACAGTGACGTCATGTTGCTATTCATAATCACGTGCGTCACGTCAGCTTCGTAATGATCATGTGATCGAAACTTGATCGTAAATATTATGGTTGATCTGTGCGTAAGGAACAGAAGTTTGTTTCTTTTTTCTGTCGTTCCACGCACACCGGCCGCCACTTTGTTGCTGAGTTATTTGCCGGTTGAAGATCATGCACTGAGTATGGTTACTTTAGTGATCTCTTGTTAATCGTGCTTTGTTTAGTATTACGCGAATTAGGGTGAAGGTGTTCATACAACTCAGTAGCATGGTATGAAGAAGTAGTTCATGTAACTTGAACTCAGCAACATTAATGAAGTAATTAATTCCTTCAGATTGAGTCCGTACATTTAATTCACAGTTGTACATACAAGATGATCATTTCAATAGTAGTAGAGCATAAGTCCATATAAGTCATGCATAAATTAATCAATAACGTAGACTGCTGGTTTACGTGTCAATGTCCGTTATGAGGATACAATGCAGTATTGTCGTCAGAACATCACAGCTATATGCACGCGCAGCTAGACATGGCTACCTGCCGACAGTGAGACTGCGAGTCTGAATATATTCATACGAATTTGACGATTATTCTTCTCCTTCTGAGAATTCTAGTTAAATACTAACCTCCATAAATTTCCCTCTCATATAGAGTTCTAGGACTGACCCTGATCCATAAAAATGCACATAAAATGGCTATATCATGCCATTGAATTGGAAGGTTAGAAAAACGCAGCTATTCAGCTTGGCGGTCAAGTAACAAAGGGGTAGCGTTTCTTAGTTACCGACTGTGTCCTAAACAACGCTATACACGTCATGATCGATCGTGTATGGAGCGTTCAGTAATTGAAACATCTATCGCAATATATTAAATGCCTTAACCTTTTACAATTGCACGTCTGATAACCTTTAGCAGACGGCGTTAATATCATATACCGTAACAGTGAGGTCGTAAGTGGTAGCAAGAAGGGCCTTCTGTAAATTCACAGCTACATTTATCTCAGGAGCCTTCACAGCTGACCTCATGCATCACACTAGGTAACATCAACCATACAATACCATCAAATCCACTACACTCAACAACGATGTTCAAGAGAAACAGATAAAAGACAACAAACGGTGTGCACAGGAAAATGCAAAGTTATTAGAAGATATTACTGAGGAGAAAAAAAATGCATGAGTGGTTGAAGGTCATAGACAACAATGAAAGATTAATTGAGAAGTTAAACGAAAAGGTGAGGGCACAGGCTGCTCAAATCCAGGGTTTTCAGGTTCAGGTGGCCCGACTTCAGTCACATATGGAGGATGCACAAAAAAGGAGATTGAAAAATATGGCGAAGAAAAAGAAAGCCATGTGGGAGGTAAAGTTGGAAAGTAAAGTAGCAACACTTGAACGTGATAATCAAGAACTAAAATGCCTTCAAAGTAAAGAAGAAAATTTAAGTTGTAATAAGTTGGCTAACTTTGAGGTATTACTCATTGAGCAAAAGAGTAAAAATGTAAACCTTGAAGAAGAAAATAAGAGGCAAAGTGAAGAAATTACTAAGTTACGAAATAGAGTTGATAACTTGTTAGATATCGTTTTAAAGCATAAACTGTTGACACCCTCAGGCGACAACAGAGGGGAAGTGCAACGTACAGGAAATACCAAGAGGGATGTTAATGAGTTATCTCGCCCGAGTAAAGAAAAAACTTCTTTTCGAGGCAGATACAATTTTCCTCGTGATCACTGTCATGCTATGACATCTTCATGGAGACATACTCACAGTGTATCTGATCTTAAAAATGCAGATGAGATCGTCAAGGGCGACGCAAAATATACTAATAAGAGTCTGATTGCTACATGTGAGGTTGATGGTAATGATAGTGCAAACTTGCCCGGTCATACTAGACCCATTACATCTGTTAAAGAAGGTTTAGCGATACCATATGAGCAGTCATCTACGACATGCTCCAAACCGATGGGACCAATTTCCAATAAACATCATACTGAGCATATGCAGTATGATGCACCTTTTAAGCCAGTTACGACGCACAAACGGCAAATTAATCACCATGTCTCTCATTCCACTGCGACGGCATACCCTCCAAGCGCACGATTTCGTGCTGATAACGCGAATTTCGTGGGATCGACCCCCACATATGGTGGTACCAATATACGCTCACGCACCGTATTAGTGCAAAATCTTCCACCAAGCACTACATGGCGCGCACTGGCTGATTTTTTTCAGTACACTGCGGACGTCCGATATGTGCGTCTTTTTTCTATTCCCAGCTCTAATGATAAAGTAGCACTTATTTATTTTTATTCACATGGAGATGCTCGCCAAATTATTAGCTTCGACAATGGAGCCTATTTTCGACACCGTTGCCTACATCTGCAATTAGTTCATGATTCTGCACCACGCAGTTTTTAATGTGTTTTCTCGGCTGCATCTTTCTCATTTTACGTATATCTTATGTTGATTATGTCTTAAATTTCATTTGTGCCACAGAACATTTCCAAAATTCTAAAATTGTCCATGCCTATTACTCAGAAGCAAGTTCGTGGTCATCTCGGTTTAATTCAGTACTACAGTAGAATTATACCCACCTTGTTGACAAAGGACGATGAAGACACGAACACTAAGTTCAAACCATTCGTATTAACATTTGTGATTTACATGACTTTGAGATAATCATTATTCACTTTAACTAGTGGTACAATGAACAGTATTATACTACTTGCAGACATGAACAATTTCCAACTACGATATCATGTTATTTTCTGGAATGCACGTTCACATTAATTAAGATTGCTATATTAATGCCAGAAATCTAGTCCTGACACGGATAGTGAGGAGTAGGATTAGACTATTGCAAGTTTGTTTTGGACATTACTTGTCTTGCCAACGTACAAAGGTACTTAGAGCAGAATAATTAAGTAATGTAATAATTGTGTTAATTAGTTATCCTTGCGTTCTTGTACTATTTTTTTTCTCTCTTCTTTCTCTTTTTGTGAGATATTCATGTACTTTAGTTACATTAATTTCATATCGCATTGTTTCATATCTTATTTGATTCATATCATGCGTGAATTGCGTTTAGCTTAATTTAGGATTTTTGACAGCATTGTTAGTTGGAGATATAACCTTCTATTTTTATTATATTTTATTATTCATGCATTTTGAATTCTTGATTTGGATTTTTTTTTGGTTTTTATTTATTTTATATATCTCATACCATTTTCATATATGCATACTATTTTTTGATATGGTTATTGTAAACTCACATGATCATACATTTATGTATTCTTTTGTTACATCATTGGAATATCGACTGTATATGACTTGTTACTTATTGACATATGACTGTTTATGACTGATGACAAATTCATCTAGCATGTTATGTAATGATAAGTTACATTATGCAGACTGACTGCGACTAGATTATTTTCGATATGGCTTAATATTTGTGATATGATCAATTTTGGCCGAGATTTCCGCATAGGAAATATTTGAATTGAGAAAAAAAAAAAAATAAATTTGTTTTTTTTTACACCGCGAAGGGGGTGATATGTTAAGGATAGATTTGAGATGCAGATAAAATAGTGTGACATGTTACTACACGCTAGCACATTTCCATTTTTATGTGAGGAATTGTGTTCGCCTGCAGTCAAAACTACGGTTTGCACGAAGCGTTCACCCGTGATGAGCGACGGTCAACTAGTGACGTTTCGGTCACATGTCGTGGGGTTCAGTGTGTTAATTAATGGGGCTTCCGTCTTTGTGTTTGCGTCCGAGAGAGATGTAATTTTTCAAGCTCCGGGATAATGGAGTGTGATATATAAATATACATAGTGGCATTTATTGTTTGAGGCCGCCACGTTATGTGCAAGTTGGTTCCTGAACTCATCTAGAAGTTCAGACCCTAATTTACTACAAGTAACTTTGATATACGAGGCAACTAATATTTGGTTTGCCCTGATTTCTTCTGCCGCATTACTTTGGTTTTCGTGGATTGCCCGAACCTTTAGTACATACGGCCAGGATTGAGTGGAGATGAGAGTAGTGCATCATTATTATATTATATGCCACGTAAAGATGTCTAACGGTTGAACTTATTGACGGACAAGGGATAATCTACTACGCTTATCCATTGCTATGTACTTTTGATGTGTTGATGGATACTATTGTGAAGTGACTTTATGTATTAAATGTCAACCATGTTTTCCCGTGGACCTGTTCACCTACCGGCTTTGTTATGTGTACTGACCATAATGTCCTGAATGAACACCTGCTATCATTCGCGTATACATGCATGATCCTCTAATATATCCCACCGTAACACTGACTATAAGTGATTATTATATTTGATAAGATTTGGTTGCTGATCTAATTCTTTCATTATTTCACGCCCTAAAGGATATCTGTTATGGTCTAGTGGTATGTGCCCTATGTTTTAGTTATTTTTATGGTTTTATCACAAGTTTTGTACGCTGAGTGTGTGGTTACAAAATTTACCCAGCAGTTGAACCTCAGCTCTTTCCTTGGTAGCTCGTGCTGTAATACCTAGTGTAGGGTTCCAGAGCGTCCTCATTTTTCACCGATCACGGACCGTCCGGGAGAAAATTTAACAGTTCATCTTTTGGACAGAAAAGCTCTTTTTCTCTAAGATTATCGCTTTCTCTGTGCTGTTATTGTATTTCTACTCATCTCGTTCTGCTTCTTCGAGATGTAGTTAATCTGCTGGTTTGACATGTCTGACTGAATGGCTGCTACGGGGGAGTTAAGTTCGACTCTACACTTTGGTTGTGAGCTACGTTTTGGAACATCACTGCAATTAGGACTGTAGAATGAAACAAGCCGAAGCTTAATGAGTTTTCTGCTAGACAAACTCCATCCTTGCTTCTCTCCGTTAGACTCTTCTCTGTACATCAGATCAGTTATGTGCCCCTGTTTCATTTATAGGTAGCGCTAAGTGCGGTTACGCATCCAATCAAGCTTTCGCCAGTTTCACGCCTATCACTAGTTTGACTTAACATACCAGGCCTTATTATTATGTGTCTGCTCACCCTACGCCAACTTGGGCCAAGATTTTCAATAAATGCATAAAGTAATGATTTATTCAAGTTACATTGCCACTTCTGTCACATGTACGAGGGAAGGTCAAAAAGTAATGCCTCCTATTTTTTATGTATGCAAATACTGCATCGGTGTGCAATTTGTAAATTTAGCAGGATTCCTCAAACACTCTTCTGCACTGTATAGCATTACCAACCTGTTTCAGTAACAGGTGGCACCACTGTATCAGTTTAAAAATGGCTGCCAAAGACGTTGGGTTAAAACAACGTTATGTCATAGAATTCCTCAATGCTGAAGGCGAGACCCCAATTCGCATCCACGAACGTTTGAAGAATGTTTATGGAGATTCAACAGTGGATGTTAGCACTGTCCGACGTTGGGTACATCGTTGTGACGAAGCTGAAGTAGGTCAACCCTCAATGGCTGACGCAAAGCGGACTGGCCGTCCGTCTACCGCAGTGACTCAACACAACATTCATCGAGTTGATGGCATCATTCGTGGTGACCGTCGGGTAACACTGGATGAACTTTCTTCCATGTTGTCCATTAGTAAAGGCAGTGTCCAGAACATCATTAAAGACCTGGGTTATTTAAAAGTTTGTGCACGGTGGGTACCCAGAATGTTGACAGACAGACATAAAGAAACAAGGAAAACCATAGCCATCAACCTCCTGCACCGTTACTGAAGGAGAAGAGTTTTTATCGAATATTGTGACAGGTGATGAGACTTGGTTCATTTTTTTTAAAACCAGAATCCAAGAGGCAGTCAATGGAATGGCATCACACAACATCGCCGACAAGAAAAAAGTTCACCATCTGTAGGGAAAGTTATGGCCTCCGTGTTTTGGGATGAGAAGGGTGTGATTCTTCTCGACTTCTTGGAACAGGGAAACACGGTGAATGCAGACCGTTACATTGAAACTTTGAAGAAGCTTAGAGGTCGTCTTCGGCGACTTTACCCATTAAAAGATCAGAGAACTGCACTACTGTTGCACGATAATGCCACGCCACACACCGCTAAACGCACATTGATGCGATTGCAGAATTTGGCTGGACATTATTACCACATCCCCCTTACAGTCCCGATCTTGCACCTTCTGACTTCCATCTGTTTGGACCACTGAAAAAAGATCTTCGCGGACATCACTTTGAGGACACCGAGACCCTTAAACGTACCGTACGCCAGTGGTTTAGGAAAAAGGACACAAATTTTTACCGTGCGGGGATACATGCCCTTGTGAGAAGATGGACAAAAACTGTAACAAATAACGGAGACTACACTGAGAAATACATTTTTGAAGTTCAGACTTGGGGCTACATTTCAATGTGAATTTTATCTGTTTTCTTGCCTATTGAATGAAATTAAAAGTTACGAGGCATTACGTTTTGACCGTCCCTCGTATATACATACATATGAATGATTGTCGAAGATTTCTTTCTTTAAATAACAAGGCATATTGTTTTGGAATCACCAGGGTAAGCAAGGTACAGGAAGATAAAAAAAAAAAAAAACCGAAGATTACGGGAGATAGACATGAAGGGATGCTGAAGACATGTAATGACCTTGAGCTGATGGCACGTGACAGGAAGACTTGGCATTAGTTTGTTGAAGGTTTATGTTCCTTGGGGCGTTTAAAAAGGAGACGAATGAATGAAATACATGTCAACAATATTTCAGTAATAAACGCGGTCATACATGAGACAAAGATTGATGGAAAACGCTTACAGTTTCTGGTTAAATAATGATAAAGCTTATAGAAAAAAGGTTGTTCTATGAACTGTTACCTCTCACTCGGCTTGGAGCATGGGGTCAAACATTTGTTATATGGCCAAAGAAAGATTTATGTAAATTACTATTATGTCCTTCTGTCTTTCTTTTTGGTGTGGAATGAGATGGGTAAAGGATCCCATTACACACCCATTGAGGCATATTGGGAATATGGTGTTAGGTCCACATGTTCTTGACCATCGGTATGTATAGACCAAGAACGCAAACTTTAGTTCCCACGCTGTGCTTCGTGGTAAGATTTGACAGAAACAAGTAACACTGATCAAGAACACAAACTTAGTTCCCTGCTGTGCTTCATGATAAGATGTGACAGAAACAAGTAACACTGATCAAGAACACAAACTTAGTTCCCTGCTGTGCTTCATGATAAGATTTGACAGAAACAAGTAACAGTTAGTTAACTTCGAACAGGCCTTCAACTGTTTAGATACAATCACTCTTGAAAGTGAAGGGGCGCTATGCAGTCACCCAGAAGTTCAATAACCTACAAGGAAAACGTATGAAGACATAAAATATAGAGTTCTTCAAGAAAAACAAGTTATAGAACCCTTTGAGATGAAGCAATGAAGTACGACTGGTATATCTCTTGTCACAATTTCTCTTGTCACTGGTTATAGATTGAATTATGAAAACAACATTATCAACAAATAGAATACAGACTGGTCTCATCTTCCACTGAACACATTTTTTTTTGGTCCTTTCTTTGTAATCATTTTAATTTCGGTCTTCACTGCTCCAGTGACAGCTTGTGAAAACATTAAATTGCCTTGGTTATAAGACATGTGGACATAGATAGTAATAATAATAATCAGCAAGTTAAAAATACTACAAAAGATTAACCGGACACTTACCATAAACAGACTTGGGCAATCTTGAAATTTTTATTTAATACCATAATACCCGCCGTAAGTACGTCAGTCGGTCAGTCACATTTTGCACGCCGTCATTTGCGCACTTTTTCTATTATCAAAAGAGTACATTAACTTTCAACCACAGCTATGGGGGTGCAACTGTGGTTGAAAGTTAGACAATAATTGTATTTTTCCCTTACATGTACTCTCTCGAAAATAGAAAAGCGCGCAAATTAAATAAATCATGATTTTATTTTAATACTATCACAGCTGCAGCCACGTTGCACTAAACAAGGTATTTCAGGTAGAGATGTGAACACTACAGCAAGTGTGAAGTATACGGAGTCGATGAAGAGGTATCATCAATGTAGATATTATTTTCACGGTGATAGACATTAACTATGGAAAGTCCAGATTTTAAAAGATGCACGAACAATTACGAAACATGTTGTCATAAAAGAAATGTTAGTTACTTAGTCAATTTACGGTCCACTAGATCATTATCACTGCTCCACATGTCATTTAGGAAGGTTACTCCATGTCTTCATATTTAATACATCCATATAATTTTCACTACAAATATCTAACGACGGTCGCCTGCAATGAAATGACCACAGTAGTGATAGTACCGTTTCTAATACATGTAACCGAAACAACACACTATAATTAAAAACTTGTTAATATTGACGGGTTATTGCTAGTTTAAAAATAAAATCCATTCTTTGGTTTCTATTTGTTGAAAATAGATTAAACACTTTTGGTACACTGTTAACCAAACTTTTCTCGATTTAGCCTTTCCTGATTCATAGTGCTCCTTAATGTTGTTGTTGTTGATTTCGTCTACTATAATGCTGTAATACCCTGTTCAACCTGAAAGTTGGTTATAATTTGGGTATATTGTGTGTTTTTTTTTTCTTCGGTGCTAGCCTGTTGATAGTCCTGAAAAGGACTGGTCCTAAAAAGGACCACTAGCTGCCTGTCCGGATACCTCTTTGCTCTTGTCCATTCGGGGTGTCGTGACGTGTTCATGGTGTACATTTGTTGTTTTCCTATCTGGCTTGTTAGGTTTTGTGAGTTTTTGCCCTCCTCGTTTCTGTTTCTTGTGTCTTCCTTTTCTCCTGTATCAGGGAAAGCGCTTTTTCTATGACTGTTGGGAGTAGCTCTTCTAGCGTTTTCTCGATGACTTCTTCGTTTGATTGGTCGTTCGTTTTAGTGTCTTTTCTGTTTGATGTAATTTCTTCAATGGTCATTCTTTCTGCCTCTATTCTTTTCAGTAGTTGTTCGTTTTTTCATCTTTCAGTTCTATCAGTTTCCTGACATCTTCTTCTACCTGTTGCTGAATTCTTTTCATGTCTTGGTGTATTATTTTCATGTCGTTTATGAATTGTTGTTGTTTCGCGCTTTCCGAGCTGTCATGTATTCTTCACATCTGTCAGTTGAGGTTCTGTTTTTTGTGTGGCTGGCGGTTTTCTCTCTCCTTTCGCAGTTGTTGTTTCAAATCTCTCACTTCAGTCGTGAGCCGTCTGACTTGTTCCGTTAGGCTGTCTTGGTGCCTATCACCTAGAGTACTTGCCTTCAGTGTGTTTTTTGCCTCTTGGTACGATACTCCCTTTCCAATGGCAACTGTAATTATTTGCCTTGTTTGTTGGTATTCGGGACATCCTCGGTATCGTGCTCCGTGCTTTCCGAGGCAGTTGGTACATTTTCTATTGTTATTTGGTGCTTTGTAGTCTTGGTCTTTTTTGGCCTTTGGGCAGTCTTTGTATTCGTGGCTGCCCGCACAGTATCTACAGACCGTCTCTTTTCTGCACGTGTTCCTTGTGTGAGAAAATCCCTGGCACTTTGAACACTGTATCACTGGCGGGATGAAGGCATGTGTTCTTCGAGGTCTATTCTGGATAGTGATGTTTTCTGGGACTGTTTTCCCCTGTAGAGTCACTATTATCAGTCGGGTGTCTTCTTTGTTCCAGGATTTAAGCCTTTCTGCGTGTGTGAATCTGTACCGAGGGTTTTCGGCCTGGATGTAGCTGAGGGCCTCTGTATCTGACAAGCTGGTGTCTATCCCTTTGATGACTACTCTCTTGGTTTCAGTGTGGATTTCTGCTTGGATTTTGATCCGGTGTGGTAGTTGAAATTCTTTAGGCCCGGATGCCAGAGCAGTCATCAGCGATTTAGTTTTTTTCTGTATCATTCAGGGCAAGTGTCACTCCCTGTTGGTGCCTTCTGATACTTATTATGCCTCTTTTGCCTACTACTTTCTCCAGGACATTGATTACTTTGTCGTCCGGGAGTGCTCTGAGTGTGGCTTCTCCTTCGGACAACTGCGTAATTTTTATTTTGCGCTCTTGATCCTGTTCTTTGTTAATGCTTTCGCCTGGGCGGCCTCTCCCATCTGCTACCACTGGTTGAGTATTTGTCTTCGGGCTCGGTGCCCTGTCCTCTTCTGTCTGATCGAGATTTTGCTTCTCTTGTTTACCTCGGAGGACTTGGCTGTTCTTTGTAGGATTCCGGTGTATCTCGATGTTTGACACTGGAGCCGCCTCAAATAGTGCTTCTTTCATCTCGGCATCGTTTGGTGGTGTTAACGGTGTTTTGTGCAGCTTCTCTGTGGTAGACAGGGCTTCAGTTGGCGATTTGGGTACCTGTGGTGGTGGTCCCTGGGTTTTAGTCGCCTGTCTTCTTTTTCTTCTTTCCAACATCTGTTTTATCTGTTCTAACGCTTTCATCTGGTCTTCTTCTTCTGACATCTGTTCTATCTGCTCTAATGTGCTCACCATGTAGTCATATTCTGGGTCTTCATCGTCAAGTTCAGAACTGCTTGCATCTGCTTTCTGCTCTTCCTCGCAAGGAGTCTGGTCATTCGGGCTCTCAACCGGGTCGATACACGTCGCAGCTAGCTCCGTCATCGTATCAAGAGTTGGAGAAATTTCGGTCCCCGCACGAGTACTTGGGGCAGTTTTGCTCTCTGGCTGTCTTTCTTTGTTGATTGTGTTATTCCCCTGGCTGTTCTGCGCTGGTGGGCTGGTATAAATCTTCCTCTTTTTAGCGTGAGGTTTCTTTCGGCCCATTTTGACTATTGCGATCGCTGTGTACGTCCTGAAAAGGACGCTGGTTATAGTGCGGTTGTTGTATCTATCGACTGGGATATCCCTCAGTAGTCTCCCTTACCTCTTCCATGGGCATTTTCGTACGAAAAATAACAAAGCTCGCCTTGTTAAACAATTTAGCAGCAATTAATTTGTTTGTAAAAGAATATCTCTCACCTATGTCAGCACTTCCGAATCTTTGCTGGCAGACGCTGGAGTTTGGTTGGCCACGTCCTCAGAAGAGACCCTAATGCAATCACAAGAACAGCTATGTTATGGACCCCTGAAGAAAAGTGAAAGAGAGGCCGACCAAAAACAACTTGATGAACTGTAGAAGCCGAGATGCAAAGAATGAACCAGAGCTGGGGTACTGCATGAAGGATGGCCGCCGACCGAGCAAAGTGGAAGCAGTTTGTTGCTGCCCCACAAGACGCCACCAGGCGTGATGGCCACTGACTGCTTTGACAGTCGACGGCTAAGGATCAAAGAAGAAACACTTACATAGTCTCATACGTCTGTCCTCAATACGGAGCAAAATGAATGAATGAATGAACTTTTTCTCAACCCTTCTCTATTTTTCCATGTTGCATACTCTATTTTCCCGTCTTCTCATCCA
This sequence comes from Oreohelix idahoensis, assembly GCA_024509875.1. NCBI lineage: Eukaryota > Metazoa > Mollusca > Gastropoda > Stylommatophora > Oreohelicidae > Oreohelix > Oreohelix idahoensis. Next base: position 452,613 of record JAMPIV010008188.1, on the reverse strand, counting down.
TCTGTTCTTCTTCCCCTTTATCCTCTTTCTCAACTTTTGCTTCACTCTTCTTGCTATAACAAACGAAAAGTATCAGCTTGTATATGTTAACTCTTCAAATGGTTTATTCCACACAGTTGCTACTCTTTGTAAGACATATGCGCAAAATGATAAAAATATTGTTTGTAGTTATTCTGATTTGCTTTCTGAGAATAAAGTAATAAATCAAAAATATAGCTTGACATGTAAATTTTACATTACACTATTTTTACTAAATTTCTGTACTAAATTTTACTTTAGACTATGTAAATTTGTAGTACCATAAATTAAATACACTTTTACTTTGTTCTAAAACACAGTGTGGAAGGAAGTGACCACTGGCAAACAAGAATTTTACAGCCTAAAGACTGTAAATATGTAGACTTTTGCAGGTTTATAATTCAACATCTTGGATTTCGTTCAACAATGTAGCACTGCTGATTTTCGTATTTGGGGTAGCTCCAAGAGAATCCATTTCCTGTAAGTAAGGAGAAGGTGTGTTAGTGAAAGGTTGGTCTGTTGCTATGTTCTTGTGTTGCTATGTCCTTGTGTTGGCAGAATGCTATGTTCTTGTGTTGGGGGGTTGCTATGGCCTTGTGTTGGTGGGTTGCTATGTCCTTGTGTTGGCAGATTATGTTCTTGTGTTGGTGGATTGCTATGTTCTTGTGATGGTGGGTTGCTATGTTCTTGTGTTGGTTTATTGCTACGTTCTTGTGTTTGTAGATTGCTGTTCACTCTTGATATGTTGCTATATCCATTCTTGGTGTACTGCTATGTCCTTGTGTTGGTGGACTGCTTTGTTCCTGTGTTCGTTGATTGCTATGTTCACTCTTGGTGTGTTGCTATATTCATTCTTGGTGTATTGCTATGTTCTTGTGTTGGTAGACTGCTATGTTCTTGTGTTGAATGATTGCTATGTTCACTCTCAGTGTGTTGCTATGTTCATTCTTGGTGTGTTGCTATGTTCTTTTGTTGGTTGATTGCTATGTTCTCTTGGTGTGTTGCTATATCCATTCTTGGTGTATTGTTATGTTCTTGTGTTGGTGTATTGCTACGTTCTTGTATTGATGTATTGCTATGTTCTTGTGTTGGTGGACTGCTATGTTTTTTTGTTGGTGGATTGCTATGTTCACTCTTGGTGTGTTGCTATATCCATTCTTGTTTGATTGCTATGTTCATTCTTGGTGTGTTGCTATGTTCTTTTGTTGGTTGATTGCTATGTTCTCTTGGTGTGTTGCTATATCCATTCTTGGTGTATTGTTATGTTCTTGTGTTGGTGTATTGATATGTTCTTGTGTTGATGTATTGCTATGTTCTTGTGTTGGTGGACTGTTATGTTTTTGTGTTGGTGGATTGCTATGTTCACTCTTGGTGTGTTGCTATATCCATTCTTCGTGTTTTACTATGTTCTTGTGTTGGTGGATTACTATGTTCTTTTGTTGGTGTGTTGCTATATCCATTCTTGGTGTATTGGTATGTTCTTGTGTTGGTGGATTGCTATGTTCTTGTGTTGGTGGATTGCTATGTTCACTCTTGGTGTGTTAGTATATCCATCCTTGGTGTATTGCTATGTTCTTGTGTTGGTGGATTGCTATGTTCACTCTTGGTGTGTGGCTATATCCATTCTTGGTGGATTGTTATGTCTGTGTGTTGGTGTGTTGCTATATCAATTCTTGGCGTATTGCTATGTCCTTGTGTTGGTGTGTTGCTATATGCATTCTTGGTGTATTGCTATGTCCTTGTGTTGGTGTTTTGCTATATCCATTCTTGGTGGATTGCTATGTCCTTGTGTTGGTGTGTTGTTATATCTTCTTGGTGGATTGCTATGTTCTTGTGTTGGTGGATTGTTATGCTCTTGTGTTGGTAGATTGCTATGTTCTTGTGTTGGTGGATTGCTATGTTCACTCTTGGTGTGTTGCTATATCCATTCTTGGTGTATTGCTATGTTCTTGTGTTGGTGGATTGCTATATTCTTGTGTTGGTGTGTTGCTATATCCATTCTTGGTGTATTGCTATGTTCTTGTCTAGTGGATTGCTATGTTCACTCTTGATGTGTTGTTATATCCAGTCTTGGTGTATTGCTATGTTCATATGTTAGCGTACACCTGAAAATAATGCTTACAGTGCAGATGGGTACATAGCTGACATCAAAGGACCAAGAATAAAGAGGGGAATGTCATGGATGGCGCAGGCAGAGGAGACTATTAGAAAGGTGACCACAGTTGAAAATATATTCAAGGGAGAAGAGTGGAGTAAGTCAGATGAGAGCTGGATGAACTACCAGCACGTCATCACCACCCTCAGTAGAGAGTGTAGAACTTGGGCCAATGGGACAGCAGAGCTGGAAATTGATCAGCTTATAAATGTTAATGCTGTGGATGATGATGCCATTGTATACACTGCTGGGTCTGTAATCCGTGGTAATAAATCAGGGAGGGGCATCTCTGCTAGAGTAAAGGGCAGAACCTTCGCTGAACAAAGCGGGGCTTACATGATAACAACCTTCAGCATGAGAATGGACGTAGAGGCTGTTACTGCTGCCTTAAGATGGCTGTCTGAGACTTTATTAACAAAGGCAGTTATTGTATCAGACTCACAATCCATGCTTCGAAAGGTCCAAAATGGATGGCTCCAACATGAATGGAAAACCTCCATAGAAGCATTGAATTTTCAAGAACTAATATGGATCTACTGTCCTGGTCATGCAGGGGTACGCGGCAATGAAAGAGCTGACAGATTAGCTTCAAGAGCACCCATAGAAGGTGCACTGGACATAGATAAGAGAGAAATACTGAGGGCGATTCATGATCGCCTATTAGAGAATTATACTGCAATTGATGAATCATCAAGGCTAAGATTGCTGGAATTTGGCATCAAATGTAAGACCAGCAGGGATGGACGTATGAGAGGACGCATCCGGCGTGTATACAACCAGTGCGCAACTGGAACAATTAGCATTCATACTCTTCGACACTTGCTGAGGGACACTGAGCACCTATGGGTTTGCCTGTGTGCAAAGACGTCGATTCTGATTAACATTAACACCTTCCAGAAATAGCCAATCAGTTTAAACATTGGAAACCCCAGGGAAAAAGAAGAGTTATGGATGTAAGTTAAGCTGGAGACCAACGGTAAAAGATGAAGATAAAGAAATCAGAATCTCAAGGACAGAGCTAAGGAAATCAGCTCAAAACAGAAGTGGAAAGCTAGCAACAACTAATATTATTTTCTACAGCAGCCTTTTGTTCCAGGGGAGTTTGAAGATGATAATGATGATGTTGATTAGATGGAAGGCCGAAGACAGGCGAAAAGTAAGTACTGCTAACTTGGAAAATTGAAGAGGAAATGCAGAAAAAACAATGCTACAGGTGGTTCCAAATGTTGCGCTTAACAGGAAAAGTGAAGTGTCAGGACAGAAAAATAATGCTAAAAGGGAATAGTGATTGAAATTATAATGCTAATATTAAATTGTAACATGAAGGGCCAAAAAAGTGGTGAAGAAATTTAAAAAATAAAATAAACGAATGTGGTAGAATAAAATGACTTTGAAATGTAAAAGAAAAGTGGAAAATACATAAATTCAAAAATGCATGTAAACAAATCATGGCTGTTAAAACTTGGATAACAAAAGTCTTACGGTGACAGTATCAAACAAAATGAATAACTTGAAGTGACAGTGTAGTATGCAGATTGTACAAGATGATAGAACTGAATGACAAAGATAAAATACAGACACATAACATACAAAAAGTAAAAGTCAACATACAAAAATAGCAGTTGTCATAAACAGATATAAGCACACAGATGGAGAAGCTGCCAAAATACTGTAGAAAACAAACAAAATTGAAACCATCCAATGGCGAGAAGAACCCATGGAAACAGTGGGAAATATACTTAAACTTTGAAGCATTAGAGATGTTAGTTACAGCTGTAACAGAAAGTGAAGAAAACAGACCTTAGCCTATCAGCAAAAAAAAAAAAAACAGTTACAATGTTACAGTCCAAGCAAATGATCACCAAAATACATAAATAAAATAAATACATTAAAAAACAGAGTTTCAAATACTAAGGCACACAAATTACATCAGATGAAAATTGCACCACTGAGGTTAAGAGTGGAATATGCCAGGTAGAAACAGCTTTCCATAAATTGGAGACCATCCTTGTTACTACACACAAGAACAAGGACTCTGAAGTGTTACATCAAACCAATGTTATTGTACTGAAGTGTGTTCTGGACAGTGAGCACAAAAACGCACAAGTTATTGGAGGCATCTGAGACATGTTAAGAATCCCATGTATGGCTAAGATAACTAACAAAGAATGCCTGAAAACAGGCAATAAACAAAAAAATATAATAAGTACAACAATGCTGTCTGGATAAGCTGAAATGACTGGGACCACATGAAGTATTTCGTGTTATCAGAAATCAAACAAATTAAGGTCAAAATAAGAAATAAAGAGATCAACATTACAACAGCTAGATTTGTGGAGGAATATCATAGCCTACAACTCATGACACAATACCTGACCCAACTTTGAAGCATGGTCTTACACTTGCTGCTTTGCAATTTAAAATTAAAAAAGAGAAAAGTTCTGTCCGTAGCACAGCAAATGTCTGACTATGCTGCAGATCCAACGCTGTCCGTCTCTGCATCGAAGACTGGCTGTAATGTATAGCCAACTTTTTCCTTTTTCTTGCCTTGATGATAAGCTCTGATGGACCATTCTCTGCCTATGTCTGGATGTTGCATTTCCAGTTGTTGTGGTGCCATCCTCTTGCCTGTTGACTTGACTAGAACTAAAACAAAAAAATAACAGAAAGTTAGTTTTTTGGGACTAACCTTGTTGAGTGATCGTATCTCTGACCCCTTCTAAGTTCCTCCTGGTGTACGGAGTGGACACAAGATAAGATCCAAAAGCGCCATACATGGATTTGAGACGCCTGGCTCTCTCCTGAAGATTCTCCGCATCTGAAGAAAAATATTCATAATTTATTGATATTACCAGTAATGCAGAAGCTAAAAATAACAAATGCCTGCATAGATTTGGGGTGTATGTAATGATGACAGAGCTAACCAAATTTATATATGTTTTAATAATTAACAAAGCGGATTTGTGGACTATGAAAAGGCATTTGACAGTGTAGACAGATAATCACTTTGGAACTGATGAGGCATTATCGAGTTCCCATGAAGATCATTAACTTAATAAAGAAGACCTTTGAAGACATGACATACAGAGTTCTTCATGAAGGACAACTTACAGAACCGTTTAGGATTAGAATAGGAGTGAGACAGGGATGCCTCTTGTCTCCATTTATTTTCTTACTAGCAATAGATTGGGTTATGAAAACATCAACGTCACACAACAGAAATAGAATCCAGTGGAATCTGACTAAACAGCTTGATGATCTGGATTTTGCAGATGACTTGGATCTTCTGTCCAATAACCATAATCTGATGCAAGACAAAATGAAAATACTCGATGAGAGATCACAACAAGTAGGTCTAAAAATACACAGGGAAAAGACAAAGATAATGAGAATAAATGCATGAAATGATAACAAGGTTGAACTTGAAGAAACACCACTACAAGATGTAAAATAGTACACATATCTGGGACCCAAAGTTGCAGCAATAGAGAATGCAGTCAGCGACCCATAGCTTGACTGCTTGCGTCAGGGTCAGCGAACCAGAGCTGACCAAGACCCTACTCCACCTCCACGTGGTGGTCCTGGAAACAGTCTGCATCACTGCAGTCTGGCTGAGAGAGTAGAGATCGAAGAGGGAAGGCAAACCCAGTCCCAAAAAATGCCGTGCTGAAGTCGGATGTGTCGGCCGAAAGGCGCAGATATCATAGCTCCGGTGTAAACAGACACAACGCAACCAGCGTCCTTTTCAGGACAAACGAGGAAGAAGTACACATATCTTGGCAGCAATATAGACAAAGTTGGAGGGACAGACAATGATATCAAAATAAGAATACAAAAAGCAAGAGGAGCTTTCATTGCATTGGGAAACATGGAGAACAAGAGAAATCAAGTCAAATATGAAAATAAGAATCTTCAACTTAAATGTTGGGTCAGTCCTATTGTGTGGCTCTGAGACATGGAGAACAGCAGGGGCAGCAGCCGAGAAGCTACAGACCGTCATGAGCTGGTGCTTGCGTGGAGTGGAGGGATTGGGGTGGTGTGACAGGGTCGCAGATGTGAGGCTGGTGACGGGGGCCAGACAGGTGCTTGTGGAGCAGGGGTTGAGGGGAGGGCGCTCACAATGGATGGGACATGCGTTGAGGAAACCTGTTGATAGCGCTGCAGGGTGGTCCTTGTTCTGGGGTCCCCAGGGAAAGGGGGGGGCAGAGGTAGACCAAGGGACACATGGAGTTGGATATAGAGGTGGGGGTGATGGGGAGGGCATAGAAAGAACTTGAGCAGATGGCACATGACAGGAGGACTTGGCGTGTGTTTGCTGAAGACCTATGTTCCTTGGGGAGCTAAAGAGTATTGGCAGAAAGGGAGGTGTGGCAAGACTAGATATCTATAACAGTGTTTCTCAAACTATCTGATATGGTGGACCTGCCTGGGACTGGTACCACATTTGTCATATTGTTTTTGTATTCACTACTGTATATTTATATCTTGTGCTTTGGCATATTTATCAATTTTCTATTACATGCTCCAGAAAAAAATATTTAATGTTGTAAATTTTATCAACAATAATTATTCTTGGTACAATTCTGGTGTGATTTTAAAATTCCATGATTGTTTCTCGCCTTACTGGTAATTCACCATGGACCAGTAGCCAATGGCTAAAAAACCAGCGCAGGTCTGGGGACTACCACTTCAAGCAGAACTGAATATGCTACTACTAGGATAGTGAGACAAGATGGCTGGGACAACAGCAATAATGTGATGCATTAGAACACTTTAATAAAAGTGGACAGAGGTGAAAGAAATTAATTGGTGATCAGTATATAAATGATCATGCCAAGAATCATGATGCCACTGTGTACACTGTTGAGTCTATACTATGTGGTGAGAAATCAGGATGGGGCTTCTTGGCTAGAGTAAAAGGCAGGGTCCTTGCTGGACACATTGGAGCTTACAGGACAACAACCTCCAACATGAGAATGGAGGTAGAGGCAGCTACTGCAGACCTCAGCTGGCTGTCTGAAACTCCATTAACATGGGCCGCTATTGTGTCAGACACTTGGTCCATGCTATGGAGGGTCCAAAATGAATGGCTACGACATGAATGGAAAACATCCTAAGAAGCCTTGAATCTTCAGTAACTGGTGTGGATCTACTGCCCGGCTCATGCGGGGCCGACAGACTAGCTTCCAGAGCACCCATTATGATGACTTTGGATATGAATAAGGGAGAGATACTAAGGACAATTAAGGATCGCTTATTAGATAATGACACTGCAGCTGATGAACCAACAAGGCTAAGGCTGCTGGAATTAGGCACCGAACGTAAGACTAGCAGGGATGGAGGTATGAGTGGATGTATGTGGTGTATATACAACCAGCGCACAACTGGAACAGCAATTCATACCCTTCAACATTTGCTGAGGGAGAGTGAGCTACTAGGGGTTTGCCTGGAATGCAGTGTCAATTCTGCTCGACAACAACAACTGCGGAACCCCTAGACATGACATGTTATGATGATAATGATTCATCATCTCATCTCAACCCGTAACCCGTCATGGGTCGTAGGGGTGCCATGGTGGAAGCATCAGCAGACAGGGTCCTCCACTGCTCTCTATCCTCAGCAATGCGTACAAGTGTGGAAAAACCGTGTCCTGCCCATTCTTTGATGTTATCAGCCCAGGATTTTCTTTGCCTTCCTCTTCTCCGTTTACCTTCGACTGTTCCCTGGAGGATCGTTTTCGAAAGGGAGTCATGACGAGTTACATGCCCAAACCAGGCAAGCTTTCGACGTTTCACTACTGACAAAAGTGGTTCTTGGTGGCCTGCATAGGTGTTTATCTTCTCTCTAACATAGACATTTGTTTTGTGCTCTTTATAGCAAATGCGCAAAATTCTTCTATAACATTTATGCTCGAAATCCTGAATCTTTCGCTCCGTATCTGCAGTGAGTGTCCAGCTCTCACACCCATATAAGAGAATAGATAATACAAGTGATTTGTATAATTTGATCTTCACAGGAAAACTGATGTTACTTTTCCAGATCACATTCAGTCTTGTCATGGCAGCTGAGGCCATCTCAAGTCTTGTCTTGATTTCTTTACTTGATCTTCCATCACTACATATAGTGGACCCGAGATATTTAAAGGTGTTAACTTCTTCTAACGTTTGCCCATTTAACGTAATGTTGGTCGGAACATGTTTCTTATGGCTATTCACCAATATCTTGCTTTTTTCTATATTAATTTCCATCCCATATGTTAGCGGTATTACTAATGACTGCGTCCACTCTTTTGGCCATTTTTTTGTACTCCATATCTTCTGGCAAATTGTTGTCATGATTTTTACTATATCTGGTCCTCCATATTTCAAGAGCTCTGCTGGGATATTATCCACACCCGGTGACTTCCCTCCTTTCAGCGAACATATAGCCTCTTCCACTTCTTCCCGTAATATTGCTGCATTTCCGAGTTCCCTGTTTTCGCACTTAATGTTGTTTAATATGCTATAGTCAGTGTCGAGTTTACAGTTATATAATTCTTTACAATATTCTGTCCACCTTCTCATTACAGCTGTTTTTTCATTGAGCAGGGCCCCATTGCTATCTTCTATGACAGTTACCCTGGGCTGTTGGGGTTTTGATAGTCTTCTTAATGTGTCAAAAGCTGCCTTGCTGTTACCTTTTATTAGCCCCGTTTTAATGGACTCACACTGATCAGCTACCCATTTTTCTTTGGCCTGTTTCATTTTCTTTCTAATATCTTTATTCACCATACTGTATTGCCATGATGCTTCAGGAACCTCTTTCTTAACCTTTGTCATTTCCCGCCGTGTATCACATAACTTCAGAATGTCATCTGTAACCCATTGTGGTGAAGTGGGATGGCACAAATACATCACAAACATTGAGTTCAGAGCGTGTCAGGCCAACTGTCAGCTTCATCTGAAATAACCCCCCCTTATACCAGTATTAACCTCCTTAATGGTTACTACGCCTCTGCACTTCCAGCATTATTTCTGTCTAATCAATAATCTAGGTGTCAGTGTACTGTTTGGCCATTCCATGCCGTTTTACTTTCCTCCGACACCTTCTGTTCAGGCTGGAGCATTATAGGCTTTACATCATGTTTGCTACTGAACTACACATATATACAGGCATAAATTAACAATTCACATTCAATTTTCATTAAAACATACTGAATGTTTCAAGCTTACCACAATTCATGGAAACAAACACAGATACGTTGATTAGCAATGAATTCTGGCACAAATTCCCATCTGCTTATGTTCCAGGCTTTTATTTAGCAAAAATATGAGCTGGCTTCAACGCACTGTTGCTTTATCAAGCTTATTTGAACTAGTGGTCTCGAACTAACGCTCCTAAGTGATTATATCAGCGAGTCTGGGCAATGGAGCCACGTTTCGACAAGTGTTTGAAAAAATTTTACCTTCCTACGTCTCCCCTAACAACCAAGGATAGCATTTATAGTCCGACTAATCGTGTTTAGCCTTACATATCATTCCAGCCAATCAGTTCAAATGTAACTTGTGGCCCATTTCCCGTACAATGGTGGTTTAAAAAAATCTACCACTGAGCGATTCTGATTTTGGGTGTTGTCTGACAGCACCATCATTTTATTTTGGCTATAACTTGTTAATTCCTAGACTATTTGCGTAACGTTTTACATATTCTTTGTCAGCAAGCCCTAAGGAACCCAAATATACAAATTTAAAAGAGCTAAGTGGCTGCGTTCAAAATATGCAATTTCTTCTACCTCCTGTTTCGAAGATGTGCTGTCTGGGTACTGTAATGTTTTCAAACGTAAACCCATCTATTGTCATCTTTCCTAATAAGAGTTTTTCAGGATTTAAAAACCTAACTCTGGGAAGGGTAGTGAATTTATCACTGTCCGTCTGAAAAAAAAAATTAGTGCATGTGGCCTTACACGCGTGATAGTAGTAATTGTGTATCGCGCGACGCGTGTTGCATGCGTTCCTGATTTTCAGCCCTCCCTCTCTCTCTTTCTATTTGAGTCCATCTGTTCGTTCGTTTTGGTAACGTAGTATAATTAATGTTAGGATTAATTTAGGTCATTACGCAGTGCCTCTCAATGTTTTTCTTAGAAATGCAATACCCGTTTTAATGTGTTGTGGAAACGCTTGTATTTATGCAGTGGCTTATCTTTAACGTGGAAACGTTACAATTTGCAGATGAAGCATAAAACAAAGGGGATTTCGAGTACATTCCTTGTGACAGCACTGTTATTTTACCATTGCTCTTTTCTTTATTAAATTTATTTGTTAGGCTTTATATTTACCTGATAATTTATATATGTGGATTAGAATATTTCACGACACCTCCCCTCTTAAAACAGACATCCCATGTCAGTCCTTTATTCTATATACACATAGATAAATGTAAGTCAACTTGACTTTACTCTGCTGTGGTGCTATCATGGTTTTATGTAGTTGGGTCCATTCAGAGTAGGCACTACTCATTGAAATCTGCCTCAGACTTCTACAACCAATAATATATTTCGGTTATGTTACTGAACAGCCGCAAGTGTGAGTGCTTGTCTTAATGCTGCTTTGCAACCCGTATTCACCATTTCTCTTCTCTGAGTCTGCGCAATGACATGTCCAGAGAACATTATATTTCCCTCAAAATGTACGTTATGAGGAGATAACATATACCTGGTGATAGCAGAGTTTTCGTAGTGGATCCCATAATCTTCTTATTATCCTGTATGAAACATTCGGAATATCCTCAATCAAAGAGGCAACTCAGGGATTCATTACGTTCCTCCGAAATGTTTACATCCAACCATTTTCTCATCATTCTAGAGAAGACACTAGGCGCATTCTTCAATCCAAATGGCAATCTATTAAACTCATAGTGTCCTTCTGAGGTACTAAAGCTAGGTATGGTCTAACCTCAGGCTTTACTGGAATCTGATAGTATCCTTTACTCAGATCCACTTTTGAGAAATATTTAGCTTTATTTAGTCTGGCAAACAGCTGATTTGTATCCGGCAATGGATCCACCTGTCCTTCTGTAATAGCATTCAGTCTCCTGTAATCTATTACAGAGTCTATGTTCTCCAGAGGGCTTCCTTAAGAGTACAACACCGGAACTATACGAAGATTCACTGTGCGAAATAATTCCTTCCTTCAACAGATAGTCTATCTCTTCCTTCAAAGCTTTCTCCTTAGCAAACGGAATCGAATATGGTTTCATACAGACAGGTGTGGGGTCTATTAGTTTCATATCATATTCCAATAGGTTTGTATGCCCTGGTCGGTCTGTTAACACCTCTGCATGATTATTTAGAACCTGTTGCCCTCTCTCTTTCTGAGTTTTCGTTAAATGTGTACTGATTTTCACCTGTGCTGCTGTCTCACAGGGGTGTAATGGATATTCAAATGATGAAAGTGGTTCCTTTTTCATCTCCATGGCGATGGACAAGGTCAACAAGTGTGTCTCTTCCTGATGTTCTCTTTCCAAATATTTCTTCAGGAGATTCACATGATAGATTTTTTCTTTCCCCTTCTTATCTATCTTATAATTTGTTCTAGACACCTTCTCTAGAACTGTATATGGACCCTGCCATCCAATTTGTAAACTTATTCTGACTCCCGGGCAAAAGAAGCAGTACCTTCTCTCCCACAGCCAAATTTCTGTCTTTCGCCTTCCTGTTATAATAGGCAGCATGTTTCTTCCTGGCTTGTTTCAAATTTTCATTGGCAAGTTTCCAGCCAGTTTTTAAACGAGTGGTCAGCTCATTCAAATATTGGTATGAAGATGTAATGTTTTCCTCTGCCTTTTCATCAGTCCACGTTCTTAACAAAGCTACATATGGACCTTTAATTGTGTGGACCTATTTGTCCATGCACCGGTATGGTCTCTTCCACTCGAAGCTCTATAGTGATGATTTTTCCTCCCAGAATTATCATGCACAAAACGACCGCTACCAATTTTTCTTTTGGGGCTTTCTCCCCACTTAAAATTCTTGATGAGAGATTTCCTCTCTACATCCTCTTCCTCCAGTTTGTTTAAGTCCGATTGAGGGATTTTCGGCTTATCCTGGGGTAAGACATCTGTTTGCACTCTCCGCATAGTGGCCATTGTAAAACAGTTAAGTGAAGCTTGTCCGTGAAAAGGGGCTTCCCATTCCATTTGGTCCACTTTATCAAATCTATTTTTCTTTTTATTATCAGGCCTAATTTTGCCCGTGGCGTGTCCAGGTCCTGATCCATGTTCCCACTTGTGGGTGTTCCCTCATGTGCTATGCTACACCTTTCTACAAAATTCTCAATGTCCCATCTTGCTTTGGGCCAATAATAATTGTGAGCCACCTTTTGAATGATGGTACCTATCTTCTCATGGTCCCCATCTGGTTTCACATGTAGGCTCCTTATTAAGTCTGCCCTATATCTTTTAGGAAGTACCAGTTGTCCCTGACCTTTGGATCTAGCTCCAGTCTTCCTATACATCAACTTGTTTTTCATGTAAAAATCTCCCTTGCCTGGAGTTGTATGACAAGTTGACAATTTTCTGAAACAAGGCTTGAGTGTTTTATCCCCAGCCTGTGCCTTCCTCATCTCTTCTGGAGTGGTATCCAACATAATATCCTCCTCCTGTCTTGAGGTCGACCTGACCTGAAGGGTTGCCATATACACAGGTTTCCTTCTGCAACGGTCAGTGTCATGATTGTCCATCTGACAATTTTTACACCACCTTTTTCCTTGGTTGAAAGATTTTCTTTCATCATATTTCCTTTCATCGAATTGTGGGAATTTATTTTTATTTTCATACCGTGGCCTATCAAACTGGTGCTTACTTTTGTTTTGATCTCTAGGATCAAATTGATTAAAGTTCTGTGGTGCCCTAAAGTTATCCACTTGTTTCTTTTTATTACCTGTTACCTCTGCTTGAGCTGCTTGATACCTTTCAGCAACATTTAGCAACTCACCCAGCCTCTCTGCACCTTGTTCCATGAGAAACTTTCTCAGGTCTGGAGCCATGGACTCTCTTAATTGCTCTATAAGGACCATTTCCTTAAGATCTTGGGTTTTCCCCAGAGAAGTCCATTTCTCCAAGTATGTCTCTATTCGTGCAGAAAACTGGTGATAGGTTTCACCTGACAGTAGTTTAGCATTCCTAAATTTTTTCCTATAAAATTCTGCATTCTTTTCATATCTTAACAAAAGAGCCTGCTTTAGCATGTCATAATTTTTCTGATCACCTCTGCTCATTTTTGCAAAAACTTCATAAGCTGCCCCACGAAGTCCCTGAGATAACTTTAAGCTCCACCTTTCTCTCTCTAACCCATATGTGGTAGCTAATAGTTCATACCTATTTAGATAGCTCTCTATATCATCGTCTTTCTCAACAAAATGATCTAAATGAAAATTCATAGCTGAGGTTGAGGCTCCTTGGCTAGCAGTGGCATCAGAGGCAAAGGGACTGGCACCATTTTCAGGAGCATGGCCTTGAAACTCAAACTCCCTTAGTCGTAACTCATGTTCCCTTTGTAATCTCTTCTCCTCCTTTTCTGCTTCCCTCTCTGCAGTCAATCTTCTTTCTTCTGCTTCCCTTTCTGCAGCTAATTTCTTCTCTTCCCTTTCTGCAGCTAATTTCTTCTCTTCTCTTTCTACAGCCTGTCTTCTTTCCTCGGCTTCCCTTTCTGCAGCTAATTTCTTCTCTTCTCTTTCTGCAGCCTGTCTTCTTTCCTCGGCTTCCCTTTCTGCAGCTAATTTCTTCTCTTCTCTTTCTGCTTCCAATTTCTTAGCCTCAGCCTCAATCTGCAACCTCTTAATTTCTTTTTTAGCCTCTAACTTTCTTTCGGCTTCAAACCTTCTTTCTTCGCGTTCAATAAATTTGTCACATTCCGTAGTGACATAGGCAACCATAACTTGCCCATCTAATCCTAACTCTTTTGCAGTCTGAACAGCAGCAGATCGAAACTTGGCCAGGTCCGCCATTGTCTATCAGGTAAGTTTATACAATGTCTAACCAACAATTCAATCTCCAAATATATCTAATGGACAACACAGGCACCGTGAGCTCAACCTTATTTAATTCCACCCAAGGATACCTTTTAATTCTTATATTCCCTGAAGTGAATTACCCCCAATATTTGTAATAGGGAAAGATTCAAAATCCCAAGAGCGAGCCACCAATATATGTGGTGAAGTGGGATGTTATAAATATTTATAGGGGACTTAGTGTACTGACTGAGATCAGCTGTGAAGGTATATATATATCTAATAAGAGTAGTGTATTATATATAACCTTACTTGCTGCCACATATGTATATCTCAGTCAGAATTATTCTGGAATAGTGTGATGACTACGTTATATGTCTAGGGTATGTGTATGATGAAGTGTAAGTCAAAACAACAACAGACAGATAAACAATTTAATTTATTCCACTACACTTGACAACACTGTGACACTCACATACATAAAACACTCTACAAGGATATCTTAAAGGAGTCACTGATAACTTTTCAAATAACAATATGTATTCATTGCTGTCATGAATGTATATGTGTCCTGATTCAAATACAAAGGGAACCAGGAATCACAATCAATTTTAATTACAAGTTATATGTACAGAATTTATCAATATGAATATTGTAGTGACATATATTATTAAAAGTATCCTATGTGTGTCAGTTGTGTAGTAGTAATATGAGGTAATACTGGTTTTGTTTTGTTCAAGCTCTGTTGGTATTTGTCATCATGACTTCAATAGTTTGTCTTTATTGGAACTAGTATTGGAGATGTTCTCAGTTCCTGATATTAAAACAATTTAATTCCCCTCTTAATGTTATTTTTACAATGTCATTTTAAGATGGGGGTACATAATGTTGAGCTCAGCTGGCCACATCAGCTTATCTTGCGTGATGGCGGCAGGAAAAGACTCCTCTGCTCGATTTCTCCCCTGGGCTCTGGAGACCCCTCACTGATAGCTAAATGGACCAAGGAGTATGCTGTCCGACTCTGGATTCAGCAAAGCTCTGACCAGGTGCTGCTCAATACCATCAAGACCACGGTCCCTGAAAACAAGAAGGACGTACCCTCTACTTCATAACTAATTGATACTCTAGTTCTACACTGAGCACAATACATCACAAACATTGAGTTCAGAGCGTTAGGCCAACTGTCAGCTTCATCTGAAATACTTTATACCAGTATTAACCTCCTTAATGGTTACTACGCCTCTGCAATTCCAGCATTATTTCTGTCTAATCAATAATCTAGGTGTCAGTGTACTGTTTGGCCATTCCATGCCGTTTTACTTTCCTCCGACACCTTCTGTTCAGGCTGGAGCATTATAGGCTTTACATCATGTTTGCTACTGAACTACACATATATACAGACATAAATTAACAATTCACATTCAATTTTCATTAAAAGATACTGAATGTTTCAAGCTTACCACAATTTATGGAAATAAACACAGATACGTTGACTAGCAATGAATTCTGGCACAAATACTGGCACAAATTCCCATCTGCTTATGTTCCAGGCTTTTATTTAGCAAAAATATGAGCTGGCTTCAACGCACTGTTGCTTTATCAAGCTTATTTGAACTAGTGGTCTCGAACTAACGCTCCTAAGTGATTATATCAGCGAGTCTGGCCAATGGAGCCACGTTTCGACAAGTGTTTGAAAAAATTTTACCTTCCTACGTCTCCCCTAACAACCAAGGATAGCATTTATAGTCCGACTAATCGTGTTTAGCCTTACATATCATTCCAGCCAATCAGTTCAAATGTAACTTGTGGCCCATTTCCCGTACAATGGTGGTTTAAAAAATCTACCACTGAGCGATTCTGATTTTGGGTGTTGTCTGACAGCACCATCATTTTATTTTGGCTATAACTTGTTAATTCCTAGACTATTTGCGTAACGTTTTACATATTCTTTGTCAGCAAGCCCTAAGGAACCCAAATATACAAATTTAAAAGAGCTAAGTGGCTGCGTTCAAAATATGCAATTTCTTCTACCTCCTGT
The DNA here is from genome assembly GCA_024509875.1 of Oreohelix idahoensis. Classification (NCBI taxonomy): domain Eukaryota; kingdom Metazoa; phylum Mollusca; class Gastropoda; order Stylommatophora; family Oreohelicidae; genus Oreohelix; species Oreohelix idahoensis. The sequence goes on along the minus strand of JAMPIV010008188.1, from coordinate 436,418 downwards.
TTCGAAGATGTGCTGTCTGGGTACTGTAATGTTTTCAAACGTAAACCCATCTATTGTCATCTTTCCTAATAAGAGTTTTTCAGGATTTAAAAACCTAACTCTGGGAAGGGTAGTGAATTTATCACTGTCCGTCTGAAAAAAAAAAATTAGTGCATGTGGCCTTACACGCGTGATAGTAGTAATTGTGTATCGCGCGACGCGTGTTGCATGCGTTCCTGATTTTCAGCCCTCCCTCTCTCTTTCTATATGAGTCCATCTGTTCGTTCGTTTTGGTAACGTAGTATAATTAATGTTAGGATTAATTTAGGTCATTACGCAGTGCCTCTCAATGTTTTTCTTAGAAATGCAATACCCGTTTTAATGTGTTGTGGAAACGCTTGTATTTATGCAGTGGCTTATCTTTAACGTGGAAACGTTACAATTTGCAGACGAAGCATAAAACAAAGGGGATTTCGAGTACATTCCTTGTGACAGCACTGTTATTTTACCATTGCTCTTTTATTTATTAAATTTATTTGTTAGGCTTTATATTTACCTGATAATTTATATATGTGGATTAGAATATTTCACGACACCCATGGTTTGTTTATTTTCTTTCTTTTACCAAGTAATTCTGTTGCTGATTCAATGAGCACGTCTTTCATGTTCTCTGTGATTGAGTTGATATCATTCTCCAAAAAGTTGAGAGCTGCGAATTTTCCTCCAACAGTTGCCTCAAAGATTCCCGCGATTTCTGGATCTTTCAGTTTGTCTAAATTGAACTCTTAACTGAGAACATCTGTTTTGATTATAGTTCTTTTTGAGTTTAAGCTTGAGCGTCATCAATACCATGTCGTGATCACTACCAATGTCGGCGCCAGGAAAAGTCCTAGTCTTGGCTTTATTAATACTGGACTTTAATCTTTTGGATACAAGAATAAAATCAATTTGGCCATGTATCTCAGTTTTCGGGGCATGCCACGTTGTTCTTCTTGATAACTTATGAGGAAATAGTGTATTTGCAAGGGTCAGTTTATAGTTGCTGGCAAATTCTAGTAGCCTTAGTCCTCGATCGTTGGTTTCTCCTGTCCCAAATTTCCCCACTGTGCCAGCCCACTGACCGTATGCATCTGGCCCTATTTTAGCATTCCAATCACCTAATACGATGAGATCTTTCTTTGGAATTTTCTTGATTGTCTCATCCAGATTTTCATAAAATGTATCAATTGCCTCATCCTCATAGTCAGTAGTGGGGGCATATGCCTGTATGATGGAGATGTTCTTTGGATGTGCTGCAATACATATGGTGATAAGCCTGCTATTTATTGGGGTGCAGCTGATGACAGAGTTCAATCTGTCATTATGTACAATAAAACCTACTCCATGCTGATGTTTGGACTCATCTCCACTAAACCAAATTTTGTGACCATCATCCGTTATTGTTTCTCCTAATCCTGTCCATCTGACTTCTGCTAGGCCCAGGATGTCCCACGAGTATCTAACAAGTTCATGTGTTAGTTCTCTGACTTTTCCACACGCATATAGCGTGCGTACATTCCAAGTTCCAACAACAAAACTTTCTCTAGGAAGTTTCAAGACAGGTGTTTGTACCCCATTCACTGACTTATCACTCTCAAGGGGCAATGAGAGCGCGGTCGTTGTTAATCCGGGCCTCGGCCGATCCGGCATATTATTACTGAGTTGACTTTCCATCATAGCATTTCAGTGGGCAAGAGGTTTGCTTGGCAGTTCCCGTCTCCTCTCCAATATGATTACGCATATTTAAAAAAAACAGCTTAATTAGAAGCTGCATGGATTTGGTTATTCTTAAATATTATCACCATTATCACTGCTTTTTCACTTGTAATGGAGCCACCACAAATATTCTTATTTTAACATCTTAAATATCATCAGCAACATCCTTCTGCTCCCCAAGCAACATAGGCCTTCAACAAACTTATGTCAAGTCTCCCTGTCTTGGGTCATAGGCCTTCAACAAACTTATGTCAAGTCTCCCTGTCTTGGGTCATAGGCCTTCAACAAACTTATGTCAAGTCTCCCTGTCTTGGGTCATAGACCTTCAACAAACTTACGTCAAGTCTCCCTGTCTTGGGTCATAGGCCTTCAACAAACTTATGTCAAGTCTCCCTGTCTTGGGTCATAGGCCTTCAACAAACTTATGTCAAGTCTCTCTGTCTTGGGTCATAGGCCTTCAACAAACTTACGTCAAGTCTCCCTGTCTTGGGTCATAGGCCTTCAACAAACTTATGTCAAGTCTCTCTGTCTTGGGTCATAGGCCTTCAACAAACTTATGTCAAGTCTCTCTGTCTTGGGTCATAGGCCTTCAACAAACTTACGTCAAGTCTCCCTGTCTTGGGTCATAGGCCTTCAACAAACTTATGTCAAGTCTCCCTGTCTTGGGTCATAGGCCTTCAACAAACTTATGTCAAATCTCCCTGTCTTGGGTCATAGGCCTTCAACAAACTTATGTCAAATCTCCCTGTCTTGGGTCATAGGCCTTCAACAAACTTATGTCAAGTCTCCCTGTCTTGGGTCATAGGCCTTCAACAAACTTATGTCAAGTCTCCCTGTCTTGGGTCATAGGCCTTCAACAAACTTATGTCAAGTCTCCCTGTCTCAGGTCAAAACCTGTCCATGTCTTCTTCATCCTCAATTCTCTGTTTCCTTGGTCTCCCTCAACCTCTGTGACCCTGGGGAAGTTAACAGTAAAGACTACCTGGTGATGCTACCTGAAATATAACAATTAGAAATTCTACTATACCTGATGTACACCTATTAAGATTAAAGACCTATGTAAGAAAGAGATAATTTTGCAACTAAATTAAGACCAGCCATGTACACAATAGCCCAATGTAGTTCCCATTGTCTTTGAGAAGGCAAAGAGAGAATAGGACTACTCCTTCCTCAGATATTTTGTAAATGGTGACAAGTATGAGGGTGTACATGGGGCTGGCAACCTCATCATGTTAAACAAGCTACTACAGAAACCAACACTACAAAAACATATGAATGCTTTGATGCAGGTGGGGACTACCTGCAGCAGTGACTTCTGGCTCCATAAGGAGTGAAAATAGAGATAATGATAATAATGTGCAGAACAAGAACTGTTTGTTTAACAAAGGCATGGTCATAAATGGATTTGGTAAAAGTTGTGAGAATAGCCATAATGCTAACAGAAATGTCTCACTGCATTCACAGTTGGTGTTACTGTTGAAATAGTCAAGCAGGCAGGAACAGATGCATGGTGTTGGTAGTGTACTTACTTGCTCTTATCGCTCTATCCACACGATCTTTGTATCGGATGCTCTTCACACTGGTAAAAGCCTGCAAGTGATGTTGTACATAACTAATCTTTCTAGTTTCTTAACATAGACGTGCACACACATGAACAGACAGAGTCATAGTAAACAGATATTTGAGCTCACAGGCAAATATTTTTAGCTCAGAGAAGTTGAAAAGTATAGTAGGTAGTGCTCGAGAGAAAGATGTACTGAAAATGGACAGACATTCCAAAATAATGTTCTTATAATGATACACTAGCCTTTCTTGTACAACATTTAAAAAGTTAGACAAAGACAGTACCAACCATTCTAGACATGGCAACCAGGGCCGGCTCTACCGACGGCGCAACACGTGCATTTGCACGGGGCGGCAAGCTTTGGGGGGCGGCAAAAAATAGTTTTACTTATTTTTACAATCCCGCCAAAATATTCCGCCTGGGAGCCGCGCTGGTGTAATGGTTACCACACTGCGCTAGCGATCAGATGTTCAAGCCCGGGCGCAGGCATTTGTAAGAGTGTCATCGACCGGGATTTTGACTGAATAACCTGAATGGCCCCTGAAATAAACCCTCTGTGGATGGTGTCGCGGAGTGTTCGAAGGTTTCGTCAAGATTATTTTAAAATTCCTTACTTTTCTATTCCTTCACATTTTGTCTGTTTTCTCTACGAAATATTTGCATCTGCGATCCGTTCTTTAGCTGTTTTTCAAGTCTTCACTAATAGTTCTGCCATACGATCCTAATGCTATCTTTTCCTCCTACAAAGGCAGTAAAAGGTATTTCTTTAGAGACGTCAGCACAATTTATTCGCTTGGTCGAAACCACAGTTGTTCCCAGAGGATTATATTTCCGTGTTCAGTGGTCAACTGAAGACCGCCACGATAAATCTTCCGGCATGGATGAACGAGAGACGGGAATTAATTAACTTGGCGTGGGAATCAGGAATTAATTTTTTTTATCGACTGTTCTATGTTGGCGGCTTGAATGTTTCAGTTGTTTTGGAATGTGCATTCAAGGAAGTTACAGTGATAAATAAGTTTTTTAAACGTTTTATGGAAATTAGTACAGTGCTTCAGCCTCCATTCATTACTAAATAATACATTTTATTGTAGGGTTTATTAAAACAGTTTTAATATTCAAATAGATATAATGTCCGATAAAAGAAAAAAAACTATCAGGTGCTGAATATCGGAATCGGAAACTGGAAAAAGAACGCGATATTCAAAAACATAGCAGGGCTTTACATGAATATATAAAAACTGAAACAGCTGATGTAGGACAGAAGAAAATAAGCAAATGTACCGAAACAAATTATTCTGAGCTCATGGCAAGTACTTCTAACTCGGACCCCAGTAACGTAGATATTACTAACAATGTCGAAAATGAGACTTATTTGACTGTTTCCAATTCCAGAGATTTAAGTGATGAACTTAAGAGGTACACTGATCCAGCAAGATGGAGTCCTTCTTTAAGCGATACCGAAAGACTGGAAATCGTAAAAAAAGGCCTGCCAGAGAGACCAAAAAATGAGTTCGTTTTTCCGCGCAGCTCTAATTTTCGGAAATTTTCACTAAATTTTTACACTAGGGAGCTAAGCAATGGAGAACATATTAATCGATCATAGTTAGTGTATTCAAAAGAAAAAGATTCTGTATTTTGTTTCTGATGTAAGTTGTTTTCCTGTAATAAAATGTCACTCACTACTGATGGCTATAATGATTGGGGTCATTTGTATGTGTATCTTAATGAACACGAAAAATCTAAAAGTCACTTGGAGTCCCATACAAAGTGGGTTGAATTATCGTCCAGGCTTAAATCAGTACAAACAATTGATTCAATGCAACAAAAGTTATTAAATTCAGAAGTTCGACACTGGAGGAGCATAATAGAATGCCTAATTGCTATTGTCCAATTCTTGAGCCAACAATGCTTGCCATTTCGTGGAACATCTGATAAATTATATGACCCTAACAATGGAAATTTTTTAAAGCTTCTGGAACTGATTGCCAGATTTGATAGTGCTATGTGTGAACATTTAATGAGAGTAGCTCGTGGATCGACCGACCCAACATTACTTTGGCAAAAACATTCAACATGAATTAATTGCTCTTTTCTCTGGAACCATAAAAAAAGACATAATTTCTATGGTGGAGAAAGCTAAATATTATAGCATAGTTGCAGACTGTACTCCCGATGTAAGTCAACTTGAACAATTAACACTAATTGTAAGATTTGTTAATACGAATCCAGATGATATCAACATTCATGAGCATTTTCTTGGTTTCATTGCTGTAGAAGCCACTACAGGCTCAGCGTTAACCGAATGCATTCTAAGAAAATTGTCAGACATGGATATTCCAATCGCAAACATGCGTGGCCAGGGGTATAACAATGGATCAAATATGAAAGGAAAACATTCAGGAGTTCAACAACGTATTAGGGACTTGAACCCGAGAGCTTTTTATATCCCTTGCTGGTCTCATTCTCTCAACTTGGTGTTCAATGATGCCGCGATGTCATCTAGAGAAGGGGTTTTATTTTTTGAAACGGTTCAGAAATTGTATGTGTTTTTCTCAGCGTCAACACTACGTTGGGGAATCCTTAAGAAACATATTACAACTCTAACGCCCAAGCCACTAAGTACAACTCGCTGGGAATCCACAATCGAGGCCATTCGTCCTTTAAGATATTATATTGAGGAATTTTATGATGCATTGATAGAAATTGCTGATGACGAGTCAGTAGACAAAATGGCGAGACATGAAGCTGAAACCCTTGCCCTAAAACTCAGAGATTTTTATGTTGTCTGGTTATATGGCACTATGTTTTAAACGAAATTAATGTTGCTAGTAAACTGTTGCAAAGCATAAAAATGGAATTGACTAGTGCCATAACAACTTTGAGAAATGTTCTCCAAAGCCTTAAGAATCTCAGAAATGATGAATCATTTCAAATTTTTTAAAAAACTTGTTGATGCTACAACATTAGCTGAGAAAGTTGAAGCCGATCCTGATTTGATACCAACGTTTGAATGTACTAGAGTGCGTCGGCAGAAAAAGGAACACAACTATGAAGCAAGAGATGAACCTATTTTAGATCCCAAAACTAAATTCAAAATTGAATTTTTCTTTTTTATTATTGATGTTGCAACTAATTCTATTGAAGAAAGGTTCGAGCAATTGGAACATCACAGTTCACATTTTTCCTTTTTATATAACATCCCTAAATTGAAATCTGAGACGACAAATGAGCTCTTAAACAAATGTAAAAAACCTAGAAGGCGTTGTAACACATCAAGAAAATAGAGACATTGATGCCATTGAGCTATGTGATGAACTGAAAGTAGTATCCAAATTAGTACCAGAAAATACACCAATTGAAGTTCTTCGTTATATTATTGAGAATAACATTGCTCCTAATGTCGCTATAGCCTTAAGAATATTACTAACTTTGCCGGTAACGGTAGCAAGTGGTGAGCGTAGTTTTTCAAAACTGAAGCTTATTAAAACTTATTTACGCTCAACAATGGCCCAGAAAACTAGATTGGAAGGACGCTGCCATGACTTGCCCTCATGATTTCAATTGAACATGAAATTGGTCAAAATTAGATTACGCCAGACCTTATTTTGCTTTTTGCAAATATGAAAAGCAAGAAAAAAGTGTCTTTTTTAAGCAGTACATACTTCAAACAATATAAATTCAAAAAATGTGAAAATAGTGCTAAAAACTATAACATGTACATACTATAGTTAAGTGTTTGTGATTCAACAGTTCATCGTTCCACATGAGAAGAGCATCCCCTATATGTAAGTAATGTAACTACATTTATTTCATATAATTGTCTCTAATAAAGTCAATGGTTTATTTTATGACTATACAGTATTTTCATCAATTTATCAATACATTATTATTAAAGGTACTATTTAAAATTAGGCTAATGGTCATGAAATTAATGTTGAAGCTTGTTTAATAACATAACGGTTTTAAAAATTTCAAACGTTAATTTGAGATTGGGCTGGGGCGGCAAGATATGGTAATGCATGGGGCGGCAAAATTCCTAGGGCCGGCCCTCATGGCAACCAACATTTAGAAGGCCTAACATTAAGCAGAAACAATAACATCACTATATATATCCAATAATAAAGATATACTGGCACACTTACACATATGTTTACCTTTTATATACTGGCACTTACACATATGTTTACCCTTATATACTGGCACATACACATATGTTGACCCTTATATACTGGCACATACACACATTTATCCTTATACACTGGCACATATACTTATTTTACCTTATATATTGGCACATACACATTTACCCTTATATACTAACATAGGCCTACACATATGTTTACCTTTATGTACTGGCACATACACATGATTACTCTTATATACTGGCATATACACATTTACCCTTATATACTGGCACATACACACGTTTACCCTTATATACTGGCACATACACACGTTTACCCTTATATACTGGCACATACACATATGTTTACCCTTATATACTGGCACACTTATATACACGTTTGCCCTTATTAGCTAGTATTTAGAGGCATATTTGCTTACTTTATTTAGTATTCTTTTTAAAAACCCTTATTTGTAGACCTTTTTTTGGTCTATGTGAAGGTGTATGCAAGTACAGAAAACTCAAACCTCCAAAAAGTTCCATTTTTTTTACATTCTACAATTTTAAATGTCAGTTTTATTACAGAGCAATTTCTAGAGTTTACGTAGTCTTTACAAAAAATACCAAGTATAATTCTGGATTCTCATTTGTCAAAATGTGCTCAGCTGTAATTTTAATATGATGCCACAATTTGATGTCTTTTGATTCGTGTGCAAGTATATTTGTCCATAAAAGCAGTGCTTGCTGGAAACATACACAATGAGTTAGAAATGGTAGAAACGTATCTGTCTAAATAAAACAACATGCACAAAACACATGAAACTTACAGCGCCTTGGCCATGCTGTGGATTTACTCCATCTGTCCAGAAATGAACATATAACTTACTGAATGTACAACAGTGTATCTCTGTGATGTTATAACATAACTGTGGATCACATGCATGCAGTGTGTATGCATGTGTGTAGCATTGTACTGTACTGCATTGGAAGGTATATATAAATATTTGTAAATAGTGAGTATAAATGTGCACAGGTCAAAGAATAGGACTTCTGTTCCCTCAGGCATGTTGTACAAGGAAACTAATATGAGGTTATGTATGAGGTCGGCAACCTCACTATGTAAAACACACTGCTACAAAAACTATCGCTGCAGATTTCCTGCACCGGGGGGGGGGGGGGGGGGGGGGGGGGGGGGGGAGAGGAGAGGGAGCTATGATACGGAGTAAAATGGAAAATCGCATGTCATACACAATGTTCACCCTCAGCGCCGTCTAAGACTTTCATTTACTTTGTACTTGGTATCGGAGTTTACAAGACAGTAGGTATCATGACCATTTGATGCACAAACAACCTCGACCAGCAATGGACACCTATTCTGATGCAGTTGGATCGGAATTATATGCTCGAGGGTGAATATAGTTAAAACGCCAACTACGGAAACATTAAACCATAAAAAAAGTAAACGAAAGTTACGATATGATCTTGACGGCGCTCAGGGTGAACATTACCCAATTCCAAACAATAAAGAAGTTAATGGCCGCTCATCTCTGCTCTCTCTCTATCCATCTCTTCTTTTCAAAGGCTGCCCCTGCATTGATTTCTTGCACCACGTCTTTCATTCTCGAGTCTGGTGACAAAAACAGTATGTTTTTGTCCTGTAACAAAAAAATATAACTAACTGTGCCTCATTGTGCACGCAAGAAGCTAAGTAAACGAACGGGAGAAATGGGCATTAAGACCTACAAGCTGAGAGAGCCAGAAATTAAGACCAGATATCAGAGGCTTATTGCTACAGCAGTGAGAAACACAGAAGAACAACTTGATGACCTGGAAACCCTCTGGCTTAAATTCAAGGACATTATAAAGACAGCTGCTGCAGAAGCAAGTGGTGAAATCAGACTTGGGATGAAGAAAAAGAGGACACCTTGGTAAACAAAGGAAGTTAAAGAGAAAATAAGAGAGAAGAAAAAGGCATGGAAACAATACTTAGGAGCTAAAAGCACAACAGGAAAACCAGAGAAATATAGAGAATATGTGATACTCAGAACAGAAGCAAAGACCAAGGTGCTTGCAGCAAAACAGAAATCATGGGAAAAATTTGGAGAAAAGCTAGAAAAAGATGCTCAAGAAAACCAGAAATTGTTCCACAAGACCCTAAAGAAAATGAGAAAGGAAAAACGGTGCCCTCTTAAATTTATAAAGGACAAGCAAGGCAAATTGCTTACTGCCCTAAAGGAAGACGAAAGATGGAAAGAATATTTCTCAGAACTCCCTGATATTGAGCAAGTTCAAACATCAGAAATGATAACGACTAGCACAGAAGAGGAAACCAATGGTGGCAAAGATGGCATAAAGATGGAATAACTGAAGACAGAACTGGAGAAATTCAAGATGGGCAAAGCAGCAGGGCATGATGGATAACACCAGAAATGGTTAAGTACATGGGAGCAGCAGGTGACCTATTACTCCTAAGGGTCCTACAGGTAGCGTGGTGCAACAATACCATACCAAAGGATTGGAAGATTGCTGTCATAACACCCTTTTTCAAAAAGGGTGACAACCAACAATGTGGAAATCATAGAGGCGTATCCCTTCTCAGTGTCCCTGGTAAAATCTACTCTAGAATCCTGGAGCAGAGACTCAGACGCCTAGCTGAGCCACACATGGATGAGGTTGAATGTGGCTTCTGAGCAAACTGAAGTACTCAAGACCTGAACTTCCTACTCAGACAGCTGAGTGAAAAGGCCCTGGAGTATAAAGGTGAGATGCACCTTTGTTTCTTGGATCTGGAAAAGGCATTTGACAAGGTCCCCTGGAGCAAACTTTGGGACTGTTTGGCGAGGAAGAACATTCCAGCAACCTCTGATACATGCTACATGCTATACAGAGCTTCTACAAGTCTTGCAGAAATTATATGAGGACGGCAAACATTAAGTCAGGAAAGTTCAGGACCACCATTGGTGTAAGACAAGGTGATATCCTGTCACATATCTGTTCATATCTCCGCATGGACGATGTCTTCAAGGCACGTGGGGAGAGGACAAGAAAATATTCAGTGGGATACTGGAAGATGAGACAGGTTTGTATTTCAGAGCTACCATTTGCCGATGATATTGCCCTGATTGCTAAATCAGAGATACATCTTCAATCCAACTTGCAAGTCTCGAAGGACAAGCTGAAGAAGGAGGAATGCTCTTAAGCAGCTCTAAAACAAAAACCATGGTGATATTACGAGAGGAAAGAAGGCATCAGATTAAGGTGGGAGAACAGGTTCTGGAGCAGGTCAACCATTTTAAATACCTCGGATCTGACAGACTGAAAGGGATGCATCAAAAAGATGTGGCTACCCGAAGAGCAGCAGCTAGAAGGACAACATTAGACAATCTCTGAAGGACTAGAATGTAACCAGGCCAGGAGGAAGACAGCTGATAGGATAGTACGGCGCACTCTCTTCCACACCTCTTCACCTCATGGTAGAAGAGGAACGACTAAGTAAGTAAGTAAGTTGCCTCATTGTGGCAAGGCAGACCTCTCATTTTTACCCAGGTACAACATGTCATTGTTGGTGTATCAGTGTCATACACTATTGGTGTATCAGTGTCATACATTGTTGGTGTATCAGTGTCATACATTGTTGGTGTATCAGTGTCATACATTGTTGGTGTATCAGTGTCATACATTGTTGGTGTATCAGTGTCATACATTGTTGGTGTATCAGTGTCATACACTATTGGTGTATCAGTGTCATACATTGTTGGTGTATCAGTGTCATACATTGTTGGTGTATCAGTGTCATGCATTGTTGGTGTTGCAGTGTCATACACTGTTGGTGTATCAGTGTCATACACTGTTGGTGTATCAGTGTCATACATTGTTGGTGTATCAGTGTCATACATTGTTGGTGTATCAGTGTCATACACTGTTGGTGTATCAGTGTCATACACTATTGGTGTATCAGTGTCATACACTACTGGTGTATCAGTGTCATACATTGTTGGTGTATCAGTGTCATACACTGCTGGTGTGCGTCTGTGAAAAATTAAATGCATCTCAATCTCTGTTTAAAACATATTTTGTATCAGTTTTGCTCAGGGAGAGAAGTGGAATGGGCTGTTGTAAATGTACATCAATTTGTCTTTTACTTGTATCAGCTTTACTCAGGGCCATCAGTAAGGAGAATGGGTTGTTGTAAATGTACATCAGTCCAACTTTTACATGTATCCTTGTGTGACGGTGTGGCCAGAAAGGTGTAATTTTAGACTGAGTAATTAGTTGTCGATCTTGTCTACGGTGTATATTTGTGCTCATGTTGGCATTCTCACACGGGAATGGGCGATTTAAACGAAACACACCTTTGCCATCCGTGAAGTAGACAAACGTGTGAGACGCAGCAGATGTAATGGGAGACAATCCTTGGTTGTTAGACATCTCGGCGCTGTCTGACACCAGAAGAAACACCTTGTTGAGCACGAAACCGTGAGGTGTGACTCCAGGCAAGAGATATCGTGATAATGTAACGACCAGTGGGCGGAACTTGAATTGTGGGCGTCTAGGAAGATAATCTTTACTAAGATGTGATATCATGTCATCCAAACTGAGCATAGGACTCCTGATTTGCTCCCTAGAGGAATGGGTGGAGTTTTCCCTGACATTTTGACATGGCTATCATGTGGTACAGGGGTGGAGATGTAGATTTAAACTGAAACGCTGACTGGCGATTTATGTGTATTTAAGTGTAATTTCACGTATATCTCATCGCTATTTTCAAGTGAGACTGTGTGTTAAATGTTTTAAGTATCTAAGTGCATTTATAAGAGGAATTCTAGTGCCGCGATGCACTGTATACAAGTGTGTATTTATGACCATTATCATTATTTTTGTGTAGTGTTAAGTAATTGCTGACGACACAGTCCTCCTATCGACCAACCCAGAAGGACTTGAACAACTAATTCTGTCCACCAAAAAACACAGCGAGGCCCAGAATCTATACCTAAACACCAAGAAGACCAAAGTATTGACAACAGACAAAGTAAAGACCAAACCAGAAATTGAAATTGATAACGAAGAACTGGACAGTGTTAATGAATTCGAATACTTAGGATCAATCATCAACAGCTCTGGTGACTGTGCAGTAGAAATTAAAAGAAGACTTGCAATTGCTTCACATAAACTAATACAGATGAAAAACCTATGGCAAGGCACAAGCAAAGAAACAAAGTTACAACTGATCAGAGCATGTATATTCCCAGTAGCAACATACGGCTGCGAGACTTGGACACTCAATAAAACAGTTGCAAAAAAGATTACATCATTCTTTGGCTGATGCAGGTCGACTTGCCCAGAATCGTGATGTGTTCAGAGCAGCTGTAATGGAGACAACGTTCTGGAAAGAATACATCACATGATGATGATGATGAGTGTTAAGTAATAGTTATATTGCATTCTTGTGAGCCGTAAGTGTGGTTAATTTTACATCAGTGATTATTGTGAGAGAAAGATTAGCGTACCTTCTAGCTCCGTGAGTAGCGTATGCCTATTACATTTAGTATAGAGCTGTAAGAATAGAGTATGTATATATATATATATATATATATATATATATATATATATATATATATATATATATATATATATATATATATATATATATATATATATATATATATATATATATATATATATATATATATATATATATGTCACAGTATAGACATTCGCCGAAATATTAAGTTGGTCACGCTGGGGAGTGACAATATTGATAGAATAAAAAACCCGTCTGGTCAGGTGACTCAGAACGGAAGAGGATATAAAACTTTTGGCGCAAATCATTAGAGGTGATGGCCGTCGTCCTGGGAGGACGTTGTCCCTTTGTTAGCAGTTTTGCTGGGAGTATTTGGATGCCATTGGAGTCATAGTTCTTGCTAGTTATTCATATGGTCAGGACTAGTGCTTTATTTCTCGAGGGGTTGTGTAAGTTTTCTCGAGCTGCTTTTCTGTAGACCATGTATGATTATTTATGTTGCATTTGAGTATTGCTTTACTACAGTACAGGGCTTTGCTGGTGAGCGAAAGTCATGGTGTTATTCACTGGATAGAATATGTCGGTGATGATGTTACTGTTAGATTGAGTTGTTGTTATGGCAAGCTAGATTGGCATTTATATTGCATTGTTTTCTCATATGTATTGCCAGCCGTGTATGGCTTCTGTGTGTGCAGTATTTATTAAAGGGACTGTACCTGCTTCAGGTGTTATTGGTTAATTAATGTCAGCTACTGTATGCTATGGTCGTTCCCTATATATATATATCTGCTTGTTCTTTAGAGCAGCTAGGCCTCTAAGATACTGATCAAATGTGGTCATTTAGACCAGTGAGTCGTGTATAATATTTCATCATAGATAGAAGTGCTTCATTTAAGTTTTCTCTCGCGCGGTGATGTTAGTATTTAGTATGAGTATGAAGGCATTGTTGTTGACCGAGATATGTTTATTGTATGATTACACATATACGCAGACCTGCATGAGCACACACACACACACATGGTCATTTAAGTGCATGGACTTGCATATTTTCACACATATGTATGTATTATTACATAGATGATGTTTGTCCATTAGTACGATGCTAGTTTATTTTGTTTCATTTTATTTCAGAGAGTCCAGCAGTCTGTGCTGGGTTATTATATGGTGTTACGTAGAGAATACCAAAATATCTAGGTTTATACGGTGTTGTATAGGAATTACCTACAAAAAGTAAACTTGTGGACAACATTGATTTCTCTATGAATCATGTGCTACCTGATAGGGTTTCATTAATAAAAGTGGGACCCCTGTCATCAAGAGAGTTTTTCTGTGACTGCGGAACGTGTGTGAAAGTAGGCCAGAGAGAGTGACGACAACATTACACACGAATTCTTATTCTCCTTCACACATCGTCTTCGTACTGTCACACTTGTAACAGCTTTACTCAGGGCCATCAATAAGGAGACTGGGTTGTTGTAAATGTACATCAGTTTAACTTTAACATGTATCCTTGTAACAGCTTTACTCAGGGCCATCAATAAGGAGACTGGGTTGTTGTAAATGTACATCAGTTTAACTTTAACATGTATCCTTGTATCAGCATTACTCAGGGCCATTAATAAGGAGAATGGGTTGCTGTAAATGTACATCAATCTATCTTTTATATGTATCCTTGTATCAGCTTTACTCAGGGACATCAATAAACAACCCTGTAAATGTGCATCAGTCTATCTTTTACAGGTATCCTCCTATTTGATTTACTCAGGGCCATTGGTAAGCAGAATGAACCCCAGGGTTTGCCACCATTTTGGGCTCCTCCACATAGTCTTGGGCCATAGGGCTTTTATTTATTATACCTCTCTCCCCATCTCTAAGTGGCCCTTGTTTTACTAAAGTGGTGCAACATTTTACGACAATACTTTTATTACTTATACCATTTCCCTTAAGCAACCAACTGGCAGAGTGGTTACAGCGATGGCTTCTCACAGCTTTTTAGATTCATCATCAAGTTGTATCTGTAAATAGGCATCTGAGAGATCTATTTTGGTAAAGTGCTTCCCATTCTGCAATTTCTGGAATAGTTCCTCAGGTCTAAGAAGGGGGTATTGTTCTACTTGAATTTGAGAATTTATAGTTACTTTGCAATCACCACAAATTCTAACAGTGCCATTTGGTTTTGGAACAACTACAATAGGTGCAGCTCAGTTACTGGAATGTACTGGTTTAATTTTTTCTAAATCTTCCAGCCTTTTAATTTCTGCTTTGACTGTGTCCTTTTGTGCAAATGGAAATGGATGTGGCTTGTGAAATTTTGGAACTGCAATCTGGTGAACATGTAAGTGAGCCTTGAATGTTGTGCACGTTCCTAATCCTTTGTTAAAAACATTAGGAAATTTGCTGCAGAGTTCTTTCACTTGAGCGATGGCTCCGACGGAAGAAAAGGGTTCAACCATATTAATGACTTCTGGATGAACTTCGTTTCGTTCTGTTACTGTAAGTCCAAAAGCATTGAACCATGGTATTCCGAAAAGATTAGCACCATGAGGTGTATCTGCGATACCTAGTCTTAGAGTGCATACTTTGTTACCCAACTTGACCTCAACGTTTGTCCATCCTTTCATTGGGACGTTAACAGCTCCATAAGCTTTAAGTCGAGAATCAGGGGGTTTTAGGCGTGATGATCCAATATCAGCATATCCTTTCAAACCGACCAAGGTGCATGAGCAACCTGTGTCTAAGAGAAATTTTACAGGTTTGTTATTGACTAAGACATCAATGAGAAACTTGTCCTTGTGTTCTTCCATATCAATCAAGTTGACATCGGTACTTGATCTGTCATTTGTTATGTTAGACAATCTGTCTGTGCTGGAACTACGTCATGAGCTGCCGTAGGCGGAACGTACTGTACTCCTTGAGTTACATACTGAGGATAAGTGACCCAGTTTTCCACAAACATTGTAAGTAGATTGCCTGTGTGTACACTGTGATCTTTCATGCTTAATGTAACACGCTGGACATGACTTCAGTTTATTGGTATCTAAAGTCTCTTTCGGCCTGATCTGTGATGTAGCAGAACGAGTGAGTGACTGCGAACTTGTATTTTTATACTGGGGCTTCATTACATGAATGTCTGTCTGAATTGTGTCATCTCCTCTGAGGGTTTCATTGGCAGAACTTGTAGTTTCATATAACGCTGCTACTTGTGGAATCTTTTCCAGAGATGGATTTTCTTCAGATAACGCCGCTCTGCGTATAAATTCATAAGGTGTATGTTTTAATACCATGTCACGAATACTTTCATCAACCAGTGACTGACCACATTCATCTTTAGGACAAATAAATTTGCAATCAGTTGCTAGGCCTCGTAATTCTGCAATCCACTGTGAGTATGTTTGGTCAGACTTCTTCCTTGATTGCCAAAATTTGTGTCGGGCTACAATGAGATGAGTGTGTTGCTTAAAATGTGTGGAGAATTTAGCAGTGAGCTCATCGTATGAGAAAATAGACAAGTTGTCTGTTCCGAACAACTTTTGTGCCAGTTGATATAAGGATGTTTCTATCCAAGATAGAAAAAAAATGGCATTTCATCTTGGTATCAGTCAACCCATGTGCATCAAAATGGTGCGTCAGTCTCTTTAAATATATGTCCCAGTTATCCTTCTCCAGTGTAAATTCTGGGAACGCAGGAATATGTTGATTTAGGACCTGTGAGGAGGTACTTGCTTCGGAGACAGACAAAGAACTAGCTGTTTGCTGATTCAATAAGAGCTGCATGATTTGTCTTTGCTGTTCTCTTATTTCGTTCTGTTCTGTTCTTTGTTGTTCTCTTATTTCGTTCTGTTCTTTGTTCTTTCTGCTGCTCAATGAGCAATTTTAGAATCATAGCCATTTCTGATTCTTGAGCTGCCAATCGTACCCAATGTGGTGAAAGGACAGCGGAATCTATA
Organism: Oreohelix idahoensis; assembly: GCA_024509875.1. Classification (NCBI taxonomy): domain Eukaryota; kingdom Metazoa; phylum Mollusca; class Gastropoda; order Stylommatophora; family Oreohelicidae; genus Oreohelix; species Oreohelix idahoensis. The sequence goes on along the minus strand of JAMPIV010008188.1, from coordinate 419,526 downwards.
AATGGGTATAGTCCAAAAACGTGACAAAAGACCGGTTCACTTATCGGGTCGTAAACACACACTATGTTCGTCATAGGTACGAAACTCCTCGTCGCCAAAATGTTATGTTATTTTATGTGATGAACTAGAACTAGCACGGTATTGAAGTAATAATGCACTTTATTTACACATCAACTGTTTTCTGCAATATACATGTCGCTTCACTGACTGGAACCAGCGTTCAGAAGGGCAGAAGTCCGATTACTGACGCTATGCTCTGCGCATGCTCTGTCAACATCTGGGTGTCGCTAAAAGCTATTGGAACGGAATCGTTCTGTATGAAAACACAACATGGGGTTACAAATTTTTACTCTTTTTTTTTCTGTGCAAAATCATGGGAAATGTGTCTGTCTTTTTTATGCTACTTTGTGTATCCATATATGGTGTTAGTGATGGAGGTGTGTGGTGGTAGCACTTGCTTTTGCTGCAGATTCACTAGTACCAGGAAATTCCAGATTGCCTGAGCCATGACAAACAGGATTAATTATGGTCCTATGCACATAATGTCGCCTAGTATGATGTGCCCCATGATCAATCTTCTCATTAGGCCTTTTTTTTATTCCAGGACTCTTTCCAGTTTGATGTCAATATTGTTGGCTGGTCAGGATTTATTCTCAAACGGCATTTATAAGAATGTTATTCTCTGTTTCTCTATAACTCCTTCACAGGTCTAACAACAGCCCTTAATCTTTTTTGTGCTTCTCTTTTTTTTCTTGATGCTTACCATGTTTTCACATGGCCTGCCTTTTCAACCAGAGATGTGTACTTTGGTTTAATAAGGACACCTTTTTAGATCACGTAAATTATTTCCTGTACATCATGTAAATAATTTCCAGAGAGTGTCGATGTAGATAGAGCATTCTGTATTGTTCCTCCAGGTGGTGTTGTCATAGGTCACCATGTGCTATTATTGAAGATATTGTCTAATTTTGTTGCTTCACTTAATTTCTCACAAGATCTTTCTGTGTTTTACTAGCTGCTTTTCTCATTTCAAAGGTTGTGATATTTCTTTCTTGTTCTTTGTTTAAACATGATATTAACTCTTAGTATACGTGCTCAAAAACCGCATTTTTAAGAGCTGATTTCAGAGAGTAAATTTTTGGACTTTACTGATTTTGCATTAAATAATTTATTTATAATGATAACATAAAGTGTTATATATCACAATGTGGAAAACTGAACCATCTATGACATGCACTTAACTTAATATTTAAGTGGTGTTAAACATGCATGCAACATATGCAGTAATGAGTGAAAAAAAATTTGACATGGACACCAACCGGCCTATTAGGTAGGCCAGCCGTAAAATGAGGATTGATCGTTGGCCTATCTAATAGTCCGGTCAGATATTAAGAGTTAATAGCCTCCTTCAGTCATAACTCACTATGGGATTGATGCTCCCTTGGGGTGGTAGTTCTCAGCTGCTTTTTTTTTGCCTGGAGTTCCATTTGGCATGTTGTAAGAGCTTTTTATTTGCCCAATCTGAGGTGAGGCCTTGGGGCTATTGGCTGCTTCATCCTCCCAGGTTGCTGGATTTATGCTCAGTGTCTTCAAGTCTCTCTTTGAACCTTAGCTGTTGTCATTCGCCTGTTATTTTGCCATCTACCATTTTTCCGTAGAAAATATCTTTGAGATGTGACCATCTTCCATGTGGTGGACATGGCCAACCCAGAGTAGTCTGCCCTGTCTAAGAAGTGTCTACATGCTTTGAAGGCTACCATGTGACAGCAACACTTTGTGTCTTTCCTTCAGCCTCATTAACCTTGCTGAACTTTCTGAAGAGTATGGTCAAAAACTCTGTAACTAACAAAGTGCAGTAGCATAAGGAGAAATGAAAATAGAAACACAATTAATCTAAACCATGTTTAAAATATTTTGTTCATGTTACAATGACTACACTTTGGGCTTACCATCAACACGAAGAAAACAGAAATCATGTACCAACCAGCTCCTGGCACAGTTTATACTGAGCCAATCATCAAGGTTAATGGTGAGAAACTGAATGTTGTGAACAGATTCACATACCTTGGTAGCACACTATCCCAGAACATTGTCATTGATGATGAGGTGAACACCAGGATCTCCAAAGCCAGTAGCACATTTGGCAGATTATACACCAACGTTTGGCATCGAAGTGGCATTAGTCTACAGACAAAGCTAAAGGTGTACAGAGCTGCGGTGCTTCCAGTGCTGCTATATGCAAGTGAAACATGGACTGTATACAGGCGCCACGTAAAGAAGCTAAACCACTTCCATAAAGTCTGTCTCGGGAAGATAATGAACATCAAATGGCAAGACAAGATCCCGGATACCGCCGTTCTTGACAGAGCTGGTATTCCTAGTATTGATACTATTCTGATGCAGTCACAGATTCGCTGGGCAGGTCATGTAGTCCGCATGCCAGACCATCGACTGCCAAAGATACTCTTTTATGGTGAGATACAGAAGGGTAAACGCTCCCATGGTGGCCAAAAGAAGCGCTTCAAAGACACGTTAAAGATGTCATTGAAAACCTTTGACATAAACCCTGACACATGGGAAGCTGCTGCGCAAGACCGAACTGCTTGGCACACATCTCTTCGTAAAGGTGCAGCGGCATGCGAATCATCCAGAAGAGCAGCAGCGGAACAGCGGAGACAAGCTAGAAAGGACCGTGTAATAAAACCTTCACATGAAGCAAACATTCCCTGCCCACACTGTCCGAGATCTTTCCAGGCCCGCATCGGGCTCATCAGTCACCTTCGTACCCATAGACTAACCTAACATATTCCTAAATAATTGGATGAACAGAGTGGTCTTCATCACCCGTGATGGACGAACAACAACACATAGTATATAATATACATATGAATTATAATTGTTTAAAAATTATTCTATATAATGTATTACATTTACGTCACACTTTTAATAATACATAATTATAACATATAATTACAATATTACATTAAACATATGATTTTAATATATAATTTTATATAATTATAATACTGCTATATCATTTATGCTTTGTAACACTTTAAATTTAAAAAAAAAACAATAAAGGTAGTCCCACAGAAGATATTGTTGCAGGGGAGTGAAGTGCTAGAGACTTCACTGTGTACTAGATTAAGCTTTATGAAATATAGTGACTAGTTCCTTTCCTCAGTGCTTATGCCTTCCCTAACATGAGTGCAAAGTCAGGTACCCATTTACAACTGGGTAGGCTGGAGCATGATGCTACTAGGTTTCAAATTGGGAGCTTGGTAACTGCTATGAGAAGCCAGCCTTCTGCTAATGGAATGCTCAGGAGATAGATTTTTGCTTCTCATGGAACCAAGATGCAATGGACAGCCTATCTCAGTGTTTCTCAACCCTGATAGTAGCAACGCCCCCTTTTGACAACTAATATTTTAAAAAGCCCCCCACCCTTTTAACACCCCCCTGCTCTTTATCGTGTACACACACACACACACACACACATAACCATATATTCCACCACACTTTTAAAAAAAGCAATGCAGTTAATGAGTTATCTTTTCTTATAATATAAAGAAGAAGAGAAAGCACATTTTAAAAGCAAAGTTATATTAAATATATGTTTAAGTACGGAATTATATACACCACAAGTTCATTATCCTTGAATTACAAATTGGCGGAGCAAATGATATAAAATTTGTTCTTACAACTCTATAACTATCATAATCATATCATTTTAATAGCGCCTAAATGATTGCATATATATCTTCAAATCTGAATATTTAAGCCTCTCCTTATGTAAGGTTAGCTTGGTTGCGTCGAGAGGCTAACGCATGTTTCGAGTGTTGAAGGGACATAAATCTCCGCCTACTGTCTCCTGACAATGGTAACATCCCAGGTACTAAAATTTTGCGTATTGAATCCTTGAAACACTCCATGCGATGCAGGGCAAATAAAAACTATCTTGTTACAAGCTATGCGAAGGGGAATGTCTTTGTAATTGTTTCATATTGATTCTTGTAAAAATGTACACAATGCCCCCCTGAATGGAAGTAGCGACCCCCAATCGTTGCGACCCATCAGAACGCCCCCAGACATCTTGAAAACGCCCCCCAGGGGGCGGTACCACCCCGTTGAGAAACACTGGCCTATCTGAAGAAAAACTGCGTATAGCACTCTACCACACTTAGCGATAAATTGACGAAAAATCTACACTGTTATATATTAATATTACAATTATATATTTTATATTATTTTAAAACATTTAATGTTACAAATAAATATAAATTTAATAATTACTTTACTAATACTAATCATGCCTCATTTCTACATGTGCCCTGCAAAGAATCAAGCTACACAGATCTGGCCAGTTACAAGTGTAATATTTATCATACATATAAATCCAATACCATAATTTGCGCCGTAAGTATGTCGGTAGGTCACATCGTGCACACCATCATTTGCGCACTTTTCTATTTTCGAGAGAGTACATTAACTTTCAACCACAGCTAAGGGGTGCAATTGTGGTTGAAAGTTAGACAACAATTGTATTGCTTCCCTTATATGTACTCTCCCGAAAATAGAAAAGTGTGCTAATGATGGTGTGCATGAACAGTTTGATTATGGAAAGAAGCCAATTATTTCTTTAAGACAAAATATTAATTTAAAGTATTGCAGACTTATTGTTTCCCGAATGAAACTGGACAGAAGAGTATCTTGATTGTCTGTTGATTTAATTTGCATCTCCGCACCTTCCTGTCTCCAGTTCATGTACAGTTTATGAATTGTGTTGTTGGCTTCTTTCCATAATTAAATAATAAAACCACAGTAGTGATATTACCGTCTGTAATACATGTAACAGAAACAACACTATAATTAAAAACCTGTCAATTTTGACAAGTTATTGCTAGTATATATATATATATATATATTTCCTGTTTGCTCCTTATGGAGCATAGAGCTACCACTATAGTGAGTCCTCATGTAGCACCAAGTATTCACATTCTCTTACAGTGATGGTTTCTGTAGCAATCTGTTTGACATCTTGAGGTTGCCAGCCTCATGCCCAACCTCACACTAGTTGCCTTGTGTGACATGCCTGAGGGAGAAATAGTCCCTTTTCTTTGTCTCATGAGAGAAAAACTAACACATCTAGCACCCTTGTAGGTAGCCTGCTTCACAGTGCGCATCCTCTTGTAATGGTGGCTTTAATAGCTATTTGTTTTGTATGATGAGACTGACAGTCTTATACACAACCTCATATTACAGTTGTATTTTATGATATACCTGAGGAAGCAGTAGTCAAATTCTTTTTTTGTCTCCTCTGAGACCAATGAGCACTACATTAGGTACACATGTATGCGCACACACAATACTGCAGTTTATATATATATATATATATATATATATATATATATATATATATATATATATATATATATATATATATATATATATATATATATATATATATATATATATATATACTTATGTAATAACGTAACATAATATGATACTAATATGTTAATAGTTTAATAACTACAAAATAAATAATGTACCAATATATTTTGACATAATACATTAAAAAAAATCTAGCACTGAAATCTATATAAACATGTAGTTGAAGGTTCAACAATCAAAGCATTGGATCAAGAAAAGGAAGCAGAAATTGTAGTCTCATCCCACAGCTTCAACACCTGTCAGACACAAGCATTCCAGGTATATACTTTGAGTTCAGTGCATACAAAGCAAGGTGAGCAAAGGTAAATCTGATGAGTAGTGATGTAGTCTAAAGATAAAATAATCTCCTTTCTGATGATTAGTGATGTAATCTAAAGACAAAGTAATCTTCTAAGTTGAAGAGGCCATTTAATACCTACAAAAACCCATTTTGAACTTAGTGCCCACTCTACATCTCAGCTCCATGTGTGCACATAAATATTCCCTTCTCTCTCTACCTCTCAGTTCCCTTTGTGCACATAAATGTTCCCTTCTCTCTCTACCTCTCAGTTCCCTTTGTGCACATAAATGTTCCCTTCTCTCTTTGCCTCTAAGCTCCCTTTGAAGTATATAAATGTTCCCATCTCTCTCTACCTCTCAGCTCCCTCTGTGCACATAAATGTTCCCTTCTCTCTCTACCTCTCAGCTCCCTTTGTGCACATAAATGTTCCCTTCTCTCTCTACCTCTCAGCTCCCTTTGAAGCACATGCTCATGTATTTGTCACTGTTGTCCTCTGTCGTACAATCTGTTCCAAGTTGTTTCTTTATTTTTCCTGCCTTCTTATGCATGTCTTTAGTTCCCTTCTCTACATACGACCTAAAACGTTTGTACATATCAACAAGCAGACATGCCAAAGAAAATATATGTACTGATTTCTATTAATATATTTCTAAATTACATCCACCACTCTTTTTCATCTGTGACCAATCATAGCACTTCCCATCACTTTTTGTCCATATAAACAACAGGGTTTTATATCTAGAAGCACTAAACAAAACCTTCATATTCTACTGGGCTTTCGTAAGGGATGGGTGTGAAAAAAAATTTGAAAAAAGGTGATTCGTCTTACGAGGACAAAAGACAAAGAAAATAGCCAACGTTACGGCCACAAGGCCTTCGTCAGGGAAAGGAAAGAAAGCAAAGGCTAGATAGGACACATAAGAACCTAAATAAATATAAAAATTAAACCTAGGTACTTCCCTGAAGGAATCGAGGTCCTACCACTTTCGTAGGTGGGCTTTCGTAAGAGCATTAGTACCTTAGTATTTGAATTTACTTTTTCTACATGCTGAAAATCACATCTGAAAAAGTGACAACAACCAACACACACTAACTGGGACATGTTAACATTTCTAAGTGTGTTATCAGCAATGTGACATTCTGGATTTTAAGCATCCTTGTTAATGTTCACTTGGGATATGCTTTTTTATCCCTCAAATATGGGAGATCCTTCATAATGCTGAAACCCTTTTTTTCTTGGCAGTCAATTACATTAATAAACTCTCCTAAGAAGCTGAACTGAAACACTAATAACACAAAGTGTATGAGGACTGCATGAAAAGCATACCTGACGCGGTTCTGGGAAAGTATCAGGCAGGCCAAGACATGCCCCACCTGGCTGATTAGAAGGTGGGAGAACAAACTGTGGGGAAGAGCTGGACATTGCAAATGGATTTTGCTGATTTGAGGATCGCATTTCAGAGCGAGCTATCTCTGAATCTATGTTCACTCTCCGAGGACCAATCTGCTTGGGCTGGTTGCATCTAGAGTTCAAGTATAGATGCTGCAGTTACCATCATTGTCTAATTGCTATTCTCAACATCATAATACTACCAATGGTTATCACAATGCCCATTCCTATTACCATCATTGCATGCCACCATTACAAACAGCAGGTCTTCATGAGGGACAAGTTGTATGAGAACAGTTTATAATAACTGTGTATATATGTAATGGGGTTTGGATGGAAGGGGAGACAAATATCAAAGGTAGATAATTTGTTAGTGCAGTATATGTTAGAATAAAAGTGAAAGATTGTTATGGCTTTGGGGTTAAATTGGTGTGACAGTTTGCTGCCTCAACATGCGTGAACTGAAGTTAACAGTAATGTCTCATAGAATAAATGTCTGTCAGGTGAGAGCTTTAGTTAGTAGTGGAGTATGAGAAACTCATGTGGTAGTGAATTAAGATATATCAGATGACTGGAACACCCCACTGTGATTGGTTAAGAAAGACAGTTCTGTATGTACCTCATAAGACAGAAGATAACAAGTTTGAGCCATTTTTTGTGCTTAAGATTTATTGTGCACAAGCAAAACAAGTGAGAATTTATATACAGTTTGTACTTGACAAGCAGGTAATGTCATTATTCTGTGAAACCCCTTCTAGGAGTTTCTAAATGTTCCATAATTAGGGTAACTATCATCATGAGCTAGCCACAAAGGAGAGGTGATTATGTCTCCATACAGATCCTAATCCATGATATTCTTCACCAATTATATTCTTGACTTATCTTCATGAAATAATGTCAGTCTGTCCATCATTTTTTCTCTCTATCTTCCTCTGCTTACCTTTGTTTGTTATTTTATCATGACTTTTATTGTTCCTATTTTTTATAACATGATCGGAGATGGTTCACTGCCTTGTCCAGATCTTTCTTTGTTTCAGATCTTCTCAAGGTTCTCCGTTTGCTGTCTTCATAATCCTTGGGATTTTTAACGTTCTTTTGAGAAACCATATGTATGTTGCTCCTAATGAATTTCTCATTCACTCATTCAATATCCAAAGCTTACTTCTGCACAATAATATTGGTCATATGTAACAATTTTGTACTCCATTCTCATGTTCATCAACAAGGACTGTTTTGCTTATGATATTTCTAATTGTGTGAACACTAGTTTTACTTGGCATATTCTGTTCTTAGGTAGTAGCATCTTCCTTCTTCTTAAGCCATATAAGCCATAACACTGTTTAACGAGCACAGATCACCACTGCAGATAAGCCCCTTGTTTGGAAAGGAGTAATTTAATGTACACCAAAATACCTTATATTGCTTGACAATGGTTTCTGTAGTGAGGCTGCTAGCCCCATGATCATGATGATAGGAAACTCTTTACAGAGCGATACAACAGGAAGCAATCTGATCATCAGAAGAAGTCCCCCCGTCCGACAAGTGTTTCGGCCCTATATACTCCTTTACACTCTAAGGGGGGCGGGCCCACTTGGGTCATGACTCCCAAGCGTCTCAGCTTCCTGTTGTCTTGCATCGAAAATGAACCCATTTCACTTATGGTAGCAACTTTAAATTCCACAACTCCGCCAGCCGTGGAGGCAATTGTGAAAGTAACAAGGAGAAGATAAATTATTCCGTTCGTTCCGTCGCACACACTGAGACACCAGCGCGAAGTCAACGAGTCGCCACTGCGCGTTCCCCACTGGACTTTTGATACTGACACCCCTTATAGTATACACAGTTTTCATTAGCTGCTTATTATGTGATAAGTTGTTGTTGCTGTTGTTGTTGTTTAACTAGGGCTGCTGAGCTTCTTGCTCTTTTGCAGCCAATACCTGTAATATAATATGATACATTAATAATACGAACCACACATTGTAATAATATGCGAATCTTCACATGTACGATATTCTGTAAATAAACATGGCTACGAACTGAACATGCTTATACTGAGTCCCTTCTGAAACATGTGTGTGCTTGTGTAGATGACGAGGTAATGCTTATATACATACATCATAACATTACATGGTGGCAGCGGTGGGATACCGGACTGACGCAAAACAGCTACACGATAACACGTGAGTACAGTATTCGGCTAATTTTCGTCATCGTGGTCAGCCATGGCGGTGAAACAATATCGCAACGCACCGCAAATGAGATTCGCCGGTCAAGGTGATAAGAGTGAAGCTTTCTTGTTATGGCGCCAACGCATAGATCTATATTCCAAGACCACTGGTCTGGAAGGATAAACCCTAACTCCATATATCCTAGAAGCATTGGACGATGAAGGTTTGAAAATCTACAACAGTTTTGCTACCGCCATGCCGGTTGAGTCGGCAACCGACCCCGTAGCCATATTGGACGAATTTGAAAAGCGTCTGATCATAAAGCACACAAACTTTAGAGCGGCAAGATTAGAGCTTCACCACCTGCGACAGAAACGTGGTGAAAGCCTAGATGATTTCTTCACTCGCATTAAGGAGAAAACAAGAGTATGTAAATTTAGCAACGAAGAAGAAAAAGAGCGAATTATTGAACAGATTCTTCTTAGCACACCAATGCCAGAGTTCCAGAAATGGCTACTGAGCCAGAGTGATACGCTAACTTTACAACAACTTCTGGATGAAGGCAGGAAACACGAGGCACAAGCACTAAGCATTAAACAAATTCAGCAAGGTACATTAGCAGCCCAGGTGGATGCAGTGAAAAGCTATAAACCTAGACACAACAAAGCAACTGGTTCGAAACAACAAGAAAAACACAACACAAGCAGAGGTGCTATGTGTAAATGTTGTGGCCTAAACCACATACAAAACCACTGTCCAGCTAAAGACTCTACATGTCATTACTGCAGAAAGAGGGGCCACTGGATAAAATTATGTTTCAAGAGGAAACAAGACAGTGCTCAACACAAACTTCACAGCAGAAAGTCGTCAAAACAAACACACTCTATGATGACTGAGGACCTTGACTCCAGTGAAGAAAGTGATCCTTCCACTTTTGATACTGTGAAGATACTAACTTTCAGTAATGAACCAAAGAGAACGCAGGCTTTCTGCAAGGTACAATTCCGAATACCAGGAATTAAAATGCACAAAGAAAGAAACATTCGGTTCAAGATAGACACAGGTGCCCAAGGTAACACTCTACCCTTAAGAATATTCAGACAGATCATGCCTGACAAGGTGGATGAGCAAGGATTTCCCACAAGGGATGTAAAACGTAGGAGTGGCAGGACAAAGCTAAGAGCTTACAATGGAACAAGTATAGACTGTTTTGGAGCAGTAACACTTGAATGTTCATACAGAGGCTCAGAATGGACATCGTCAACATTTTACTTGGTAGATGTTGAAGGACCTGCAATTTTGGGTTTACCAATGTGCGAAAAGCTGAGTGTGGTAACTATTAACAACATTAAAGAGGATATAGGTTTTGCAGATGCTCTCAGCAGACTACCAAACCCCAACAAGATAACAGATCTTACCCCAAACATCAAAGTTGATTCTGTCAAGTTTAGCGATAATCGGCTTGAACACATCAGAGAAGACACAACGAGAGATCCTATTCTTAACTCTCTCAAAGAACTGATATACCATGGATGGCCAAGCTCTATCAGGGAAGTTCCAACACACATCCGTCCATACTACTCGATGAGGGACGAGTTAAGCATCGAAGATGGTCTGATCCTTAAAGGAGATCGCATTGTTGTACCAGAAACACAACGCGATATCATCCTTAAACAGCTCCATAATAGTCACCTTGGTATTGTGAAGACACAACTGAGAGCAAAGAAAGATGTTTACTGGCCACAGATAAACAAGGACATAGAAACACTATGTAAAAAACTGTTCAATTTGCCAAGAACATGCAAATAGGCAGTGCAGAGAACCTCTCATACCATCAGCCATACCATTGAGCCCTTGGAGCATTATAGGAACTGATATTTTCTCAATCGACAATAATGACTATCTTATTATTGCTGATTACTACAGCAAATTTCCCATCATTGAGAAACTTCCACAACCCTCACCATCAGCTGTTATTGCAGACATTACAAAGAAGTATTGCAGCATGTTTGGCATCCCAGATGAAATTAGATCAGACAACGGTCCACATTTCTCAGGTCAAGCATACAGAAATTTCACTAAGGACTGGAAGATCAAACACACAACATCATCACCTAGATACCCTAAATCTAATGGTTTCATTGAGAGACAGATACAAACTATCAAGTCAATCATGAAGAAAACAAGAACAGAGGATGTACACCTAGCACTCTTGAGATGGAGAACAACACCAGTAGACAGTAAGATCGACAGTCCAGCAGAACTTATGTTTGATAGAAGATATAAAGACCTTCTACCATCTAAGGTCCACTTCCGTCCACAACATAGAGACAGCACATATGATCAACTTCAGCATCGTCAGCAAGTTCAGAAATCCAACTATGACAAATGTGCTAAAGACTTACCACCATTATATCCTGGTCAGCATGTGACTACCTACAACCACAACAATGACACATGGTCAAAAGCAACAATCATTTCCAGAAACCCTGAACCCAGGAGCTATACTTTAAGACCAGACAGCAGCAGCAACCTCCTGAGGCGAAACAGAGTGGACATAAGAGAAATCCCACAGAATACAACAGAACAGAGAATTCCCATGCTTTCAACAGACAATGCAGTAACTCCAGACCTTGGTGCCCCACAAAACCAACAAGCGCCAAGGCCGAAATCACAACCAACTCAAGCTAAACCAGGGACTTCCGCAGAACCACCAGCACTTTACACCACTCGTTCTGGCCGTACAGTGACACCTCCCAGCCGATACAGACAGTAACATATATATACTCACACTGAGCATTACACATACTTATCCTTTCTCACATGAAACATTTTGTTGGAAATGTTTGCACACATTTTTTTTTTCAAAAAAGGGGGGATGTAATATAATATGATACATTAATAATACGAACCACACATTGTAATAATATGCGAATCTTCACATGTACGATATTCTGTAAATAAACATGGCTACGAACTGAACATGCTTATACTGAGTCCCTTCTGAAACATGTGTGTGCTTGTGTAGATGACGAGGTAATGCTTATATACATACATCATAACATTACAATACCAAGCTGTTAACATATCCCAGTCAGTGTGTGTTGGTTGTAGTCACTTTTTCAGATGTGATTTTCAGCATCTAGGAAAAGTAAATTCAAATACTAAGGTCCAAATGCTCTTAAGACAGCCCAGTTGAATATGAAGGTATAATTTACACTGTAGATATAGGCTTTTCCTGTGGCTTTTCTGCTCTTCTGAAATGTGTTGAGTTGAAGCCATGAGCTCCAGCTTGGCTTGCATTTAAAGGACTGACACATCTGATCCCAAGCCAGGAGTAAGAAGCACGTGGCATATAGTAAATTCCCCGTTATCCAAGGGGGCTCTCCAACTATGCAAAGCTAGAATACTGTTCTCTGGTTCTAGGCTCTCCCAAGGAATTGTCATGTCCTACACAGAGCCACTTCTCAGCTCCCCCTGCCTATCACTGGGTCCATAGTGAGATCCTCCTGACTGCAGTCAACCAGCACAAAGCCAAAGAACTATGTATGGGGCTCAAGTGACTTCTCCAAGCTTAGTGTGCAATGATGGGTTCTCAACAATTTTCACCACAGGGCTAATCCCTGGAAGTGTGTGGATGATCTCAAGAGTCAATGAAGGTGTAATTAGCCTCCCAGACAGAGGTTCACTTCCACATATGTATATTTTAGCATTCTGCATAGCTGGTGGTCATATAAGGATGATTCCAGATATTTCTCCATGCATATGTGTTCAGTAAAGTATAAATAGAATAGACTCAGGCCTCCAGGATCCATTTTGTCAGAAGTAAGGTCAGATTGTATACCATCTGTACATCAAGGTGTTGCTGGAATATCATCTCCAATGTTTTCTAATTTTTTTTTTACTAGATGCTAGATTCTGATAGGTTATTTTCTGTCCATTTTATTATGCTTTTTTCTCACTTAGAATGCTGTTATCATCTTGCCCACTTGCTGTCAACCTTTTTTTCGTCTACACTGGAAGAAGTAGTATCATAAAAAAAAATCAAAGCTAGTCCTTAAGATCTGCTACAAAACAAGGTGACTAACCTGTTGTATGTTTGACACATATAATTGGGATCAGGTCTGACACCAGATGTCATATTCTGGAAACCAGGGTTACAAGGTATCACGGGAACACAGCATGCCGTAGTCATATCCGGATCATTCATAGTTTGAGGAGTCATAGGGAAGGTATATTCTGTTACCCCTCCTGGCTTGTGGGGAATGACAGGGATGTATGTTGTCTGTCTCAGAGCCCGGATGTCAGTAGTGGGAGCCACATATTGTTTATCTGGAATAGGCTGAGCTGAAAAGAAGTAACTTGAAAAAGTAATATTTGAATAAACACAATTTTTTAGTCTAATATTCCAGTGTGTAAACCAACAAAACATGACACGGTATTTGGGAGACTAATATTCAACTGTGTATACTAACAAAAAATGACACTATTTGAGAGGCTAATGTTCAAGTGTGCACACTAACAAAACATGACAATGTTTTCTTGGGAGGCTCATATTCAAGTGGGTGTACTAACAAAACATGACACTGTATTTGAGTACCTAAAGTTCAAGTGTGTGTACTAACAAAACATGACACGGTTTTTTTTGAGGAGGCTAATGTTCAAGTGTGTGTACTAACAAAACATGAAATTGTATTTGGAAGGTTAATTTTCAAGATTGTCAAAAGTTTATCAATATTATTTTCTTGAGTTTTTGGCGAGGCATGTTAATTTCAACCACGACCAAAATCCTCGTTTATATCAGAGCACAACATGCCATTAAAAATAAGTGAACTGTCTAGTGTGGGTTTGACTGCTGTCAATGTTGTTTACACTGGTTATCAAATGCAAGTAACAAAAATGTGATCAGTTTAAAAATATGGACAAGCTTTTCATCTAATGAAAAAGATCAATATGTTGACATTACTTAGTCGTTCCCCTTCTACCGTGAGGTGTAGAGGTTTGGAAGAGAGAGCGCCAGACTATCCTATCGGCTGTCTTCCTCCTGGCCTGGTTCCATTCTAGTCCTCGGTCCTTCAAAGATTGTCTAATGTTGTCCTCCCAGCGAACTCTGGGTCGTCCTGGGGGTCTGGATCCCTGGCTCTTTGTTTCCCATGCTTGTCGTGGTAGCCGATCTTCTCCCATTCTGCAGACATGGCCAAACCATCTTAGTTGGGACTGTTCTACTTGGGTCTGCAGGAGGTGGGATTTTAGGCCTTGACGTTTCGTCTGGTTGTGGACCATGTCTTTTCTTTTTACTTCAACCACCTTCATCAAATACCTCATTTCTGAGGTTTGGATCTGGCTTTTGTGGGTTGTATTCATTGCCCATGACTCGCATCCATATGTCAAGACTGGAACATAGGTGGAGCGGTATAAGGCCATCTTCGTTTTCTTACCAACCTCTCTCTTGCTGAGGAATCCTCGATTTATGGCCTGAAAAAGTCTCCCAGCTGCTGCTTTTCAAGTGGCCAACACTTCTTTGATGCCTCCCTTTTGGACTAAAATAGCTCCGAGGTATTTAAAGTGGTCGACCTGCTCCAGAACCTGTTCTCCCAGCTTAATCTGATGTCTTCTTTCTTCTCGTGATATCACCATGGATTTTGTTTTAGAGCTGCTAATGACCATCCCTCTCTTCTCCAGTTCTTCCTTCCAGACTTGCAGTTTGGATTGGAGATGTGCCTCTGATTTAGCAATCAGGGCAACATCATCAGCAAATGTCAGCTCTGAAATACAGACCTGTCTCATCTTCCAGTACCCCACTGAATACTTTCTTGTTCTCTCCTTACATGCCTTGATCACATCGTCCATGAGGAGTATGAAAAGATAAGGTGACAGAATATCACCTTGTCTTACACCAGTGGTGGTCCTGAACTCTTCTGGCTTATGGTTTGCTGTCCTCACATAATTTCTGCAAAGCTTGTAGAAGCTCTCTATAGCATGAATCAGAGGTGCTGGAATATTCTTCCTTGCCAAACAGTCCCAAAGTTTGCTCCAGGGGACCCTGTTAAACACCTTTTCCAGATCTAAGAAACAAAGATGGATCTCACTCTTATACTCAAGGGCCTTTTCACTCAGCTGTCTGAGTGTGAAGATTAGGTCTTGAGTAATTCGGTTAGCTCAGAATCCGCACTGGACCTCATCCAATTGTGGCCCAGCTATGCATAGGAGTCTCTGCTCTAGGATTCTAGAGAAGATTTTACCAGGGACACTGAGAAGGGATATGCCTCTATGGTTTCCACATTGTCGATTGGTACCCTTTTTGAAAATTGGTGTTATGATGGCAATCTCCCAATCCTTTGGTATGGTCTTGTTGTACCATGCTGCCTGTAGCACCCTTAAGAGTAATAGGTCGCCTGATGCTCCCATGTACTTAACCATTTCTGGTGTTATACCATCAAGCCCTGCTGCTTTGCCCATCTTGATTTTCTCCAGTGCTGCCTTCAGTTCTTCCATCTTTATGTCATCTTCATCACCATTGGTTTCCTCTTCTGTGCTAGTAGTTATCATTTCTGATGCTTGACCTTGCTCACCATCAAGGAGTTCTGAGAAATATTCTTTCCATCTTTCCATTACTTCCTTCGGGGCAGTAAGCAATTTGCCTTGCTTGTCCTTTATAAATTTGAGAGGGCATTGTTTTTCCTTCCTCATGTTCTCTAGGGTCTTAAAGAACAATTTCTCTGCTATCATCGGTGTCAATACCTTGTCGAGGTGTGGCGGCTTGCATACCCTGATTACCCCCAGAGCTATGCCAGCTGGAGTTTTACTCCTGGAAGGTTCTACCAAGCTGGACAGGTTTGCGCGGGCAGGGGTCAGACTAAAGCAGACACCCTGGTCCTCCAGGTTAGGGGTTTTAGCATAGGGCTGACACCCCTGTCTATGTAAAAAGAAATGAAGTTACGGAAATGACAACAAATGAACAAACTTTGCTGCGGAACGGACATCTGGAGTCTGAGGCTCGTATGACTGTCAGTGGTGAAAGCTGAAAGGAAGCCACTGACACGAAAACGGTCGTCCTGACCGCAAAACGTGAAACAAGAATAGGATTTTGAAATGTCAGCACAATGAACGAGACAGGCAAACTAAAACAGGTCACAGCAGAAATGAGAAACTATAGATTACACATTCTAGGGATAAGCGAGAGCAGATGGACAGGGGTAGGAAAAGTTAAAACAGCAGCAGGAGAAACAGTACTTTACTCTGGAAGAGAGGATGGACAGCATAATGAAGGCGTAGCCATTATTCTACAGAAAGGAATAGAAAGGATAGCCATTACTCTACAGAAAGGAATATAAAGGACATTACTGGAATGGAAACCCATCAACAGCAGACTGATAAGAATAAGATTAAGAGGGAGATTCACCAACACTACAATAATACAATACTACACACCAACGAATGACAGCGATGATGTCAAGGATGAATTCTATCAACAACTGCAGAAAGAAATGGAAGACACACCTAGATATGATCTTATTGTAGTAATGGGAGACCTCAATGCGAAAGTTGGAACACACAATACATATAATGAAAGAGTAATGGGGAAATGCGGCAGCGGAACAGCAAACGAAAATGGGGATAAATTAATAAGTTTCTGTAGCATTAACAACCTGGTCATTGGAGGAATACTTTTCCCACACAAAGAAATTCACAAATGAACATGGGAATCACCAAATGGTCGGGACAGAAACCAGTTAGACCACATTATGATTAACGGTAGATGGAGACATGCATTACAGGATGTGAACGTAAGAAGAGGTGCTGATGTGGGAAGTGATCACCATTTAGTAGTAGCAAAACTGAAAGTGAAACTAAGAACGGCTGGACCAACTGTAACTACACAGAAAAGGTTTGACATCAGCAAATTGAAGGACCCCCTTACCAGAAAAGCTTTTGCGGCTGATATAAAGGAGCGATATCAATTTGCCAAAAGTCAGGAAAAGACACTGACTGATGATATAGACCAGAAATTCAATACAATTTCAACAATATATAAGGAAAGCAGCAAATCATGCTTGGGATTCCAGGAAAGGAAGAAGCAAGACTGGATAACACCAGAAACATTAAACACCATAACGGTGAGAAAGGAAATGAAAAGAAAGAAAACAGAAGCAAAGTCCCCCAGGTTAAAGCAACTATATAGCGAACAGTACAGTCAGCTGGGCAAGGAAGTTAAATGCCAAACCTGAGCCAACAAAAGGAATTTCCTAGACGATCTTGCAAGACAGGCAGAAGAGGCAGCACTGAGAAATGAACAAAACACAGTATACAAAATAACTAAAATCATCAGCGGAAAACGAGGGTGCAAACAATATTACATTAGTAAGAGATAAGCAAGGAAATCTCATCACGACAGCTGAGGGACAGGAAACAAGATGGGCAGAGCATTTCAGAGAAACTCCGAACAAGGAACCACCAGAGACACAATTGAATGTTCCTGAGGCTGAAAATGATCTAGATGTTAATACAGACATTCCACGAAAAGAAGAAATCATCACAGCAATCAAAGGGTTAAAGAATGGAAAAGCTCCTGGCCATGATAACTTAAATGCAGAGATATTTAAGACAGACCCTGAGCTAGCACCAGAACTATTAGAACCACTATTTGTACAAGTCTGGAAAATAGGGACAACACCAACGGAGTGGAACAAAGAAATAATTGTCAAATTGCCCAAGAAGGGAGATCTTGCAGACTGCAATAATTGGAGAGGAATAACTCTTCTCTCAGTTCCCAGCAAAATACTAGGCAGGATAATTATACAGAGAATTTCAAAAGCAGTAGACCACAAAATGAGAAAAGAACAAGCAGGATTCAGAAAGAACAGAAGATGTGTAGGTCATATATTTACCCTCAGGAACATTATAGAGCAGTGCTCAGAATGGCAAAGACATTAATTTCGTTGATTTTGAAAAGGCTTTTGACAGTATACATAGGGACAGTTTATGGAAAATACTGAGGGCTTATGGAATTCCAAGCTGCAAAGTGTCAATCATAAAAAGCCTCTATGCGAACTTTATGTGTAGCGTTTGGCAGAGCAACCTAACCTTTGAGGTGAAGACAGGAGTACGACAGGGATGCCCCTTATCAACCACTCTATTTTTAACAGTCATAGACTGGGTGATGCGCCAGACAACAGAGGGCAGTCCAAGAGGAATATGATGGACTACATTTTCTACATTGGAAGATCTGGAATATGCAAATGACATTGCACTACTAGCACATTCCCATCAACACATCCACGAAAAAACGAATAGACTTAATAAGTATAGCCAGCAGGTGGGCTTGAACATCAATCTAAAGAAGACAGAGGTCATGACGCTCAATGTGAGCAACCCTGAACCCATATTAGTAAGGAATCAGCAACTGGAACAGACAGACACCTTCACATACCTAGGATGCATAGTAACACCAGACGGCGGAGCAAGCAAAGACATCAACAACAGAATGAACAAAGCAAGAACAGCTTTTTTTAGTCTATACAACATCTGGAAGTCCTCTCAGTACAGCACAAGCACAAAATTAAGATTATATCAGAGCTGTGTGCTTTCTGTGCTTCTCCATGGTGTGGAATGCTGGAGAGTTACAGAGAAGGAAATGTTGAAATTGTTCTCTTTTCATACAACATGCATAAGACAAATTCTCCTAATCTTTAGGCCGAATACCATCACCAACCAAGATCTGCTTACTCGGAGCAAGCAAGAGGACATGCACACCATCACAGCTGGCAGACGCTGGAGCTGGGTTGGCCCTGTCCTCAGAAGAGACCCCGATGCCATCACAAGAACAGCTGTGCTATGGACCTCTGAAGGAATACGAAAGAGAGGCCGACCAAAAACAACTTGGCGGAGGAATGTGGAGGCTGAAATGCAAAGAATGAACCAGAGTTGGGGCACTGTACGAAGGATGGCCACCGACCGAGCAAAGTGGAATTAATTTGTTGTTGCCCTACAAGACGCCACCAGGCATGATGGCCACTGACTGCTTTGACGGTCGGTGGCTAAGGATCAAAGAAGAAGAGGAAGAACAATTTCTGGTTTTCTTGCGCATCTTTTTCTAGCCTTTCTCCAAATTCTTCCCAAGACTTCTGTTTTGCTGCTAGCATCTTGTTCTTTGCTTCTGTTCTCTGAGTATCACATATTCTCTATATTTCTCTATTTGTCCTGCTGTGTTTTTAGCTCCTAAGCATTGTTTCCATGCCATTTTCTTCTCTCTTATTTTCTCTTTGACTTTCTCTGTCCACCAAGTTGTCCTCTTTCTCTTGTTCCCATGTCGGACTTCACCACATGCTTCAGCAGCAGCTGTCTTTATGATGTCCTTGAATTTAAGCCAGAGGGTTTCCAAGTCATCAGGTTTTTCTTCTATGTTTCTCACCGCTGTAGCAATAAGCCCCTGATATCTGGTCTTAATTTCTGGCTCTCTCAGCTTGTAGGTCTTAATGCTCATTTCTCCCATTCGTTTACTTGGTTTCTTGCGTGATGTTGGGCAGTTCCTAGGCTGAGCAACTCTTTCAGTTGTTCTTTTGATTGTAAGCAGGTAGTGATCACTTCTGGCCCCCTCCAGACTCTAGCTTCCCGGACATATTTGAATGAGCTTCTCCTAACAATGGCATAGTCGACCACTGACTTCTCATTCTTTGTTGGTTCACATCTAGTGTATGCATGTATGCGCTTATGGGGGAACTTTGTGTTTGTAATGATCAGATTCTGCTCACTGCAGAATCTAAGGAGTCGGTTTCCATTGTCATTGAGAGTATCTTCTCCATATCTTCCGATAACGCCACCCCATCTAGCATGATCATTTCCAACTCTGGCATTGAAATCTACGAGCATGATAATTTCATCTAGGCAGTCATCCACTGTTCTTTGAAGCAGCTCGAAGAATTCCTCCTTGATCTCTGCTCTCTCATCCTCATTTGGCCCATACACTATGACCAGGTTAACTATGGTTTCTCCTTCTTTTAGTTTTACAACCATAATGCGCTCCGAGACAAAGTTCCATCACTTGATACTATCTTTTTGGTCACAATGTAACCCACGCCCCCTTTAGCTCTTTCAGATGTGGGTACACCACTGTAGAGCAGCGTGCTGCCATCGAGATCCATGACTCCTTGTCCCTTTTTCTTTGTTTCCGTTATAGCCAGGATTTCTAGTTTTGCTTTCCTCATCTCTTCCACCAGCTCCTCTTCTTTCCCATTTATACTTCTTGTGTTCCAAGTTCCATAAGTCGTAGTCCGTTCCAGTTAAAAAAAAGCTGACATACTATGCACAAAATATATGCATGGCTAATTCAAGTAATGGCCTGAACTCTACAAGGGCATTATGATGACTTTGAGATTAAAGTCAAAATACGAACACAAAATAAAACAAACAGAAATAGACAAATGATCAGACCAAGTGTCATCCTCGTAGTGACGGTTGGCTGAAATGGATCGCTAAGAATTTCTGGTCCTTCACGTAAGAGTACACACCGGTAAGCTAATAATTTTCTGTCAAACCTTCAATATTTCCTTCCTTGTTAGATCACTGTTGTCTACATGAATAAACGTGTGATAAAATGAATGACAGAAAAGATGAGATAGAAGAAATTAGTCTTTCAAAGACACAACCTCAGAAAGCTTTGACTTTATAAGACAACACCCTGGATAATGAAAATTGTCTTCGTCCTACACTGTGGTGGCTCATACTTGAATCTTTCAGGCTGTTGAGCAAAATTTTTTCCAACTCTACCATTATCGTTATCATCAACATCATCAGTATCACCAACATTATCATTATTACCAACACTATTACAATGATCATTCTGGCTATCTTACTTACTTAGTCGTTCCCCTTCTACCGTTGAGTTGTAGAGGTTTGAAAGAGAGAGCGCCAAACTATCCTATTGGCTGTCTTCCTCCTGGCCTGGTTCCATTCTAGTCTTCGGTCCTTCAAAGATTGTCTAATGTTGTCCTCCCAGCAGACTCTGGGTCATCCTGGGGGTCTGGATCCCTGGCTCTTTGTTTCCCATGCTTGACGTGGTAGCCAATCTTCTCCCATTCTGCAGACATGGCCAAACCATCTTAGTTGGGACTGTTCTACTTGGGTCTGCAGGGGGTGGGATTTTAGGCCTTGACGTATCGTCTGGTTGTGGACCATGTCTTTTCTTGTTACTTCAACCACCTTCCTCAGATACCTCATTTCTGAGGTTTGGATCTGGCTTTTGTGGGTTGTAGTCACAGCCCATGACTCGCATCCATATATCAAGACTGGGACATAGGTGGAGCGTTATACAGCCATCTTCGTTTTCTTACCAACCTCTCTCTTGCTGAGGAATCCTCAATTTATGGCCTGAAAAAGTCTCCCAGCTGCTGCTTTTTGAGTGGCCAACTCTTCTTTGATGCCTCCCTTTCAGTCTATAATAGCTCTGAGGTATTTAAAGTGGTCGACCTGCTCCAGGACCTGTTCTCCCAGCTTAATTTGATGTCTTCCTTCTTCTCGTGATATCACCATGGATTTTGTTTCAGAGCTGCTTATGACCATCCCTCTCTTCTCCAGTTCTTCCTTCCAGACTTGCAGGTTGGATTGGAGATGTGCCTCTGATTTAGCAATCAGGGCAACATCATCAGCAAATGCCAGCTCTGAAATACAGACCTGTCTCATCTTCCAGTACCCCAATGAATACTTTCTTGTTCTCTCATTACATGACTTAATGACATCGTCCATGAGTAGTCTGAAAAGATGAGATGACAGGATATCACCTTGTCTTACACCAGTGGTGGTTCTGAACTCTTCTGACTTATGGTTTGCTGTCCTCACATAATTTCTGCAAGACTTGTAGAAGCTCTCTATAGCATGAATCAGAGGTGCTGGAATGTTCTTCCATGCCAAACAGTCCCAAAGTTTGCTCCAGGGGACCCTATCAAACGCCTTTTCCAGATCTATGAAACAAAGATGGATCTCACTCTTATACTCAAGGGCCTTTTCACTCAGCTGTCTGAGTGTGAAGATTAGGTCTTGAGTACTTCGGTTAGCTCGGAATCTGCACTGGACCTCATCCAATTGTGGCTCAGCTAGGGGTCAGAGTCTCTGCTCTAGGGTTCTAGAGTAGATTTTACCAGGGACACTGAGAAGGGATATGCATCTATGATTTCCACATTGTCGATTGTCACCCTTTTTGAAAATTGATGTTATGATGGCAATCTCCCAATCCTTTGGTATGGTCTTGTTGCACTACGCTGCCTGTAGCACCCTTAAGAGTAGTAGGTCGCCTGATGCTCCCATGTACTAAACCATTTCTGGTGTTATACCATCATTCCCTTCTGCTTTACCCATCTTGATTTTCTCCAGTGCTGCCTTCAGTTCGTCCATCGTTATGTCATCTTCACCATCATTAGTTTTCTCTTCTGTGCTAGTGGTTATCATTTCTGATGCTTCACCATGCTCATCATCCAGGAGTTCTGAGAAATATTCTATCCATCTTTCCATTACTTCCTTCGGGGCAGTAAGCAATTAGCCTTGCTTGTCCTTTATAAATTTGAGAGGACATTGTTTTTCCTTCCTCATGTTCTTTAGGGTCTTATAGAACAATTTCTGGTTTTCTTGCGCATCTTTTTCTAGCTTTTCTCCAAATTCTTCCCAGGACTTCTGTTTTGCTGCTAGCACCTTGTTCTTTGCTTCTGTTCTGAGTATCACATATTCTCTATATTTCTCTATTTGTCCTGCTGTGTTTTTAGCTCCTAAGTATTGTTTCCATGCCATTTTTTTCTCTCTTATTTTCCCTTTGACTTCCTCTGTCCACCAAGGTGTCCTCTTTCTCTTGTTCCCAAGTTGAACTTCACCACATGCTTCTGCAGCAGCTGTCTTTATGATGTCCTTGAATTTAAGCCAGAGGGTTTCCAAGTCATCAGGTTGTTTTTCTGTCTTGCTCACCGCTGCAGCAATAAGCCACTGATATCTGGTCTTAATTTCTGGCTATCTCAACTTGTAAGTCTTAATGCTCATTTCTCCCATTTGTTTACTTGGTTTCTTGCATGATGTTGGGCAGTTCATAGGCTGAGCAACTCTTTCAGTTGTTCTTTTGATTGTAAGCAGGTAGTGATCACTTCCAATCTCTGGCCCCCTCCAGACTCTAGCATCCCAGACATATTTGAATGAGCTCCTCCTAACAATAGCATAGTCGATCACTGGCTTCTCATTCTTTGTTGGTTCACATCTAGTGTATGCATGGATGTGCTAATGGGGGAACTTTGTGTTTGTAATGATCAGGTTCTGCTCACTGCAGAATCTAAGGAGTCGGTTTCCATTGTCATTGAGAGTATCTTCTCCATATCTTTCGATAACTCCACCCTATCTAGCATGGTCATTTCCAACTCTGGCATTGAAATCTCAGAGCATGATAATGTCATCTTGGCAGTTATCCACTGTCCTTTGAAGCAGCTCGAAGAATTCCTCCTTGACCTCTGCTCTCTCATCCTCATTTGGCCCATACACTATGACCAGGTTGGCTATGGTTTCTCCTTCTTTCAGTTTTACAAACATAATACGCTCCGAGACAAAGTTCCATCCCTTGATATTATCTTTTTGGTTTTTGGCCTCAATGCAACCCACGCCCCCTTTAGCTCTTTCAGATGTGGGTACACCACTGTAGAGCAGTGTGTTGCCATCGAGATCCATGACTCCTTGTCCCTTTTTCTTGGTTTCCGTTATAGCCAGGATTTCTAGTTTTGCTTTCCTCATCTCTTCCACCAGCTCCTCTTCTTTCCTATTTATACTTCTTGTGTTCCAAGTTCCATAAGTCGTAGTCCGTTCCAGTTCGTCGCCTTTAGAATCAGTCCGGTGTTCTCTCTTGTAGTTCTCGTAATCATGATTTAGAGCAAACAGGTGATTGGCCTGTTGTGCCTTTTCATGGTGGAGGGGCTGCTTCCTTACAGCCTCCATGCAGGCCACCCTCCTCCTTTTTCAGCCGGGCTTGGGACCGGCATAGGCGGAGTTATTCTTGCTATCATTATATTCAATATCTGGACCAAGACATCAGGTCAATATTTTTACTTCCAGTAGAATGCCAAGATTTTTTCAGTGTGGTGATGTATAGTTTCCTTTACCTAATGCTGTCTATAATTTTACTTTCCTATTGTGGTGTCCAGTTTTTCTAGTCCAGTATCAGTTAATTTTTTTGTCGCTAGTGTGGTGCCAAGTTTTTGTTTTTCATTGTGGCTTTTAGTTTGTTTCCCATTAGACTGGTATTTATTTTTTCTACTATGCAATGGCCCATTTAGAAATTGTTGGGGGAATGGCTATTCAGGTGGGAGGCATCTATTCATGGTCTCAGTCTTAGATTCCCCAAATACACTTTTCTGTTACAAAATAGGATTTCAGGTTCAAAACCTGGTAGCATCAATCTACCCAGCTGTAATAAATAGGTACCTCGCTCTGCTGTTCATTTATGGGAGACAAAGACAGCGAAGAAGGAAACTGGGTCACACCATCTCAACAAATGCTAGACCTAGTATAGTGAAGTCTCTAACACTTCATTCCCCTAAGGTAGTTTCTGTTAAGAGGCATCTGTTCCCTTTTTTAAGTGCTATCTACAGTTTGTGTCCTATTGTAGTGCCTGGTTTTGTGTTCAATTTTTTTTAGTAAAACTAGTATGATGCCCAGTGTTTTTCATTGTGCCATCTAGTTTTTTTTTCAGTGTGGTACATAGTCAGTTTTTCCTTCCATGGTGCCTAGTTTTGTTTTACTAGTAGGCTACTGCTTCTGTTGTTGCTACTAGTAGGCTACTGCCCCTGTCACTGTTGTTGGTACTAGTAAGCTACTGCTTCTGTTGTTGCTACTAGTAGGCTACTGCTTCTGTTGTTGCTAGTAGTAGGCTACTGCCCCTGTCACTGTTGTTGCTACTAGTAGGCTACTGCTTCTGTTGTTGGTACTAGTGGGCTACTGCTTCTGTTGTTGCTACTAGTAGGCTACTGCTTCTGTTGTTGCTACTAGTAGGCTACTGCCCCTGTCACTGTTGTTGCTAATAGTAGGCTGCTGCTTCTATTGTTGGTACTAGTGGGCTACTGCTTCTGTTGTTGCTACTAGTAGGCTACTGCCCCTGTCACTGTTGTTGCTAATAGTGGGCTACTGCTTCTGTTGTTGCTACTAGTAGGCTACTGCCCCTGTCATTGCTAATAGTGGGCTACTGCTTCTGTTGTTGATACTAGTAGGCTACTGCCCCTGTCACTGTTGTTGCTAATAGTAGGCTACTGCTTCTGTTGTTGCAACTAGTAGGCTACTGCCCATGTCACTGTTGTTGCTACTAGTGGGCTACTGCTTCTGTTGTTGCTACTAGTAGGCTACTGCTTCTGTTGTTGCTACTAGTAGGAAGTGCTGGGAAGAGACAACTATTCCTCAAGACATGCGAGATGCCAAGATTGTAACACTGTATAAAAATAAAGGAGACAGAAGTGATTGCAATAACTACAGAGGCATCTCTCTTCTTAGTATTGTTGGTAAGATTTTTGCCAAAGTCATCTTAATGCGACTACACAAGTTAGCTGAGCGCATATATCCAGAGTCACAGTGTGGATTCCGAGCTGGCAGATCAACAACAGACATGATCTTCTCTCTCCGCCAGCTTCAGGAAAAATCAAGAGAGCAGAAAAGACCATTATATATCGCCTTTATAGACCTCACAAAAGCATTCGACCTGGTTAGTAGGGATGGACTCTTTAAAATCCTCCTGAAAATAGGCTGCCCTTCTAAAATGCTGGAAATGCAAGGGTCACTACTTTGTTCCCGCCTCACATCGTGTGTTTGGGGAAACTCTAAACTCACAATGAAGACCAAAGCTGCGGTATATAATGCCTGCGTCACCAGCACACTCCTATAAGGCAGCGAGACCTGGACGACCTATGCTAAGCAAGAAAGAAGGCTCAATACCTTCCATTTGCGGTGTCTACGCCGCATCCTCGGCATCTTGTGGAAAGATAAAGTGACAAATGTCGAGGTGTTGTCACGTGCTGGCCTTCAAAGTATGTATACGCTTCTTAGGCAGCGCAGACTTCGCTGGCTTGGCCATGTTCACCGCATGGAAGATGGTCGCATCCCAAAAGATATCTTCTACGGACAATTAGCAGATGGCAAGAGAACAGTTGGGCGACCACAGCTGAGGTTCAAAGATGTGTGCAAGAGAGATATGAGGGCACTGGACATGGATCCAGCAACATGGGAGGATGAAGCTGCCGATCGCACTAAGTGGCGATGCTATTTACGGCACCACCTCAGATTGGGCGAAGAGAGGCTCACACAAGAAGCAGAGGTGAGGCGAAAACGTCGAAAGGAGCACCAGGAAAATAAGCAGCTGAGGGCTGTCACCTCAGGGGCGCATTCCCATAGTCAGTTATGACTGAAGGGGCTATTATTATTATTATTATTATTATTACTAGTAGGCTACTGCCCCTGTTACTGTTGTTGCTGCTAGTAGGCTACTGCTTCTGTTGTTGCTACTAGTAGGCTAATGCTTCTGTTGTTGCTACAAGTAGGCTACTGCTTCTGTTGTTGCTACTAGTAGGCTACTGCCCCTGTTACTATTGTTGCTGCTAGTAGGCTGCTGCCCCTGTTACTGTTGTTGCTACTAGTATGCTTTTGTCCCTGTTGTTGCTACTAGTAGGCTACTGCTTCTGTTGTTGCTGCTAGTAAGCTTCTGCCTATGTTACTGTTGTTGCTACTAGTAGGCTACTGCTTCTGTTGTTGCTGCTAGCAGGCTACTGCCCCTGTTACTGCTGCTAGTAGGCTACTGCTTCTGTTGTTGCTGCTAGTATGCTACTGCTTCTATTGTTGCTACTAGTAGGCTACTGCCCCTGTTACTGTTGTTGCTACAAGTAGGCTACGGCCCCTGTTACTGTTGTTGCTGCTAGTAGGCTACTGCTTCTGTTGTTGTTGCTAGTAGGCTACTGCTTCTGTTGTTGCTGCTAGTAGGCTACTGCTTCTGTTGTTGCTGCTAGTAGGCTACTGCTTCTGTTGTTGCTGCTAGTAGGCTACTGCTTCTGTTGTTGTTGCTAGTAGGCTACTGCTTCTGTTGTTGTTGCTAGTAGGCTACTGCTTCTGTTGTTGTTGCTAGTAGGCTACTGCTTCTGTTGTTGTTGTTGCTAGTAGGCTACTGCTTCTGTTGTTGCTGCTAGTAGGCTACTGCTTCTGTTGTTGCTGCTAGTAGGCTACTGCTTCTGTTGTTGCTGCTAGTAGGCTACTGCTTCTGTTGTTGTTGCTAGTAGGCTACTGCTTCTGTTGTTGTTGCTAGTAGGCTACTGCTTCTGTTGTTGTTGCTAGTAGGCTACTGCTTCTGTTGTTGCTGCTAGTAGGCTACTGCTTCTGTTGTTGCTGCTAGTAGGCTACTGCTTCTGTTGTTGCTACTAGTAGTCTACTGCCCCTGTTACTGTTGTTGCTACTAGTAAGCTTCTGCCCCTGTTACTGTTGTTGCTACTAGTAGGCTGACTGCCCCTGTTACTGTTGTTGCTACTAGTAGGCTGACTGCCCCTGTTACTGTTGTTGCTACTAATAGGCTGACTGCCCCTGTTACTGTTGTTGCTACTAATAGGCTGACTGCCCCTGTTACTGTTGTTGCTACTAATAGGCTGACTGCTCCTGTTACTGTTGTTGCTATTTGTAGCACTACTGCTGCTGTTATTGTTGTTGCTACTAGTAAGCCTATACTGCTGTTACTGTAGTTGCTCCTACTGCTGTTACTGTTGTTGCTACTAGTAAGCCTACTACTGCTAGTAAACCTACTACTGCTGTTACTGATAGTAGGCCTACTACTGTTGTTACTGATAGTGGGCCTACTACTGCTGTTACTGATAGTAGGTCTACTACTGCTGTTACTGATAGTAGGCCTACTACTGCTGTTACTGATAGTAGGCCTACTACTGCTGTTACTGATAGTAGGCCTACTACTGCTGTTACTGATAGTAGGCCTACTACTGCTGTTACTGATAGTAGGCATACTACTGCTGTTACTGATAGCAGGCCTACTACTGCTGTTACTGATAGTAGGCATACTACTGCTGTTACTGATAGTAGGCCTACTACTGCTGTTACTGATAGTAGGCCTACTACTGCTGTTACTGATAGTAGGCCTACTACTGCTGTTACTGATAGTAGGCCTACTGCTGCTGTTGTTACTAGTAGGCCTACTACTGCTGCTTCAGTTCTCACTACCACCATTTTAGGTACTACACAACAATACCACATTTATTAATGTCTCTCTTTTTAATTTCGCCCAGTCTCTCTCTGTTACATACAGACATATGTAACATACATACATAACGATAAAACCAGGTAAATGCACACATATATAAACTAAAACATAGGAACTTACGTTCAGTTGATCCACTCGAACCACATTATTGTTCCAGACATTTGGGCTACTCTGACAAAAGAAAGGGTTACACATAGAACTGTGTTGCCAAGTCAAGAATGGTAAACTAAATCTCTTAAACTAAATGTCCTAAACTGAATGCCCTAAACTGAATGTCCTAAATTAAATGTCCTAAACTGAATGTCCTAAATTGAATATCCTAATCTAAATGTCCTAAACTAAATGTTCTAAATTGAATGACCTAAACTAAATGTCCTAAACTGAATGTCCTAAATTGAATATCCTAATCTAAATGTCCTAAACTAAATGTTCTAAATTAAATGTCCTAAACTAAATGTCCTAAACTGAATGTCCTAAACTAAATGTCCTAACTAAATGTCCTAAATTGAATATCCTAATCTAAACTAAATGTTCTAAACTAAATGTCCTAAACTGAATGTCCTAAGCTAAATGTCCTAAACTAAATGTCCTAAGCTAAAACTACAAGTTCATACATTCAGTTCTGAGTTACTACTTCTAGCTACTAACCTCATTGGACAGATTTTTGTGTGACAATGTTGAACATGGTTTCACCTTATTTTGATAAACACAGCTTTGTCGAACACAAAGTCTGGGTATATGAGGTTGCATGTCAAAATATAAGTGGCCTTTTGACATTGCATTAACATCTGGGATATTTGTTTACAATTCTGTTTTTTGACAGTTGAATCTTGCTATTGAAGCTAAAGTCTATCTCTTAGTTTAAAATCTCTCTCCTACTTCATTGTAAACTTTAGATGGAAATCTGTATCCATGACTTTTAAGTTTGGTGTTATCTCACTGCTTTACACACACAGGGAGCCGCGCTGGTGTAGTGGTTACCAAACTGCGCTGGCGACCGGGTGACCCAGGATCAAACCCGGGCGAGGACGTTTGAAGATTTTTCGTCGACCGGGATTTGGACTGGATTAACTTGAGCCCTGGCAAGTATATTTGAAGGAGTGTCTTCGACCAGGGACTGGCGGCTCCTGAGCCAACCCAGCTCTAATGGGTACCTCCGAAATTGGCGAGTATCTGCCTGAATGGCAAGATACACCTGTCTCTGTACATGAAAAACAGGGATACTCACGTAACAATCAGTCTCAGGTTAGACATACTAACCTGAGATTTCACCATGAGTTATACGGGCGTACACAAAAAAAAAATTGCTTTACACCAGTGATAGGCAACCTAGGGTCTGACGGTATCTACTTTAGAAACACTGAGCTCTATACCTTAATAAAATCAAGTCTATGTTCAGGTTTCCTAGATCTTGCAATTTGAAATAAGTACAACCTATATGTAACTGTTATCACTGCCGGACAATTTGCTTCCTGCAGTTCCATCGTCGGAATGAGTGAACATTCAAATTTATTAATATTTTACTAAAATTCAACCTCCCTTCAAAAGAAAAGATTGCATTACAATCTTATGAACTTCATGACTAAAGTGAACTTGTGTAAGCTAACTGTTGGGCTTTCCCTAGGAATGCAGAAATGGTAGCTTTAATCCTGGGGTTATCGCAAAATGCTGGCAGGAGGGGGATAGTAAGGTATCTGCAAAGCTTAACAATTCTGTCTTTTTCCCCTTCCATCACCTAGAGATCATACAAATCATCACCTGTGACTGACCAGTTGCCAACCCCTTCTTTAACCTACAAAGCTGTAGTCATGTTAGTCACTGACCAGGGGAAACTGTCGCAGGCAGGTCATAGCAGGCAATCAATATGAGGTTGGACATGGGGCTGGCAGTGGCATAATGTAAAACAAATTGTTATATAAATCATCACTACAAGTGCACATAGAGTGCTTTAGGGCTTACTTTCTGCACGAGGGCCTTATCATCATCATCATTCCTTTCATTCCCCGTGGAACATAGGGCTGAAACATTTTTCTTTCGTCGATTTATATTCTGGGCTGTCTTTTTTCAGCTGTGCCCAAGTCATTCCAATTTCCTTAGCCTCCTCTTCCACTGTTCTTCTCCAAGTTCTTCTTTTCCCTTGTGGGTTCCAGTCAAGGGCACCTCTGGCTATGCTTGATTGTTCTCTTCTGAGTGTATGTCCTACCCATCCCCACCTTCTTACCTTAATTTTCATTTGTACTGGCTCTTGCCAGCCCCTTTCCTTAGCTCTACATTTGTTATTACATCTGGCCATCTTATACCGAGTATCCGTCAGAGACATCTATTTACAAATGTCTGTAGTTTGGAGGTGATACTCTTTGAGACACGCCATGTCTGTGAGCAAGACTGACTTTACACTTGAGTTAAAGATTGTGATTTTGTTCTCTCTGGATATAGCTGAGGAGTTGCATATTGGTCGAAGGGCATTAAAAGCGCATCTGGCTTTATTTATCTTAGAGCAGACATCACCATCGGTTCCCCCTCCTTTGTCAGTGTTACTCCCCAGATTTGTAAAGCTTTCTACTTCTTCAATAACTTGATCATTGATCTTTATCGAGTCCATCTGCCTAATTATTTATCCTCATTTCCTTTGAAATGAGGGCCTTATGTAGTGGTGATTCTGTGCACCATAAAATGTACAAATGAAGAAACAATGACATCAATCATCAATAAACTATACATTCATTCCTCAGGCCTACTTGATAGTCCTCTATCATTACTTACTTCCCAGAACTGGCAGCAATCCATTCCAGTCCAGTCCGGCTGTCTAGTACACTTAACAGGCAAGCACTGGTCATCCTTTAGTTGGGACAGATCATTTCGCCCTGGGCAAGGCTCCAATAGAGGATGTCTGAGTTGACCTGTGACCTCCATTGCTAAGTTAAAGGCAAATTATGTGATTCAGAACTTTTTCATTAAGTCTGATGACCAGCCACGTGATGAGAAGATATTAAATGGTGTCGAGTGGACCAGCACTGTGATAATAAGACAATTAAATGGTGTTAAGTGATGAAAACTTGCATATTAGGTAGTTCTGGAGTATATTCTATCTTAGGTAGTTCTGGAGTATATTCTATCTTAGGTAGTTCTGGAGTATATTCTATCTTAGGTAGTTCTGGAGTATATTCTATCAAGAACTCATCAAGACAACACTTCATATTTGTAAGCAGTATGAAGTGCCTCATCCTCCAGTAATACTGATAACAGGATAAAGCTAAGTGGCAAAATTCAGTGACTGAAAAGTCACTTTCTGTTTTTAGATTTTTACATTGTCGTTTTTATCTATTACATATGCGTCTAATTGACAGAGTGGTATTAGCACTGGTCTCTCGTGGCAAAAGTACCAGGTTCGATTCACGGTTTTGACACGCTCCAGTCTACCTAGCTGTAATTGGGTACCTGACTTCTTTCGAGTTGGGGAAGGAAAAGGCAGTGAGGAAGGAAACTGGTTACCCCACCTCTTGAAGCTGGACCTTGTATAGTGAAGTCTCTAACACACCACTCCTCTAAGGAAGTATCTGCTATGGGACCACCTTTACCATTTTTTATGCATGAAACAGATGTCACAACAAGGGAGCGGGGCAATAGCTGCAATTTTACTAATAAGTTTTTTGTTCTTGGACCAAAAACAAAATTTAAAAAAAAAATCAAATCTAAAATACAATAGACAACAAAATATGCTGCCAGCTATGACGTCATCAGTTGAACAGGTCATATCTCATACTGATTTATACTGCCTGCGTCAGGACCAGCGAACCAGAGCTGGTCAAGACCGTGCTCCACCTCCACGTGGTGGTCCTGGAAACAGTCTGCAGCAGTGCAGGCTGGCTGAGCGAGCACGGATCGCAATGGGAAGGCAAACCCGGTCCTAAAAAATGCCGTGCAGAAGTCGGATGTGTCGACCGAAAGGTGCAGATATCACAGCTTAGGCGTAAACTGACACAACGCAACCACCGTCCTTTTCAGGGCGAACGAAGAAGAAGAATAATAATACTGATGTGACATAGCATTTTATGTAGTCAAATGGCATTCAATTTTCTTTTACCTTGACTTTGTTTCATATAATTAGATAAAAGTGAAGAAGTAACAATTTAAAAATAAGAAGTGACCTTTGAATTACTCTGTAATATGTAAATACGTTATAAAAATATTAACGACAAAACCATTTATGTGACAACTTTTGTGCCATCCTGAATAGTCTTCCACTAAAAAACAATTGTCTACATTCTGGAGGCTAAACAAATAATTCTGAAATAAAGTCTGCATATTTACAGCAAATTATCTATAAATTGGGAGGCTTTTCTCTTCCTCCTACAAGCTACTTATCTTTTTCCTGAAACCCATGATGCATGGAAGCAGAGCATCTCGTTACCGCTACCGGCGCGTTCAGATAATGCTGGTGAAATCCATCAGAAGTGCACTGATCTGGCAAGCTTTTATGACACAGACATTGATGGGAAAGAAATGTTTTTGGAGATACACGATTGCAGCATACAACTGAAACCGTAAACCGATTCTGTTCCAACCACTGCTTTGGAATTACTTTCATTCATGGTGTCTTACGAAAATGATGTACAAGTATTCCCAAACTTACGTATAGCACTGTAAACTCTGCTAATGATTTCTACTTCAGTAGCCAGTTGTGAGCATTCTTTTAGTAAACTAAAGCTAATTCTTTTGTACTAACAAGTATTAATGGGACAGGAACATTTGAGTGATTGGACACTGAGAACATTGAGTTTGATCACACAATGGAACAATTTGCAGGAATGAAGGTGTGAAAGATTAATCTATAGCAGAAAAAAGATATCTGCTGTGTTCTGTTTTTACTGTTAATAAAAAAAAAAGGATCCCGTTACACGCCCCATTGAGGCATATTGGGAATATGGTGTTAGGCCCATATTTTCTTGACCATCGGCACACTAGAGCCGTTAATAAAAAGCTTAGTATAAATACCGGTATAGGTTTATTTCTTTTCTTTTGTGGTTAATTAATTCTTAAATTTCATATGTTCCCAATAATTCACACTGTTGTTCTTAATATAATTCTAAATTCACGACAGTGGTTGATGTAGTCCGTTATTTCTTTTTGAGCGTGTATTTTATCTGGCGGTGAGCGAAGCATTTTTTCCTTGCTCGCCCCGGGCGCTAAAAACTCTTGGTATGCCACTGCTCCAAAGCAGCTTGTTATGTTATGTTTTATGGGATGAACTAGAACGGTATCAAAGTAAAAATGCACTTTATTTACACATCAACTGGTTTCTGCAATATACATGTCGCTTGACTGACTGGAACCAGCGCCCAGAAGGGCGGAAGTCCGATTACTGACGCTATGCTCTGCCAACATCCGGGTGTAGCTAAAAGCTATTGAAACGGAATCGTTCTGTATGAAAACACAACAGTCCTCCCCAGCAAGTTATGATCAGAGATTAAATCTGATGGATGGACGTGTCCTTTCTGACCGCCTTGGGGGAACTGGAACAACCACTTATCTGTCTACTGTAATCTGCTCCGGAACAGTAAGTCTCATGTTTGGTGCTGCTTTGTTGACTTGTTCTAAGATTTTTTGGTTTAGCAGAAAGTCATCATAAGTATTATCAGTGGCTCTGCAGTGCTTGAGAATACTACCTGGTCTCATTGGATTTTGATGTCGTCATACAGTCTGGTGACTGTCCACGCGAACAAGGTACATCATGCTTCCCAGTGTGCGTAGAACTTGTCTATGCAACCATGGATCACCCTTTGACGAAAAATTCTTGATGAACACAGAATCTCCACTGTGGAACTTAGAAACCTTCTTTCCACTGGGCCTACTTTTCGGTGTTGTCTGGGGCATTATCAGTGATAACTGTGTCCTGGGTTGACGGCCGTGCAGTAATTCTGCAGGTGATTTGCCTGAGACTGCGTTTGGTGTTGTGGCTTCAAACGGCGAAGCAGAACGCTTTGTTCGTACTTTCAAGTCTGCTATGACAAAGATTTGCTGGGGAGGAAACACTTGATACCATGCGCTAGATGAATTGCTTTCCGCATACAAGACAACACCAAAACGTAGTCTCAGGCAAATCACCTGCAGAATTACTGCACAGCCGTCAACCCAGGACACAGTTATCACTGATAATGCCCCAGACAACACCGAAAAGTAGGCCCAGTGGAAAGAAAGTATCTAAGTAATAATGCACTTTATTTACACATCAACTGGTTTCTGCAATATACATGTCACTTGACTGACTGGAACCAGCGTTCAGAAGGGCGGAAGTCCGATTACTGACGCTATGCTCTGCGCATGCTCTGTCAACATCCGGGTTTAGCTAAAAGCTATTGAAACGGAATCGTTCTGTATGAAAACACAACACAGCTAATTTGTGAAAGAAAAGCAATGTAAGGATCAGAAGAGAACAGTCCACATTCAATTAGAATATTTGTTGTAGTGGAAAGTTTAAAAGATTAAATATTAATGCCAAGAGAGAAAAAGAACAAAGATGTAGGACACAGAACAAGTTTCCAAATGCATAGAAGGGCTATAACTTAACTGACATACAGCAAAAATTAAGTGAGACATGATCATGCACGCCTGTTGGACGATAATTATGACTGTGTAATGCAAGAGGCAGAAACGGTGGGACAGTCCCATACACTTGGACAAAGGAAATGAAGACAGACTTTAAAAGGATAAAAAAAGATGCGGAGAAAATGTGAGGATACTGCACAGAACAGTGAGGCTTGGCCATCTTGTAGCAAACAGTGAGGCTTGGCCATCTTGTAGCAAACAGTGAGGCTTGGCCATCTTGTAGCAAACAGTGAGGCTTGGCCATCTTGTGTAGCAAACAGTGAGGCTTGGCCATCTTGTAGCAAACAGTGAGGCTTGGCCATCTTGTAGCAAACAGTGAGGCTTGGCCATCTTGTAGCAAACAGTGAGGCTTGGCCATCTTGTAGCAAACAGTGAGGCTTGGCCATCTTGTAGCAAACAGTGAGGCTTGGCCATCTTGTAGCAAACAGTGAGGCTTGGCCATCTTGTAGCAAACAGTGAGGCTTGGCCATCTTGTAGCAAACAGAGTTAAAGGTATTTGTTTTGTAGTAAATTAAAAGTGATATTTAGTGTTTACTAAAACAGAATACAGTTAAATAAAGGTTTAGTCTTAGGATTTAGGGTTAGAGTTTGACAGAAACATAGCAGCTAACACTAACCTTAACCCTGTTTGCGACAAGATGACCAACCGTACAGTAAGGTGTGATTCAACCTTTCTTTTTTAAGTATGTAGTTAAATGAATTTTGCTTGTACATTTTTTTTTAAACTTTTGTTTATGGTCATCCTTTGTTGTCCCTTAAAATGCCCCTGGAAGGCCCCTATCAACAGATAAGTTAACATCAAACACTGCGTTCATCTTTGCTCGGACTGCGAACAACTTAAAATGAGCAAATAATGTCCGATTGGCTCAGTGCTTTACTCTCACGGCAAGTTACCAAGTTCTGGGTTCAAAACCTGGTATTGTCAAGCTCCAGGCTACCCAGCTGCAAATAGGTACTTGACTATGCTCTTGATCTAGGGACGGCAAAGGCATCGAGGACGGGAACTGGTCACCCCAGCTCATAAAGCTGGACCTAGCAAAATAAGTCTCTAACACTTCACTCCCATACGACAGTATTTGCTATAGGACTAATTTTTCGGTAATTTCCCAATGACTGTCGCCGAACGATCCGCAGTGAATATGGGGATTTTTGAGTTAGGATTAGGGGTTGTTGTCGCACGGAAGGTCCAGGGTTCGAATACTGGGTAAGCCACTCATGTCTGTTGTCTAGTGTTCTACTTTTTTATTTCTTACGAGTGCCTGATAACATACATGTCTGTTGTTTTTCTGTTGTCTAGTGTTCTACTTCTTTATTTCCTACGAGTGCCTGATAACATACCTTTAAGTTTGTCTAATATTAATTTAGGGTTAACCCTAACATATACATATTCACTGCAGAACGTTCGGCGACAATCATTGGGAAATTACCAATTTTACTTATTCCAGAACGAAATCTATGTAGCCTACAGGTAAACTTACAGTTGAGTCGAACTGTCTCTCTTCCAGCTCTAAAGTTTGATGCTATCTGTGCGTTGACTTTCAAGAGAAAACCTCTTTGCATAGGCCTAAATAAAAATGAAATTCTAACGCAGGATTAGCACATAACGGGGTTAACTATGGTTTTTGTTGTTCTCTCGATATTTAGTTTGTGCAGCCAAAATGTAAAATGATGTACAAAATATAAAATATGGGACTTCTATCCGCTGTTACAGAGAATGTAGAAAGTTGTGCTCCGCAAAGCCCAAGTTTTCTCGACTGCGTTCACGTTGAGTGCGTTTCGGTGCATAAGGAGAGCATTGTTTATTGTTACATGTGCATAAATTGTGCGCTATACTGGGACAAGTGCGAAAATAGGATACATCTCTGTCATCATCATGTGCCGTGCCGACTGGCGTCGGTGATTTTGGGCCAGCTCTATGGTATTTGGTGCCCTAGCCCAACAGGGTTTTTGGCCACTTCAGCAAACAGCTTATGTGACGCCTCAAGTAATTATATAAAATTAGCAATAAAAAAAAAGCGATTGTGTCTGTTTGGTCAAAAAATGAGACTCGATTTAAATGCTACAGGCATGAAACTCGGAATTGGAGCTTACTACTAAGAGATTTGAAACTTGACTTGAGACTTGTTAGGAAAGATTTGAAGACACCTCTGTCAATTTATAACTTATTAAAGAATTGTTTTATCGGTAGAGTCATGTCCCATCTTTTCCCACCAAAGCTGCACCATAGCGCGACCAGCCAAGGAACTAAATTGTGCGCCTGTTGAAACCATGCACATTTCTTCCCAATATACCCATGGCGCCAGAGAAACATGCCTGTTGCTTTTCGGAGAACATTTTCTGGAATTTTCCCCATTTATATTAAGCAGTTCAGGTAAGTACTGAATCAGCGTCTCCACCATAAATTGATATATTTAGCCTGTGAAGCATCACTGCTCATCCTAGATGAAGCTTCTATGATTTCGTGCCACTGTTTCCTTATTTCTGAAGCAAAAGGAAAATGAATGAAATGACCACAAGAGAATTTAGTGCCGCCATCATTGCACGCAGAATAAAGAGCATAAGATAATTATTTCCCCGCCATGTTTTTGTTGAACGACTTACTCGTTTCTATCCTATTAGTTTGTCCTTCCACCAGACTTTGTTAATGTAATACTTTGGATATTTCCTGGACGTCTCGGAGGTGGAAGACAAAGACAAATGAGCACTGCAGGGGCGTACTTAAAGTACTTGGCTCCAGAGGTGGATCCAACCTTTGGCACCCCCTCCCCCATTAAAATGTATTATGCAAGAAATAGTATCGGATGTCATCCCTTCCTGGCTGTCACCCGGGGCGTACTGCCCCCTAGCTCCTACCCCTTACTGGCGCACTCATCCCCCCAAGTCTTCTCATGTGACGTTCAGCGTGCGGCTGGCAACCTCGTCATGTCAAACGTGTAACAAATAAATAATAAAGTACTGCCTAGTTGTCCGAGTGGTTAGTCACGGTTCACTTCCGTAGCGAGACGATGGCGCAGTTCAGATAGTACTGGGTTCGAGTCCCCGGTAAAGCTATTACTTCTGTCTAGTTTTCTACTTCTCTATTTCTAACAAGTGCGTGCTACATACCTCGTTGTGTGTATTAATTATTTACATGCCAAACGTGTGCAGAAACTACCGTCTGCTTGTGCACACGAATAATTTGTTGCATACTTGCTGAATGGAGGCCAACTTGTCTTTAAACAAAAATACATTAATTCTTTAATGTATGCTGAATCATCGACTGTGGAGGCCGAGATGCAAAGAACCAGAGTTGGGACACCGCAAGAAGGGTAGCCACCGACCGAGCAATGTGGTCAGTTTGTTGCTGCCCTACAAAACACCACTACGCATGATGGCCACTGATTGCTTTGTCAGTCGGCGGCTTATGACTGAATAGGAGGAGCAAAAAATTTCTTCATTGGTTCCAAAAGTTGATTTATTGCATTCAGAATTAAATAATTTTGATATTAAAGCAGCGACATGGGTTAACGGTAATATAATATGTGTGATATTACAACAGCAAGGGTTAACGGCGTTGTGTGTTTATATTTAAACAACAAGGGTTAATAGTTGTGGGCGTGTGTGTGCTGAAAACAGCATGCAATGATTAACAACATCTGCACACGAAATGTTTCCAGTGAGAAAATAATTTTACACTGGAAGATATTAAAACCTGGAATACAGGTTCATGAGGAAATGGCTAGGGGTACCACCAGGTCTGTCAGATGTAGCACTGTACTGCAAAAAGTCAAAACTTCTGCTTCCTTTCAAGTCAGTTGTTGAAGAGTACAAAGTTGGAAAGGCAAGGCTTGCAATGATGCTACGCGAGTCAGCAGATGACGTGTTTAAGTCTAGTGCCCCTTTATCATATAAGAGTTACGCCAACTAAAATTTGGCCGCCATTTTCGGCTGTACCCGAATAGCAGGAAAATGGACCCAATCGCGAGTTTCAGACCTAATATGCATTTTCATTTAGGTTAACTAATAATTTGAAATAAAATTAGATGCAAATACAGTAGCACATATTTGTACTATTCTTTGTATTTCAACTAACAAAACAAAAAGAAGAAAACTAGTTTACTTACCGTTTTATTGAATAGAATCAGTAGCGTGAATTTTTAACACATACTCCGTTGAATTTTAAATTCCGTTAGAATTTCACTATTTAGCAACAAATATTCCGTTCGAATTGCAACACTTAGCAAAACATACTACCTTATAAAATAATATAATAAAAATTAATTACAATTTTATTATAGTTTTATTATATATATATATATATATAAAATATGAAATATATCCTATATATATATATATATATATATATATATATATATATATATATATATATATATATATATATATATATATATGTAAATATATAAAATATCTAAATCTATAATATATTATCTATATCTCATAATGATATATATATATGATATATGATATATGATATATATATATATATATATATATATATATATATATATATATATATATATATATATATATATATATATATATATATATATATATATATATATATATATATATATATATATATATATTATATAATATATAATAGCCCCTTCAGTCATAACTGACTATGGGAATGCGCCCCTGAGGTGGCAGCCCTCAGCTGCTTATTTTCCTGGTGCTCCTTTCGACGTTTTCTCCTCACCTCTGCTTCTTGTGTGAGCCTCTCTTCGCCCAATCTGAGGTGGTGCCGCAAATAGCATCGCCACTTAGTGCGATCGGCAGCTTCATCCTCCCATGTTGCTGGATCCATGTCCAGTGCCCTCATATCTCTCTTGCACACATCTTTGAACCTCAGCTGTTCTCTTGCCATCTGCTAATTGTCCGTAGAAGATATCTTTTGGGATGCGACCATCTTCCATGCGGCGAACATGGCCAAACCAGCGAAGTCTGCGCTGTCTAAGCAGCGTATACATACTTTGAAGGCCAGTACGTGACAACACCTCGACATTTGTCACTTTATCTTTCCACGAGATGCCGAGGATGCGGCGTAGACATCGCAAATGGAAAGTATTGAGCCTTCTTTCTTGCTTAGCATAGGTCGTCCAGGTCTCGCTGCCATATAGGAGTGTGCTGGTGACGCAGGCATTATATACCGCAGCTTTGGTCTTCATTGTGAGTTTAGAGTTTCCCCAAACACGCGATGTGAGGCGGGCAAAGGTAGCTGCAGCTTTGCCAATGGGGCTGTCGATTTCTGTATCCAGTGAGAGTTTGTCATTGATGGTAGACCCTAGGTATGTGAAGTGGTGCACCACTGCCAATTCATAGTTATCGATAGTGATAACTGGTGCAGCACCCCACATCCTGACTCAGCACATTCGTTTTCTTTAGACTTATTGTGAGGCCAAAGTCCTTGCATGCTTTAGTGAAGCGATTCATCAAGCTCTGAAGCTCCTGTTGGCTTTAAGTGACGACTGCAGCATCATCAGCGAACAACAAGTCTCTTATAGTGACCCTTCTGATTTTTGTTTTTGCCTTCAGCCTTGAAAGATTAAACAGACGGCCATCTGACCTAGTGTGAAGGCATATTCCTTCAGTTGCATCTCTGAATGCATGTTTCAAGAGTAAGGCAAAGAAGATTCCGAAGAGGGTCGGTGCCAGAACACAGCCTTGTTTAACGCCACTTCGTATATCAAAGGGCTGTGACGTGCTTCCAGCATATTGGACTGTTCCCTTCATGTCGTCATGGAATGACTTTATCATTTCCAGCATTTTAGAAGGGCAGCCTATTTTCAGGAGGATTTTAAAGAGTCCATCCCTACTAACCAGGTCGAACGCTTTTGTGAGGTCTATAAAGGAGATATATAATGGTCTTTTCTGCTCTCTTGATTTTTCCTGAAGCTGGCGGAGAGAGAAGATCATGTCTGTTGTTGATCTGCCAGCTCGGAATCCACACTGTGCCTCTGGATATATGCGCTCAGCTAACTTGTGTAGTCGCATTAAGATGACTTTGGCAAAAACCTTACCAACAATACTAAGAAGAGAGATGCCTCTGTAGTTTTATATATATATATATATATATATATATATATATATATATATATATATATATATATATATATATATATATATATATATATATATATATATATATATATATATATATATATATATATATATATATAAAATATGAGATCATACAAGAATCATAGATTACTTATTTACTGAAAAGATTAAACAAAACATAGAAGACAAGGAAGCCAAAATAGAGACAAATATAAAATTTCATTATATTATATAATTTTATATATTACAATTACATAAT
The DNA here is from genome assembly GCA_024509875.1 of Oreohelix idahoensis. Lineage (NCBI taxonomy): Eukaryota > Metazoa > Mollusca > Gastropoda > Stylommatophora > Oreohelicidae > Oreohelix > Oreohelix idahoensis. Next base: position 378,057 of record JAMPIV010008188.1, on the reverse strand, counting down.
TATAAAATTATATATATATATATATTTTTTTTTTCTGTAACCAGCGGCACTCGAGCTTTCCAGCTCTTTTTGACCCAATGACATGTCATTGCGAGGCTGGGGGGGGGGTGTCAGTGGACGTTCCTTCCAACCCGGTCAGGACCTTCCCATCCATACGGGATTTATATGCAGGAGCCGTTCAGGTTATTCAGTCAAATTTCCGGTCGTAAACATTCCTTCAAACGCTGACGCCCGGGTTTGAACCATGAAAACCTGGTCGCCAGTACAACACCGAAGCCACTACACCAGCGCGGCTCCCATATATATATATATATATATATATATATCTATCTATATATATATATATATATATATCTATATATATATATATATATATATATATATATATATAAATAATATATTTATAAATCTAAATATATATAAATAAAATCTTATAAATATAGAAGAGGTGTTAAGAATAGACTGTCCTAAGGAACTGCATAATATAGTCAAACAATATTTAATACGAACAAATGTTAATATATAGTGGCTAGGAATGCGAAGGTCTAATGCTGTTCTTACAATACATATGACTTTTATTAGGCGAAAGTCAATTAAATATCTGTTAAAGTCAGTTATATAACTGTAACCACCAGGTCTTTACTTTAATATTATTCTTGTTCAGAGTTTCTTCTTTATTTTTTATTTTATTTTACATTTGTTTGTTTGTTTGTTTATTTATTTAACGTAAAAGCATAATTGTGATTGTCCCTATTTACAATGATTTGACACATGTGATGCCACTTTCTCTTATCGGCAGTTGTTCATATTATTTTGAATTGAAAACAATGTATATCCTAATTATAACCCATCAGAAGTTGAACGGGATATTTATTTTCATTAATTAAAAAAAAAAAAAGTCTTACTCGATGCTTATTCTCGCTACTAGCCCTGGTATTGTCCAGCCGAAAATGGCGTCTACGTCGTTCAGCCTCGTTTTCGATTCTGACATAGTTGGCGTAACTCTCTATAGATCTAGGGGCACTAGTTAAGTCCATTCAGCCCACACTGAAAACGGGAAGGAAGTGGAGAGTGGAAGAAGCTGTTGATGCTGCCCAAGAGTAGCTCAAACTGAGGGAGGTAATCGGATACACACAAACGAATAGACGGGGATTTGGTCAGGGAGACATCTGCTGGTGGTCCAAGGCATCAAGCAGGGAGCGTAGAGACATGGTAGTTCAGGAGATACGAGGAGCTGAGAATGATAGGAGGTTGCAAAAAGCAGTGCAGCAGGCCCAACAAGGCGAATGGACTACATGGGAATGAGCCCTGCAAAGGGCCTTGACATGGAATGATATATGGCACCTCTTAGGCTCAGCTTCGTTGTTAGATCAATGAATGACCTGCCATCGGCCACAAACCTTGTGAGATGGGGAAAGTCGGATGATGAGCAGTGCCCCCTGTGCCATGGGAGGCAGACACTTGAACAGGTGCTCTCAGCTTGCAAGGTGTCATTAGGGCAAGGGCGATACACATGGCGCCATAACAAAGTGCTAAATGAGCTGGCTGCGACAATAGATCTGGCAAGGATGAAGGCGAATAGCAATGTCAGGCCAAACACATACTTTCTGAGAGCAGGAAAGTCAGCACACCCAAAACCGAGTAAATCAGGTAGCAGTGTACCATCTCTCCTTGACTGTGTAAATGACTGGGAGATGGCGGTAGACCTACCTGGGCGAGGGGCATATCCAGAGAGTATCAGGAAATCTCAAAGATGGCCGGATATAGTGCTTCATTCTTCATCATCGCACCAGGTTATATTGATTGAACTGGCCGTGCCATTTGAATCCAGCCAAGTATAGTGATCTGGCCGCGGATCTGAGACACGATGGGTTCACTGCAAGGGTCATGGCTGTTGAGGTGGGTGCAAGAGGGCTCGTGGCTGCATCAGTGTATGATTTATTGAAACTGTTGGGGCTGAGGGGACAGTCGAGAACAAGGGCACTGAAGAGGCTTAGTGAAACTGCGAAAAAGGCATCATGCTGGCTGTGGAACAACTGCAATGGGCTATGGAACTCCGGACAGTAAACTCTGCGGTACAGAAAACATCAGGAGTTTTTCTCATCATGCTGGCTGTGGAACAACTGCAATGGGCTATGGAACTCCGGACAGTAAACTCTGCGGTACAGAAAACATCAGGAGTTTTTCTAAGTCCACAATACGTTGAGTTTTTCGGTGTAGTGGTGAAAGGGCTGTGACTGATGGGCAACAGGCGGCATATATTATAAGAGGTGTTGGGCAAAGAATTTCAGTTGCTATCGCGCAGTGGCTAGCCTCGTTGGCTTCGCGCAGGTGTGTCAGTGTCTGTCCCTAGTCGTGGTGTGCGGCGGAATGAACGGAATAATTTGTCTTCTCTTTGTTACTTTCACAATTGCCTCCACGGCTGGCGGAGTTGTGGATTTTAAAGTTGCTACCAAAGTGAAATGAGTTCATTTTCGATGCAAGACAACAGGAGGCTGAAACACTTGGGAGTCATGACCCAAGTGGGCCTGCCCCCCTGAGAGTGTAAAGGAGTATTCAGGGCCGAAACACTTGTTCGACGGGGGGACTACTTCTGATGATCAGATTGCCTCCTGTTGTATCGCTCTGTATAGAGTTTCCTATCATCATACATAGAAACTGCATAACAGAAAGTATGCCCTATCACAGCATTACTTTAATTTTATGGTAAAGGGATATAACCATGAGAATCGAATTAATATAAAACACCAGTGAGTGATATCCCTTAGATTTTAAGTCACAGAATTTACTGGAAGGTAGTGCACTGTGGAAAGATACGGGTATTTAAGCGCGGGTTTATAGAGAGCAGAATCTCCAGTTGTTCGCTGAACATTGAAGAAGTACAGGCAACGATTACGAGACTTTTTCATTGCTTTATGATGCTAGCAGATGGATAATGCTGGTCCTTTTCAGGACTTAGTCTATCAAAGCTGCATGGGTTAGCAGTCTTTATCAGAACTAACCCTTATCACGGATACTTCATGCTAGCTGAAAGAAGCTAGTAGTCCTTTTCAGGGCTTGGTCTTTATCAGCAATGTGCTTCAATTAACAGAGTTCAATTACTTTTGAATGGCTAATTGCACTCCAATATAAACAACAGACTTAAGTCAAGGCTGAAACTCACGTGCTTTGCCACAAGAAGGCAAAACCTTCACACCAGGACTTCGAACAATCTGTGTACCGGTAGAAGTTGTCCAGCATCTGCATGGTTGTATTTTATAGTGTACAGAGATAATGGAGAAGAAACGGAAGCCTAGAGTCGATCTTTCAATCCAGTCAAATCAACCAACTTGTAAAATAATAGGAGATTCCATCCACTTTTACACGAATGACGAAGTCGTGCAGAAAGTGGATTTACAGCTTAGCAGAAATCATGACAAGTGTGATACAAAATTACTTTTTAACTTTTCAAAGATGGAAGAGAACTCACCACAAGGTAAATAAAGTTGATAGGAGCCATGTTAGAGAAACTGGGAGAAATCTATTCAAGTACTATCAATCAGTCCTTACAAACCAAAGCCATTAACCCTGGAGGTGTCCAGTCACTAAAATTAGCAGTAACAATAAAACAAGCAGATACGATGAAAAGAAATTAATTTTAATAGGACACAGCTTGTTTAAGAATAGTACTTCTGCACGGTTAGGTATATCGTACAAGGTGACTAACAAGAGGCTGTGCATAGGGCTGGCAACCTCATGATATAAAATAAATTGCCACAAAAACCACCAGTGCAACAGCATGTGAATGCTTGGTACAGGTTTTAACTCCTGACTTTATTGTTCAACGCCTGGTTAAGTGTTGGTTGTCCACAATAAAAAAAGATAAACTTGCCAGGCTTGTGGCAAGCAGGCGTTATCTCAGAGAAATGTCCATGAACTAAGAGATAATGACCGGTGAGTACTGACGTAGAAGAGCAAGCGAAAAGATGGGCAGGACAATGAATCAAATGAATAGTACTACCCTCACATACACACAGATGTTAAAAGACTTCAAGAACACAATCAATATAACATGAGAAGAAAAGGTAAAGGCAGTCCCACAGCATACTGCCGTAGAATAGTGAAGTGTTACAGACTTCACTATACTAAGTCCATCAGTTCCCTTACAAGCTGCCTTTGCCTTATCTTACTCAAGGGCAGAGTCTGGTACTCATTAACATCCGGGAAGATTTGAATGTGAAACTACCACAATGTTACCTACCCCACAAGCGACCAGCATCTGAGAGATACTGTCGCGAGAGGTTCAGATGTTACTGAGAATGTAAGATATCCTTGACAAAAAGATGTATCAGATGATACCAGGATAGTGCCAGATAAGAGACTGGTCTTACAAGAAATACCCCCTTCTCTGAAAAAGAGTAAGGGTGTATCGACACTCAAAGGTAGGATCAGCTGTATAAACCTTCAGGTATGATGATAGTGTTGGTTCCTGAATGTCTATGTGCTACCTCTCAAGATCCTCCCTTGAATAATGTTTATTATTATTTGTATTGACTCTGCTAGGGGATTAATTAATTAAATGGGTATCTATATATATATATATATATATATATATATATATATATATATATATATATATATATATATATATATATATATATATATATATATATATATATATATATATATATATATATATCAACCAGAACTTTAACTCAATTTAAATAATTCAGAAAGACTGATTGTACATATTTACAATTTATTGAACCTATACCGTTTATCTTTTCGGATAGTTAACTTAAAAGAATTCAAATGTTTTTACATAATAAAATAAATAAACATGGAATGTCAAATTTCAAAATAGATCAATATGATGAATTTCTCTTTCAAATATCAATTATATATTACACATAGGTTTTGTCACTTTCACTGGACTGTGGAGTTAGTAATCATTTTAATAATGTCCACCATGAGTCATCACTCACTAGGTTTGTGTTATTTGAATTTTATTTATTAAATATAGTCTCTGGATAGGCTGAACAGTGGAATTTCTTTTCCACTTATCTGTTAGGTTGAGATGCATCCAACTCTAGCCATGATCACACAATGTTCTGGATCTCCAGGCTGGGAAAACAGGGTAACTAGTTCTATGAACCTCAAGAACTTTCGCACCACAGAAGTGGATGTCTCGTACAATCTTGGTAGTTGTAGGATAAACCTAGAACAAAATTAAACACAACCTCTATATGTTCCATCACTACCCTATCATCACATACAAGGGACATGACGAACAGTGTCAGACATTGTGCTAACATATGCACAGGACAATTTACCTCGACACCACTCACAGCCAGTTCAATGTGACTACACTTTCCTTATAAATCCTAAGTTAGATCCATTTTCCATGATTCGCCTCCATACAATGATTTGGTAATGTATAACTTACTAAGTAATACATTGATCAATACATTTTAACAAATCCTGTCATTCTTTCTTATGTTCCTGATCAGTGTGTCGTTCCTTTAAGAAATACTCCTTTAAATACGTTATCAAACTTACAGGCTTTCTTTGGCCATCATTCTCAATTATTCTACACATTTACAAGGCTGGCTTTTCCTCTAACTGTATACAGATGCTTGGAGTTGCCGCCTGCAACACACTCGTCCTGTAATTTTTCTTAACACATACTACACCTTTCTAACACACAAGTGGATTAATCACAAGAAAATTACATAAGTATATATACATATATATATCTTTCTTACCCTCAGGCAATACACACAAGCTGTAACAGGCTGGTAATGGGCATCTAGGTCTGCTTTGCAGATGCAAAGTATATGACAGTAACCCTTTTACAGCTCTCTTCTGTTCAGCTTGGTTTTTTTTAAAAGTTGTAGCCTCAATTCCGCCAAGTTCAAGGACTTATATACTACCGCATCCTCCCTCTCGGATGGCATGGGGTAAAAGCAGTGTTAAAAATCTAAAACTAAGGCGTATTTTTGCCTTCTGTTCAATTAGCCCAATATTTAATATTCATTATCTTGCTAAATTCTGGGCCGATTTTGATCATTTAAAGCTAGAATTATACTGTGAATTTATCTCTACCGTTCTATATAACAATTGGTTAGGTAGTGTCAGAATATACTCTCTACTGGTACTATGGATTTAATATATACTCAGACTAGACTCTTAGCCCGCTGTCTAAAGGTAAGACCACAGTACACAATAGCTGACATGAATAATGCAATAACACCTGAAACAGGTTTGGTCCCTTTAATAAATATTGCGCACACACAGAAGCCACACACGGCTAATAATACACATAGGATAACGATGCAATGGAACTGCCAAACTACTTGCCATAATTAACAGCTCAATATAGCAGTAACATAATCACCGATCTAATCTATCCTGTGACTACACAACGACTTTCGCTCACTAGCTAAGCCCTGTACTGAAGCAAGCAATACGTGGACGCAAGATGCTTAACATAAATAATATCCAGGAAAAAACCACTAGAACTTACACCAACGTTCTAACAGTAAATCAAATAATCCTGACCACCTGAAAATCGGCAAGAAATATAAACCAAAATGACATTCACATAATCCCAGCACCACAGCTGACAAAGGGACAACGTCCGCACGGGACGGTAGACATCGCCTAGAATGCCTTCCCTCCAAAAGTTTCATATCCTCTTCCGTTCTGGCCCAACTGACCAAACGGGTTTTAAATTAGTATCAGGGTCGACACTCTACAGCGTGACCAGCTTAATATTTTATAATATTTATGCTGTGACATCCCCCCCCCCCCCCCCCCCCCAAGAAAGAAAACAAAGTTTTCTTCCACCGGAGGAGTCACGCCCAACCACCTTCGGAGTATGAACGAACAAAATGCCGAGACGGCACCCCCTCGTCAACCTGGAGAATGCCAAAGTTGTCCCCATACCATTCTCGTTCATGCCATCTCACACCATGCACCAAATACAATTTGAGAATGTACAAATCATTCCAGGTACTGGCAGTCGTGAAAAATAATAACGACCGTCCAGACCTGGTCTATGAAATACAATATATGTTACAAATTAATTATTCATATCAAGGTATCAATAATAAGGCATAATCTCACAGCATAAACAACCTGTCTACATACTGTAAATATACATATATAATACCATGATTTATACATACATTGAATATAACTTTTAACCATATTGCCTATACGGCATAGTGACACCTAAATCATGTAACAAGGCATAGTAAAGTATCAAAATGACCCTTAAATATTACAAGACCATCATATTCCATAGGTCTTTGATAAATGCACGCCAGGCCTGCCTACAGTGCACCTGCCTACAGTGTACCTACCTACAGTATGCCTGCCTACAGTATGTCTGCCCACAGCGCACCTGCGTACAGTGTGCCTGCCTACAGTGCACCTGGCTTAAGCATGCCTGCCCACAGTGCACCTGCCTACAGCGTGCCTGCCTACAGTGCACCTGCCTACAGCATGCCTGTATGGCATCATGCCACATTAATACAAAGTACGACATAGCATAATACACATAACTATGTATTGTAAAGCATTACATAACCTGTACAAGTCTACAAAATACACATATTCATATCAACATCGAACTGGGGGCGTGGGTCAGAGCAACTCAGGTTCGGTTCGCATCAACCGAAACATCTTACTGAACGCGAACCCGAAATCTAACCCTAGCTATTACTGAACTATTAGCAGATGGTTCCGAAGCAAGGACATATGCTTCTGCCTGCCTTACGCGCACCCCAACTATTCGCAAAAGTCACTGTGGTGGATTTAGATGTTATGACTTGTTGTTGTTATGTATTTCTATTGTACTGAATGAGGTCAGCTGTGAAGGCCCCTGAATCTAACAATTATTAGGGTGAGTTTTCAGAGTGCCTTTCTGCTACCACCTTATGATCTCATTCAGACTTATTCTTGACCAGTATGTCTGATAGCTACGTATAATGTCTAGGGTAATGTAAGGTGTGTTGTAATAATATGACAACAAATACAACTAAGAACTCTATGAAAAGTATTTAACAACACCCAGAGTTAAGTTTAAATGTGAATTAATTTTTTACAATTTATTGTTCCAGTATCACAATTTTGTGTATACTGGAATTGAAATTCAAAAAGATCAAAGTATTTACATCAAAATGATTCAATTTATAACTGTATATATTATTGTTCACAAATTTAATTACATGTGTCAATCTGGGACAATGTCACTGTACTATAGCTCCTATGAATGGGTACTGTTAGGAAGAACGTCTAAGTTCATCACAATCTGAATATTTATTAAACACTTGGGAAATGAGAGTAATTTTTGGGTTGATATATCAAATGCCTGCAGACACTGGCTTAACTTTGTGGCTTCTGATGTGCAGGATGAAGTATAGTAACACGTCCAGCTTCCAATAACAAGTCAGATTTAAGTTAATGTCACTTATTCAGATCAGAAGATCTCGAAATAACAAGGAGGCACACAGTTGATACTGCCTCACTTCTTTAGATGCAGAATTATACAGATCTCAGTTGATTAATATATACAATGCGTGACTGCACATGAACGAAAACAAGGGATACCTGTAAACGTATTTACAAGATAGCAAGATGGAACAAGAGAAAACACCACTTAAACACAACAAAAGAATTACTGAATGTACACGACAATATAAATACACACTACACGAATACACCTAACACGGCTTGGAATGTTAAGCAGGGCAGTCGCAGGAAATCCCGTCTGCCTGACTCCACCACAAAACAAACACAGCCACACCCTAAAAGAATCGGTCTAATCCAATCTTTTCCCACGAGAGGCCAAGAACGGATTAAACTCACCAACCTTCCTCCCTTGAACACACCAATACACTTTAACACTAAAGACACAACAAAAACTCCAGTCAACAATGAAGTGCTGGAAGCTATATCTCCCACTAAGCACTGATGAATTACTCCAGCACAAATAAACTAAATAACTTATCAGCAACCTTACTTTACAACGTAACATAATATATAATCCAAAATTACACAACTACTAAGAAAACAATGAAAAGATTAGATCATCCTAGCTATCAACATATACTCGGTAGATAGGACAAAGGACACAACACATGGAAAGGAAACAATAACAAACCAAGAAATGAATAGAAAATCAGCACTTATTAGGCTATAAGATAGCTAATAATAGATAGAAAGACAGACAAGAACATTTAGAGTTTCAGGAAAACCAAGCAAATATCAATATAATACATTACACAAAACAAACAGACCATAACTTATCTGAAGGTCCAACGGCGCCTGAGCAAGAAGTATCCTCAGCACTGACGATGATGATGACCACAGAACAAACGAAACTCCACACTAGAAGACGTATAATCCACAAGAATTTCAGTCCAGGAACAAACTTCTCTGTAAGTCTGTGTGTCAAAAACTCGAAATAGAGTTCCTTGTCACGATATGGTAATCTCTAACACAATTACCACACTGTAGTATACGGTGCTCACACAGCACTGCCCACGATATCACAGAACTGTCTAACTTTCTCCAAATCGGGCTGCACAGCTAGTATCACCCGTCTATATGTCGGACAAACACGTGTAAGTTCCTTGGCACAGTTCAACGCTCCATGGATCACATTAGTCTAGAAAATGATGTTTACTGGACTCCCGCAGGTCGACAGGACACACTGCACATAAGAATTAACCCCTGGTCGGGCCCATCTGCGTGGTACGGAAACGTCACAGGCATCGGCTTTCACCCCTGGTTGGGCGCATCTGAGTCGTACTGACAGACCAGAAGTCCAACACGATGACTTGAGGTACCAAATACCCTAACAACCTCCTATCGACAACAAATTCCTAACAACCATCTCCTTCCACCCTATACCGAGGTTGAGCAAGCTGTCTCCCATATGACACTCCACCTGCCGTCTGGGCCAATCTAGCTGGATGGTACCTACACCCCAAGCTCCGCTGCTCCACCTGGATTACTGTCGCCAACCACCAAAACTACTCAAAGATATGTCAAACTGACCCGCCTGACTGTCACAGAGAGTTTTATGATCAATAAATTTTCTATATATACTCTTCTTTTTCTACCCGTGTCCTCTATTTTGTTATCACTCTTTACCCTTTTCCTGTATTTTTCGCATTCGTTCGTTTGCGAAAAATATTTTCTTTCCCATTCTCACTTTTCCGCTTTCTTTCTCATACTGGGATACGCATTTCTATTATGTAAGACGTCAGCCACTTAGGTAGACGAGAAATTGTGAATATACATCTTTCTCAGACATACGAGCAGACTTTTGTCTGCACATTCAGCTGACACGCGCGTTTTCTTCGGCTGAGCGCTCAGGTGAGGCGCGATAACCGGCATCTCCACGGCGCAGTATGAGACATTTGTCTGGAAATTCCATCTGACACGGCACTCACTGTTGGCCCTGGTCAGCGTGAGGTGTGAAGACGAGAAGTTACAGTTATGGCATGCGTCTAGTTAATGGGAGGTGTTAGAGAGAGAAGGGGTGAGACCTGCGCTATTGCGTGTTTTTGGAAATAGTAGGAGCCTTTGTCTGGTTTTAAAAACTAACCAGAGTTTGAAACTTGATTTCAGTCATTCTCCATTTGCAGTAAACGTGGTCACTTCGTTCTAGATACTTAAACTTATAAGTGAAATCTCTTAGTTTCGTTGTGATACCGTAGTTCTGTGTTGAGGTAAATATTACATTAAGTATCTAATATTTTGTGAGTGATTAAGCGTTTAACCGCCTATTTTATCCCACTAGTTTCTTTTATGCAGAGTGATTAATTTATAAGTCTGTTATATTCTCTAGTCGACGAGTTACAGTGGAAAAACAGAATAAATTATAATTTCTAGCTTAAAAATCATGTAGCTATAATGAATTTAATTTAACTGCTAAATAATCAGACGAGAATATTTTTCTAAACTAACTTATAAATGCTAGATGCCTCATGAGTGTTGACGGAATACGTAGGTATTCCTAATTCATGATGATTGATTTTTATATATAACTTATTTCACGGGAAAGTTTAAACGTCAAGTCAAGCTCTACGCTTGCAGTTCAAAATGTAAGTTATATTGAGTACATAATATGTAAAATATTTCATATGTTTTTTCTTTATTCAGTGAATACTGGGGTAACCCAACTTTGCCGGCGTTTAGTACAGAGACAAACCTGTGAGAAACATAAACATTTTATATCTTTAACCAAGTGGGTTTTTTCAAGTAACACCTGTCTGACAGGGCGTGCGCCTTCAGAGATAGACAGAATACCAATCCCACTAACGGTTTTTTTAAAAAGAATAAATGCTTATACTGGGCCTTTGAGCCAGATCATATTTCTTCACAAACTCATGTACATGCTGCCTTGTGGCGAGAAAAATTACAGTAAAAACATTAACTTTTCCGACATTATTTGACCAAGTGTGTGGTGAACCAAGATTATCTGTTGAGAGAAGTTGTCCACCTGTCATCTTCCTAATTAAGGGAAACCTCGTGTTCTGACACTGTGTGCCCGCTGAAACCCAAACTCTTACCTCGTGAATAAGTGACATTAACTTAAATCTGTAAAGAAAGAACGATCGCCTGAAGAGGACGCTCCCCGGACACGTTGAATGAAACCAATATCTGCAGAGCTGGATATCCGCTTCATCCACAGATAGACAGATTAAACAAAGTGTACACTAAGGCTTGCGCCAGACGGCGAACGTCAGCACGATTGTAGGTGAGGTTGTGTGAGTCAGGGCCCTGATGAAAAAAACCGAGTGAAAGTAGACGGAAGGATGTTCTTCGTTTGATTCACTCACTTTGTAATTTTCCTTATGCAAGATTTGTTGCTAAACTATATTTTTCCTTAGAATAGATACTGCTATCAAAGTCAGTTCATACCTTCAAAAGGGGAAAATATTAGACCCAAATCATATGTATCTGTGACTCTTTGGGCTATCATCTTTCTCCTAACGGGACTGTGGGCTAAATATCGAGGGAAGATCATAACTGTGGGTCTATCATTTCTTGTAGCAATTCCTTGATTTTTATGACTATTTGTATATGCTTGATGAAATATTTTATGTTGTGACAGAAGTTTATTAAGATAATTAAAATTTCTCGAGAACTTAATCAGTGCGTTGGTCAGCTCGTTCCAAATTATCTGTATAATCATTGTTATAGTTTCCCACGTCTGTACGTCTAACTGTCGTCTTGTATGTGCGTGCACGTGAGTGGATAGAACTATATATATATATATGTAATATATATATGTGTGTTCAGACTGTCTGACTCCTCTAAATCTGTTGTAGAAGATAGGTGAAAGAGAGAAGATTTCTCGATTTCAGAGACAGCCTCTATCACAGCCTACCATCTCACTCGTGGAAATCTATTGCTATTACTATCTCTCACTGTGACTATAACTTATTCTAATCTATTCAGAAGGGACCAACCCAAGTCTTAATTCTCCTATCAAAAATCTACGACACTGACGCACACTGTAACACTAGCCTATCACTTTAACAATCGCACATAGACTTGCAAACATACCAGAGCGACCAACTTGAAACTCAACTGTACAATACTTCATGGACAATCGACCGAAAAATCTACTGAAAAATAGTGTGACCGCTTGGCCTTTCACGCTAGCATTATCCCTCCTACTTCCACGCTAAGCATTTATATGTGCTATAATATGCTACATGTAAGAATGACAGACCTTAAAAGCAAATAAGACGTTTTTACACAAAACGCAGTATTCATTCAAAGTTCAGTTGGCAGTTACTGCTCTGACAGGGCAAACGTAGGTCAGTCCCAGATAATAATGAATGGGTTTTATAAGCGCGAAAGTGGGAAATGAATGTTTGTGTGATCTGGTTTTTTTTTTATCCAATTGTTAAGTTGGAAAAGATCACATGTGAAAAAAAGTCGAAATAACAGAATGTCGTGTGCAAAAAAGGTCGAAAAGCTGAGGAAAGGAGTGCAAATGTAGATTATTGTACCGTGTGAAAAAACGACGGGTCGTGTGAAAAAAGGCGGGAAAAAAGAAGAAATAGTATAAATAGAAGAGTTGTGGGCGATAGGGAGAGATTTCAGGATTTATGATTCTAATGAAACCATAACTTTAGACTAGAGGATTTTTACAGATAGCGTTAGGTGAACTTTGTCTTTGAGGATACCAAGACAAGTTTTTGAGTAGACAAATCAGCATATTATTCTATTTGGATATACATATATTATTCTATTTGGATATACATATATTATTCTATTTGGATATACATATATTATTCTATTTGGATATACATATATTATTCTATTTGGATATACATATATTATTCAGTTGGATTACATATTTTTTCATCTTGGATAACCAATCATCATTGTGAAATTTACAGTGTTTGTCTAATGACATCAATAAACTCTAATTGAATTTTTCTTCATTGCTGTTTGTGGAACTTTACAGTAATTTCTTTTGGATATACGTTGTTATGCTGAAACTGTTTTGCGTATCACCAAACTTAAAGGGAAGAACATTCCTGGGTTGAAAAAAAAAATAACAAAAGGTCAAGTATCACCATCTCTGTTGGAAGGCCAGTTAGCATTTGAACCACCACAACATATGAAGGATTAACTCTGACTAAATAAAATCAATATAACTACTAGTGCCGTATAAACATACACGGCCACATATTACACTAATTGGCGCCGTGACCTGCCCTTTTTTCTTGGTGAAAGCAGACAGGCATAATCACTACAATGGATCAAAGTCAAGAACAACTGCAGCAACAACAGGCATTGTATACACTACAGCAACAACAACAACACGTTATATGCACAGTAGCTACAACACAAAAAGGAAATGCAACAGGCAAACATCCATCCTGCTAACATACCCTTACCTGTAGAGGCCGAACCCACAATGACCACGTTGCAACGGATAACAGACACGCTATCCAATGTAGATCACTATAATAAATATAACCAAATTCGCTCGGTTATAACCCCTTCACGGGTGATTCTAACACATTTCGGAGATGGCGAATTGTTACGGTATATGATATTAACGCCGTCTGCTAAAGGTTAGCGGACGTGCAATTGTAAAGGTTAAGGCATTTAATATATTGCGATAGATGTTTCAATTACTGAACGCTCCATACACGATCGATCATGACGTGTATAGCGTTGTTTAGGACACAGTCGGTAACTAAGAAACGCTACCCTTTGTTACTTGACCGCCAAGCTGAATAGCTGCGTTTTTCTAACCTTCCAATTCAATGGCATGATATAGCCATTTATATATGCATTTTTTTGATGGACCAGGGTCAGTCCTAGAACTCTATATGAGAGGGAAATTTATGGAGGTTAGTATTTAACTAGAATTCTCAGAAGGAGAAGAATAATCGTCAAATTCGTATGAATATATTCAGACTCGCAGTCTCACTGTCGGCAGGTAGCCATGTCTAGCTGCGCGTGCATATAGCTGTGATGTTCTGACGACAATACTGCATTGTATCCTTAAACGGACATTGACACATAACCAGCAGTCTACGTTATTGATTAATTTATGCATGACTTATATGGACTTATGCTCTACTCCTATTGAAATGATCATCCTGTGTGTACAACTGTGAATTAAATGTACGGACTCAATGAAATGACTTATCAAATCAATCGTATTCCAAGGTTCAATTATTGTTCGGAATCTTCCACCCCCGCATTCGCTTAATCTTCCATCGAAGGCACGATGCACTATCTCTGAATGAAAAAAAACTAACACATCAATGAAAAAACAATGGCCAGAAATTTATAATTGTTTTATTCATATCACATGGAACATTGTTCAGAGCAAACCACCACCTTGTAACAGTGGTGCCCGGTGTATGGGGACGAAAAACAACAAAAAAAACAAAAAATTTCTTCATGACTTTCGAATGAAATATTTACGATCAAGTTTCGATCACATGACCATTACGAAGCTGACGTGACGCACGTGATCATGAATAGCAACATGACGTCACTGTTGCATTGTCGCAGTGAAGAAGACATATTTTCAACGCCTCTCTAGTTCGTTTCAAATTGATCAAGATGCACAAGATGGACTACCGTTGCCTGCCCATCAGGAGCAGACAGTCAAAGGCACAGGCCTAGCTGTTGACGACCTCTAGCACTGATCTAAGCAACGGAAAAGATAAGTCTAGGTGTTTAACTGTTGTTATTGCAAACAGTGCTACTAAGTCCATGCCCTCTGCCTACATCGGCATGTTTTTACCTATGTTTAATGTACTTTTTTGTTGTCTTAATGTGTTGTTAATTCGTGGGAGGTAGGGAGGATGAACCGAAATAAGATTCTGTGGCTCTCACGATGCCTGAATTGATTTCGGTCGTTTCTTAAGGCAGTTAAACGATTGCACCTTTGGAAGCCCCATTGAGGTTTGCCATTGGACTGTCTGTCCAAATCTGCTACCGTTTGACGATTTGTGTTAGCTGTACCGTTCCGTAGATAACTGGCGTATTTTATTCGTACTCAGTTAACAATTTTTTTTAGTTTTGTATCATGTTTGTTAACTATTTCGTCCAGTCTCCTCTTACTATCATTTATTTGATGATTGTTAAATTTTCGTCCGTTATGAGTCCTGTGATGTCATCATTTTTTGCAGTCATTTTTTTTTGTGTACTTTGAATATTAAGTTGACCTCGGGTCAGACCTTGACCCTTCATTTGGCTTGTGACATTTCCGCTTATTTTATTTAGTTCATAAATTCATTTTTAATTGTGAAAATGTCTTGTTTGCGTCTTAACATTGTTTGTACCCTTTAGTTGCATCATTGTTTTGTTTGTCCTCATAATATATATTAATACTACATTAATAATATGATATTATATGCAATAATATACTTGTAATTTAATTTAATTAATTTTTTTCTGATATTTAAGGTTAATATGGGACATTGCATAATTATGCAGTGATAGTCCAAGAAAGTAGCACTACAATTTATAATAGATGCCTAGGGCATAATAATATAATATATATATATATTGACAAAATAAAATAATCTTATAGCTACCTTTGAGGTAATAGACCCATTGTATATTATTTAATATACTTTTCTGGTACTAAGAGAGTGACTTAGTACATTGAACAATATAATTACTAGGAATCATACCCAACATTATTGGATATTGAGATTAATTGTGTGAAATAATTACATTATATTTAACAGATATCATAACTATTTATGATATAGTATTATTTAGATACAATATTGTTACAAAATATTGTCTATTAGTTGAACTTAGACATTAGAGTTCAGTACTATTGTGATTATTTATATTGAATATTTCTAAGTTGAGTAAGTATAATAATTACTCTGAAGCTACTATTGACTATTTTAATCAGTAATTATCAATAATTACTTACAGATAAAAGTCAAAATGCTTACTATAGACCATTTCGTTAAAATTGGTCGGGAATATGGTTATAAATCTCAAGAACTTCGTCAGTTTGCTGAGGCAGAACTGGAAAAAACATGAAAGAAAAGAAGCAGAGAAAAAAGCTGCATTAAAGAAAGAGGAAGAGGAACAAAAGGCTGCATTAAAGAAAGAGGAAGCAGAACGTGAGATGAAGCAAATTGCCAAGGAAAATAGATTAAGAGAAATTGCTCAACAGGAAGAAGAGAATAAATTGAAACGAGAGGAAATTATTTTACAACAAGAAATGGAATTGGCGCGTATTAAATTGGAGACAGCAAAATTACAAGCACAAAGTGCTGATGCAAACCAGAATAATAACGCACAAAATGGATCATCATCCAGCCAAACTAAACATTTCTACAACTTTAAATTACCCACTCTCAACTTGAACGTAGACGACCTTTCATCGTTCCTGTCACGTTTTGAACAGACTTGCAAAACAAACCATTTGCCTGAAGAGTCATGGGTACTCAAGTTAAATGAATTCTTGGTTGGAGAACCATTGACGGCTTCTCAAAATGCTGACCCATCAATAGCAAATAACTACGGTGCTATTAAGTCCTTGCTTTTACGAAGGTTTCACCTGGACGAGGAACACTGTAGGTTGAAATTTAAGGGAATTTTACCTGAATCTCCAAAAGATTTTGCAGGATTCATTGCGAATATACGCAATACATTTAATAGATGGGTTGAACTGGCAGAAGTCAACAAATCATACGACAAATTAGTTGATTTACTACTACGGGATAAGGTATTATCTTCGGTTAGCCAGCCATTTTTTGCATATTTGCAGGAGCGTAAACCAGGTACTATGGACGATTTAGAAAAAATTTCTTTAAACTACTGTTCGGCACATCCGAATGCAACCATTTCTAACTCCTCATTAAGAGAACCTCTACCTGTGGCGTCTAATATGGCCTACAATCATAATAACAAACAAAGACATCACAGTGTAGACAGAAGCAGGTTCCAAAGAAATCACAATGTTCACTTTCAGAAGGGATATAATAATGATTTCAACAATAAAAATGAGTTCAACAGAGGTAGATCACGAGATAGAAATTATTCACCTCAAACAAACTACCACAATGGTCAACATAACACTCATTATAATCGATCACATACTCCCAATAATAATAGTAACTGGAATGGTAATAATCATGGCTCGAGACATCGAGATAATAGTTACTATAGAGGACGACGAGATAATTCTAACAATTATACTCGGAATCGATCTCATTCTCGGGGATCATCTCATTACAACCATAATACAGGGGCGGCAGTTACAAATAATACTACCCCTATAGCTCAGGTCCCACTTGACAATAATACAACACAGTCTTCTGCTGCATGTTTTGCTATTAATTATAATGTGGCAAATAGTTGCCAACAATGCAATCTTATTTTTCAGAAGGCGAAAGAAACAGTGCTTAACTGCAGACATATTACACCAGAGGTAGGTCTTGCAGTCAACGATGGAACAGGCCTACTAATTTTTAACAGGGGATTAGTTAATGGATCCGTCGTCTCAGTGCTGAGGGATTCAGGATCCACAACGATTGGTGTACGACAGTCGCTGGTACATCCTAGCTGTGCAACGGGGGAATATGTCCGTTGCATGACTTTTGGGGGAACTATTGAGTTTTACCCCACAGCTATTATTCATGTTAACACACCTTTTTTCACAGGGAACGTAAAAGTATGTATGCTAAAAAAGCCTATAGCTGATCTGATGGTTGGTCGTATACACGGCAGTAAAGATTGTACTCCAGATGAGATTATAGAATGGGAGAAACATAACCTATGCACTGGAAACGCCGTGACGACTAGAGCGCAGACTCAACTCATGGAGAAAGTTGATGATAATAAAATGGATGCAGACAACCAAGAGGAATTTGTAGTCAATTCACCTATTGACAGGGAAACATTTGCAACCAAACAAAAAGAGGATAAATCTTTAAAAAAAATTTTTTAAGCTGGTTGATAAAGTTGACAATCTATCCTCAGGTAATAATAACAAACATTGTTTTGTTATTAAAAATGACATATTGATTAGATGTTTTAATGACAAATCACAAATGAAACAACAAGTTATGGTCCCATATACTTTTAGACGGTACATTCTTCAACATGCACATGACTCACATTGTGCTGGACATATGGGATATACTCGAACACGATCTCGAGTACTGGCTTCATTCTTTTGGCCAGGAGTGTCAAGAGATATTTCGCAGTATGTACGTTCCTGTACTACATGCCAAGAAGTGAAAGCACGTGGAGCTTTTCACACGGCGCCTATTCAGGCTTGCGATATCTCAGTAAGACCATTTGACAAGATGGCAATAGATATTATTGGTCCATTGCTACCATCGGCCAGAGGACATAGATTCGTCCTTACGTGCATTGATTTGTGCACACGATGGCCAGAAGCCATCCCATTAAAGACCACCACTACCACAGATGTAGCTGATGCACTACATCTCATCTTTTCTAGAATAGGGTTTCCTAGAAAACTTTTATCAGACCATGGGTCACAGTTTATATCTGACACCATGAAGGAAGTCATGAAAACTTGGAACATTGATAGGAATTTAAGTAGTATTTATCATCCGATGAGTAATGGTGCGGTTGAAAGACTTAACCGTACACTTAAACAACTACTACATAAGGTTACTGCTAAGCACCCTCATGACTGGGACAGAGCACTCCCAGCTGTTCTATTTGCTTATCGGGAGATACCGCATGAACAAACTGGCTTCTCTCCCTTTGAATTAGTTTTTGGTGCTCCCTCAAGAGGTCATATGGGACTAATAAAAGACTTATTAATTGACGCGGAGATGACTCAGGACACTCAGTCATCTTACGAGTACGTGATTAATCTTCGGAAGAACATTATTGAGTCTTGCCAGTTGGCAACAGCTTCTTCTGAGGCTGCAAAAGCTAAGGCTCGATCTCTACAAAATAGGTCTCGACGATTACGCCAATTATTCCCAGGCGACGAGGCTTATGTGTTACTTCCTCACAATAACAATAAATTATTGATATCTTGGAATGGTCCTTACAAAGTCATTGATAAAATTTCCGACGTTGATTACGTCTTAGATATCAAGGGACACAAAAAGATATTTCATATTAACATGCTCAAGCAATTTCATACACGTCCTGAACACTTACAGTCAATTTTTCATGAACTAGATGACAACACAGTATCTACTTGTTATTATGCTAACTTATCTGTCATCCAGGAAGAAGAATCTTCTTTTCCTGAGGTACAGTTACCGTTACCGGTACCAGTAGTTCAACCTACTGAATCTTGGCGGGATGTAACCATCTCTTCAACGGTTACACCGCAACAGCGTCTACAGATTGCTAATCTATTACAATCTTATCCAGATGTATTGACCGACGTCCCGGGTCGCACATCGGCTATCAGTCATGACATTACTCTCAATGATGATACACCTATTCGTGTACATCCCTATTCTGTTCCTTTACATTTCCTTGCTAAAACTACTAAGGAACTTGAACAGATGTTGTCTCTGGGAATCATTGAGACTAGTAATTCGCCATTCTCTTCTCCATTAGGGATTGTCCGGAAGAAGGACAATAACATCAGACTATGTGTTGATTATAGAAAATTAAATGCTAAGACTATAGTTGACAGCGAACCACATCCACTTATCGACGACTTACTGCCACGGCTATCCAACGCAACTATATTTAGTAAGATAGACTTAACTAAAGGTTATTGGCAGATACCACTGACCGAAAAGGCTAAGTACTACACCGCATTTTCCACTCCACAAGGTCTATACCAGTGGAATGTGATGCCTTTTGGGCTTGTTAATGCGCCAGCTACCTTCATTCGCCTGATGCGACAAATTTTATCAGGTGACCAGACGTTATTACATATATTGACGACATATGCTTGTTTAGTTCGTCGTTTGAGGAACATGTTTCGGGACTTAGATATGTTTTCGACACTCTAAGGAATTATCATCTAACTGCTAAACCTACAAAGGTGCAAATCGCTTGTAATGAGATAACCTTTTTGGGACATATCATTGGATCGGGATATATCCGAACGTTACCTAGTACAGTCTCCAAAATTCTAAACATAGCAGTTCCTCAGACGAAGAAACAGGTCAGGAGTTTGTTAGGACTTGTTCAATATTACAGTAGATTCATACCTAACTTGTCATCCATCACGGCTGTATTGTCTTCATTGTTAAAGAAAGACATGCCGGTGAAGGTGACATGGACTGGTACATGCAATGAAACTTTCAACAAAATTATAAATTTGTTCTCTCATGAACCAATTTTAAGACTTCCCGATGCTTCCAAAAGATTTTTCTTACGAACAGATGCTAGTAACTACGGCATTGGTGCATGCCTGCTCCAGAACCATGATGGCATTCTACATCCTACCTTATACATTTCAAGAAAGCTAAAGCCTGCAGAAACAAAGTATTCAACAGTCGACAAGGAACTTTTATCTGTGATATGGGCAATAACTAAACTCGAAAAGTTCCTGCTTGGTGCTCCCTTCACCATACAGACGGACCAACGTGCTGTAGCATCCTTGCGTCGATCTAATCATAAAAGCCAGAAACTCGCCAGATATTCAATCATCCTACAGCCATTTGAATTCTCCATTGAACATATTCCTGGCACTGAAAACATTGTGGCTGATGCGTTGTCACGTAATCCTATTGACGACGAATAATCAACATTAACATTCCTAAAACATATCAACTATAAAGGAACTAACCTTGCCTTCAATTTAAACTTTATAAACACTATATGCATCACAGAATGGAACTAAAGACAATCAAGGTATACAGATTGACATTCAAACTTCGTCTAACGTCCATACACGATATATGCATATTCGTTCAACAATCATGGAACAATATCTGACGACAAGTCGAATTTATTGTCCTATGTGCACTTAATTCTTGGATGCTGTGATAAATGACATTTCTTTCCAACGTAAACGTTTGAACATTTTTGCCTAAAAGAATTCATCAGGATCAAGACTACGGATGGATCATCATATCCTATACTAATTAATTAGTTAACTTAACTTCTTAATTGAATTATTATCAATAAAATGAAATGTGAGAAAAAAATGAAATGAAGAGAACAAAAAAAAAAAAAAAAAAAGAACGAAATATAAAAAGAAGAAATTATGAAAAGAGAAAATAAATCTCACACAAGTATTAGATTAATATTTTTTTTAATGTACCTATACATTATTTAGTTAGTTAAATTAGATAGTTATTATTCACTAACACTTAACACACACAATTAAGTTAAACTTATATTCGAATTTCTTTCTATTTCTTTTCACTTATTTTGTTTTTTTTTCTTCTCTCATAACATCGCGTTACATTAGAATCTTAATAATTTATCTCTTAGTTTAATTCATTAATTTAATTTTAATTAGTCAAATTAATTCCTATATGACATACTAATACGACAGACCTTACTTTCATTTAATTCTATCATTCACTATTAACATTGGACATTTTATTTAGTTGATATAATAATATGTATAATTGATATATCATGTGATTAATGTTAGATGACTATGACAAATAGTTGGTTGACATGACCACGACACGGTTCTACTCAGAACATCGTCGGCCATATGTCACAATTGTGTTAAATTTTTTTTTAAAAATTGTTAAGTCGGATAGATCTTGAAAAAAAATCTATCGATTTTTTTTTCCCGGGTGTACAGGGAATTGTTACGGTATATGATATTAACGCCGTCTGCTAAAGGTTAGCGGACGTGCAATTGTAAAGGTTAAGGCATTTAATATATTGCGATAGATGTTTCAATTACTGAACGCTCCATACACGATCGATCATGACGTGTATAGCGTTGTTTAGGACACAGTCGGTAACTAAGAAACGCTACCCTTTGTTACTTGACCGCCAAGCTGAATAGCTGCGTTTTTCTAACCTTCCAATTCAATGGCATGATATAGCCATTTATATATGCATTTTTTTGATGGACCAGGGTCAGTCCTAGAACTCTATATGAGAGGGAAATTTATGGAGGTTAGTATTGAACTAGAATTCTCAGAAGGAGAAGAATAATCGTCAAATTCGTATGAATATATTCAGACTCGCAGTCTCACTGTCGGCAGGTAGCCATGTCTAGCTGCGCGTGCATATAGCTGTGATGTTCTGACGACAATACTGCATTGTATCCTTAAACGGACATTGACACATAACCAGCAGTCTACGTTATTGATTAATTTATGCATGACTTATATGGACTTATGCTCCACTCCTATTGAAATGATCATCCTGTGTGTACAACTGTTAATTAAATGTTCGGACTCAATGAAATGACTTATCAAATCAATCGTATTCCAAGGTTCAATTATTGTTCGGAATCTTCCACCCCCGCATTCGCTTAATCTTCCATCGAAGGCACGATGCACTATCTCTGAATGAAAAAACTAACACATCAATGAAAAAACAATGGCCAGAAATTTATAATTGTTTTATTCATATCACATGGAACATTGTTCAGAGCAAACCACCACCTTGTAACACTAATGAACAGACACAGATATGAGAGCAACAATACATATTGTCGGAGAGAACCAGAGATCAACAATACATATTGCCGGAGAGAACCAGAGATCAACAATACATATTGCTGGAGAGAACCAGAGATCAACAACACATATTGCCGGAGAGAACCAGAGAGCAACAACACATATTGCCGGAGAGAACCAGAGATCAACAATACATACTGCCGGAGAGAACCAGAGATCAACAACACATATTGCCGGAGAGAACAAGAGATCAACAATACATATTGCTGGAGAGAACCAGAGATCAACAGTACATATTGCCTGAGAAATCAGACAGCAACAATACATATTGCCGGAGAGAATCAGAGAGCACACCACATAACTACAATAGAAAATCCCAGATCAAGTATCGAGACAACAGCAACAAAACGGGTCGCATAGCCACTGTCGACAGCCACTGGAACAGTCTCAATAAAAGAAATTGTCGCATAGCTGTTAGAAATTTTATCAACGGAATCAAACAACGAAAGATATGGGAAGTAAATAATGTTACAACGACTGACCAACAAACTTGTATAATAACAACAGAAGATGGACTAAGGGCACATATCAGACCTCTAAAACAATGGAGAACACCACTTAACAGACATCACCAGGTCGGTTTTGTGAAATCAAATGAGACGCAATGGGCCCCCATGATCAATAGTCAACCTAGAGAAATGCACAAACTGCAAGTGAATAAAATAAAGATGATTTCTGTCGCAACACAAACAGATGTTTACAGGTCAAGTCAGGTGCATGACCCAATGAACATCCACACATCGTCTAGACGCATTCGAACAGCAGTAAGGCAGTCGGTCAGGCAGACAAATTCCCAAGATAGCACAGTCACTGAACCAAGCTCATCCGACAGAGAAGACGATATTCCCCTCGCTGAGTCACGCGAAAGACTGGAATATCGAAATACCAGGTTACAGGCCGAGCAAGTTAATCCAGAACACCCTGACACCAGGATAGATTCCTGCCAGCCTATTGTACAACAAATATACTATAGAAATGAACAACCTTCAACAAGCAACTACCACTCTGATGAACAGTGGGATAAAGAAGAAGAAACGCCCCTGCACGTGATTCACAGTAGAGAAATTCACAACAGCCAGTACACTGAAGATAATGAAACTCGACACACAGCACCATCCAATGAAGAAAACGCACACAGCGCTACATGCACACTTGAGGAAGATATTATTCTTCCATCACCTCCATTGAGACACGAATCTGACCTAGATACAGCAGATCCCGAGAGTGACCACGAAAGCATGAACAGTCCAGACAACACTGAATCTCGCACAGCAACGAAGCGCCCATATTCTGGAACAACAGATGACTCACCACCGTTAACAAAGTTTGTGAGGTTACCTCAAGAGCACATACGAGTACGTATGAAATTGCGAAGAAAACGCAGACAGCCACACAAAACGCAGCATGAGGTGCACCATTTCAACACTACTTCATCCTTACCCTCGACAACTGCAGCCACCACCCACTCGACAGTGTGAAATACGCCATCCTCTTGTGATCAACGATTGACAAAAGCTACCGTGAGGGACATCGCCAAGTTCCTCATGTCAAATTCGTAAACGTCCAGTTCAACGATTATTGATTTATTGGAGAATCAATCTTCTCTAATAACAAAAAGGTACTTCCCCAGCAATAGTACCCAACAAGTACTCACACTTCATAGTACTACCCCTCGTTCCCCATCATCTAAAGTCACTAGTATCCATTTTTTTTGGGTAGGAAATTTTATTTTTTCAGAAAGATGTCAGCCTCAGTCAAGATCCTGCTGGTGATACTGACGATATTGACAGTTATGACATCTGCAACACCCACATATACTAACAAGTTATTATGGCGTGACGCCACTGTTTTAATGTTATATAATTATTTAAGATTCTTAGTCGACATGGACTGTTATTAGGACTACATCTTTTACACCGCTATGTCAAGAAATTGAAGAACTTTCGCAAACATTCGCAGATCTACAACACTATGTTATCCAGGTTAAACAGAACTTTAAATTATCTCAGTTCTCTAGTTATACAAATTTTTTTTTTGTTGCAAGTGTTAGGTACGAAATCTTTATGATTAGAAGAGTACCCACTGTACAAATTACACCACTTTTGCCTTTGAAAATCTTTATAACAGGACTTATGATTTACAACAGTTTTTAATTTTTTTCCCTTCTTGATGAATTTAGTGACAAAAGCAAACATACTATACGCACACAAATATTTTTCCTTTGTGACACATGAGAGTTTCTTTTTTGAATGTGTTAACTCACCGCTTTCCTTTTGTGTTATGGAAAGACCGTTTTATAATGTTCAATCGCATCGAGAATGTATTTTGGCGATTTTTCTTAATGATGCTATTACGACAAAAACCATTTGTACTAGAACTACGACCCTTTCTCACAGATATATGACGAATCAGACGTCAAATTTATTCTTCCCTACACATCTAAACGCCTGTGCATCTCCTGTCACCTTCTCCATCACAGACGGAGCGTTTCTAAATCGACGCCCCGTTCCGAGCATTCCCCACTATTCAACAGGAATTTACCTATGTTAACGTGTCTATCAAATTCTATAAATACTTCTTCGCATTTCTGAGTCCAGTGAGACACACCAGAGGTCATGACCCGACACACTAGAGTGTCAGGACTATTGATTTTGCCTAGCATAATTGGTGTTATGAATTTTAAGCGGTTTAGTGTATAAATACCATGTGTACAAGATGAGATGTCCACAGCGGACATCGGTAAAAGATAATGAGGACATTGTTACCGCCACTGACACAGCTAACGCCCCTAAGACCCCCGAGTACATTCCCATGACTGACATTCGTTCCCCTCCCATGGTGATAAACCCTACTCCGTCATTTATCCCAATATACACCCCACTCCACCAAATAACTGAGACATATATATTTTCACCTAAAATTTGACTTGGTGATATACAAGTATTTTGCAAGTTGGGTAAAACTTATATGCTAATCAACACAGTTCGCGGATTGGCGAAATACTACATTGTTACATGCAAACCATGACGATTCCATGCGAAATCGCTAACATGGTAACGGATATGTTCACATGTTGATAAACCTTGAATTGAGAAATAAACATCACATATTGATATACCTGTATTTTTCTGACCATTTGTCACGTTGTAAGCGGAACGCTACAGTATATTTTCTTGACAACTTGTTGTCCATTATACCTTGTATTGAGAAATAAACATCACATATTGATGTACCTGTATTTTCCTGACCATTTGTCACGTTGTAAGCGGAACGCTACAGTATATTTTCTTGACAAATTGTTGTCCATTATTATGAACTTGCATTTGTATGCAGATTTTATATTTGATGACGAACCTATAAACAGTTTGGTACTTGGTTCATGGTAACTGAGATAGTTCATACTCCAACACCCGATAGTTATTTGGATCGGTATAGTTGTCCTCCCTCATAGTAACGACTATTACATAAGTTGGAGATTAGAGACATTTTTAAATAAATACTTTGTAACTCCATGTAACCAGATTAATAATGCTATATTTATATTGTGCGACGAACACATAGACAGTTCACCACAACTTGTCCAGATTTTTGGTGTTTAAGACCCATATACATCCTGGTAAATCACTGACTGCAGTGGCAGGATTGGGGTCGCCTGTATCATATGATTGTATTATATTTACCACGTTCTATATTGACAGTTATGAGAGCGTACAGCTCCAGTTCATATTTTTTAAATAATAAATTTATAGATTAACATTGCCATGTATGTATATTCCCATGTCATTATATATATATATATATATATATATATATATATATATATATATATATATATATATATATATATATATATATATATATATATATATATATATATATATATATATATATACGAGCTCGTATATTACATTTTTTTTTTGCGTCCCACAGTCTGACGTTTGACCATTAGTTCTATGCTGTTAGGCTGATGTTCGTCGCAGCTACTACATTTAAGATTGTTAAATACTTAATGAATATTAGTCAACTCTGTTAAATATTGCCAAATATTTTTTTGTTTTGTTTTTATTGGTGTTGTTTGCACAACCCATGAAAATCGTAGCGATTATTTTTTTTAAATGTTATCATTAAGTATGTTATCATTATGGTGATGACTAACGCACAGCATTGTTCATATTGATATTGTTAAGAAGTAGTGTACATCAATACTGTTCAGTGGCGAAGTGTATTAAGAAATTTTATGTATCCCCCGTTTTACGCATTATAAATATACTGGGATCCCTCGTTTTAAGAACTTTTTTTTTTTTTAATTTTTTTTCTCTCTAAGAGACTCTACCAATAGGTTAGTCGTTTATAAGTCACTAGCATGAGGTACTTAGTTGATAGTACGCAAATGTCTCCCTCTGGGATACATTTGTGTGGCCAGGGACGTATGTAACCGATTGGCCTTTTACGCTAGCATTATCCCTCCTACTTCCACGCTAAGCATTTATATGTGCTATAATATGCTACATGTAAGAATGACAGACCTTAAAAGCAAATAAGACGTTTTTACACAAAAAGCAGTATTCATTCAAAGTTCAGTTGGCAGTTACTGCTCTGACAGAGCAAACGTAGGTCAGTCCCAGATAATAATGAATGGGTTTTATAAGCGCGAAAGTGGGAAATGAATGTATGTGTGATCTGGTTTTTTTTTATCCAATTGTTAAGTTGGAAAAGATCACATGTGAAAAAAAGTCGAAATAACAGAATGTCGTGTGCAAAAAAGGTCGAAAAGCTGAGGAAAGGAGTGCAAATGTAGATTATTGTACCGTGTGAAAAAACGACGGGTCGTGTGAAAAAAGGCGGGAAAAAAGAAGAAATAGTATAAATAGAAGAGTTGTGGGCGATAGGGAGAGATTTCAGGATTTATGATTCTAATGAAACCATAACTTTAGACTAGAGGATTTTTACAGATAGCGTTAGGTGAACTTTGTCTTTGAGGATACCAAGACAAGTTTTTGAGTAGACAAATCAGCATATTATTCTATTTGGATATACATATATTATTCTATTTGGATATTCATATATTATTCTATTTGGATATACATATATTATTCTATTTGGATATACATATATTATTCAGTTGGATTACATATTTTTTCATCTTGGATAACCAATCATCATTGTGAAATTTACAGTGTTTGTCTAATGACATCAATAAACTCTAATTGAATTTTTCTACATTGCTGTTTGTGGAACTTTACAGTAATTTCTTTTGGATATACGTTGTTATGCTGAAACTGTTTTGCGTATCACCAAACTTAAAGGGAAGAACATTCCTGGGTTGAAAAAAACAAAACAAAAGGTCAAGTATCACCATCTCTGGCGGAAGGCCAGTTAGCATTTGAACCACCACAACATATGAAGGATTCATCATCATCTCAACCCATAACCCGTCATGGGTCGTAGGGGTGCCATGGTGGAAGCATCAGCAGACAGGGTCCTCCACTGCTCTCTATCCTCAGCAATGCGTACAAGTGTGGAGAAACCGTGTCCTGCCCATTCTTTGATGTTATCAGCCCAGGATTTTCTTTGCCTTCCTCTTCTCCGTTTACCTTCGACTGTTCCCTGGAGGATCATTTTCGAAAGGGAGTCATGACGAGTTACATGCCCAAACCAGGCAAGCTTTCGACGTTTCACTATTGACAAAAGTGGTTCTTGGTGGCCTGCATAAGTGTTTATCTTCTCTCTAACATAGACATTTGTTTTGTGCTCTTTATAGCAAATGCGCAAAATTCTTCTATAACATTTATGCTCGAAAGCCTGAATCCTTCGCTCCGTATCTGCAGTGAGTGTCCAGCCCTCACACTCATACAAGAGAATAGATAATACAAGTGATTTGTATAATTTGATCTTCACAGGAAAACTGATGTTACTTTTCCAGATCACATTCAACCTTGTCATGGCAGCTGAGGCCATCTCAAGTCTTGTCTTGATTTCTTTATTTGATCTTCCATCACTACATATAGTGGACCCGAGATATTTAAAGGTGTTAACTTCTTCTAACGTTTGCCCATTTAACGTAATGTTGGTCGGAACATGTTGCTTATGGCTATTCACCAATATCTTGCTTTTTTCTATATTAATTTCCATCCCATATGTTTTTGTTACTTTCTCCAGTCTAGAGGTAAGGTCTTGAAGTTCTGATTCTGTTCCAGCTATCAGATCAATATCATCAGCAAAACGTAGATTACACAGAGGTCAGCCTCCAATCGATATGGTTGATTTATAATCGTAGAGAGCCTCCTGCATAATATGTTCTAGATATATATTAAAGAGCACTGGTGACAGGATACATCCCTGGCGAACTCCTACAGTTGTTTTGAAAAATTCTCCAATGTCGTTGCTTGCAAAAACAGCACTGCTTGCGTCCTTGTATAGTGCTTCAATGATATCTATGATGTTGGTATCAAAATTGAATTTTCTCATTATTTGCCATAAGTCTTCATGCCAGACTCGATCGAAGGCTTTCGTGAAATCGATAAAGTTATGGTATAAATCATGTTGATGCTGGAGATGTTTTTCGATCAGTAATCTAATATTGAAGATTTGTTCTGAGGTACTTCTTTTTGGTCTAAAGCCAGCCTGTTCCTCTGACAAGATTTCTTCTGATTTCTGTTTTATTCTGTTCAAAAGTATCCTTAACATCACCTTACTTGGATGACTAATAAGGCTAATGGTTCTGTAGTTCTTGCACATTTTTAGATTCCCTTTCTTTGGAAGCGGTACTACTAATGACTGCGTCCATTCTTTTGGCCATTTTTTTGTACTCCATATCTTCTGGCAAATTGTTGTCATGATTTTTACTATATCTGGTCCTCCATATTTCAAGAGCTCTGCTGGTATATTATCCACACCCGGTGACTTCCCTCCTTTCATCGAACATATAGCCTCTTCCACTTCTTCCCGTAGTATTGCTGCATTTCCGAGTTCTCTGTTTTCGCACTTAATGTTGTTTAATATGCCTAAGTCAGTGTCAAGTTTACAGTTATATAATTCTTTACAATATTCTGTCCACCCTCTCATTACAGCTGTTTTTTCATTGAGCAGAGACCCATTGCTATCTTCTATGACAGTTACCCTGGGCTGTTGGGGTTTTGATAGTCTTCTTAATGTGTCAAAAGCTGCCTTGCTGTTACCTTTTATTAGCCCCGTATTAATGGACTCACATTGATCAGCTACCCATTTTTCTTTGGCCTGTTTCATTTTCTTTCTAGGATTAACTCTGACTAAATAAAATCAATATAACTACTAGTGCCGGGTATAAACATACACGGCCACAATAGCCATCACTACTGCGACGCTGAAAGTAGGTCAGAGCCCGTAATCAAGGTCAGGTCAAACGACCGTAAACAATACCGTAACAGACTGACACACACATTGACCTTCCACTGGACGAACAAAACCACCTTACTCCCGTGAGTTAACGGAAAATATGAAAATATGAAGGCGCCAACACCGTGGCCTACCAACCTTCTAGAATACTGTGTGCACAATTCCTGATGGCCTGAATAACACAAACGCAGGCTCTAAGGCTTTGCTAATAAATAATACCACATTAATTAAGCCAGCTAGCTGGGAATTGAATATTAGAGCATACAGGCCCCACGGCCACACAAAAAAATATGGACAAGCCCGCAGCTGTCTGCTGTCAAACCACAGCAAAATTCTACAGAATCACTGAAGGCCCCATGCCTACACAAGACGAATCACCCCAGATGTCAGAATATACTCTCTACTGGTACTATGGATTTAATATATACTCAGACTAGACTCTTAGCCCGCTGTCTAAAGGTAAGACCACAGTACACAATAGCTGACATGAATAATGCAATAACACCTGAAACAGGTTTGGTCCCTTTAATAAATATTGCGCACACACAGAAGCCACACACGGCTAATAATACACATAGGATAACGATGCAATGGAACTGCCAAACTACTTGCCATAATTAACAGCTCAATATAGCAGTAACATAATCACCGATCTAATCTATCCAGTGACTACACAACGACTTTCGCTCACTAGCTAAGCCCTGTACTGAAGCAAGCAATACGTGAACGCAAGATGCTTAACATAAATAATATCCAGGAAAAAACCACTAGAACTTACACCAACGTTCTAGCAGTAAACCAAATAATCCTGACCACCTGAAAATCGGCAAGAAATATAAACCAAAATGGCATTCACATAATCCCAGCACCACAGCTGACAAAGGGACAATGTCCGCATGGGACGGTAGACATCTCTTAGAATGCCTTCCCTCCAAAAGTTTCATATCCTCTTCCGTTCTGGCCCAACTGACCAAACGGGTTTTAAATTAGTATCAGGGTCGACACTCTACAGCGTGACCAGCTTAATATTTTATAATATTTATACTGTGACAGGTAGCAAAATGCATTTTAATATATGCATGCTTTAACTAGCTAAATTGGGACTAACCATGATGTAACGAAGCCCTTTCCCTCGATATTTCTATCTGACTAAAATACTATTTGAGAAAGTTTTTACACCTACCTCTAGCGTAACATTCCCGTTGTTGAATTATATACTCCTTTCTGTTTAAACTTCTTTAGTCCTTAAGAAATTAAATAGCTTCGTACTATCATTTGCACAAAATGGGCCTCCATGTTAAGCATAAAATGTTCCATTATACACACCAAGAATGGAGCGTTTTCATTGGCTATTGTATCAGACAGTTTCCCTCAGTATGGCATGTTGTAAGACAGACCAAATCACGACAGATACAACACAAACAACAGTACATCTTCTTCTTCTTCGTACACTCTCAGACGTCCACTTGAATGTTCTCAAAGAAAGCAGTAGTCAGTTTGAGGCTATTTGAATCCCCGTAAAGCTTTTCCACGAAAGGAGCTGGCGTCGGCCATATGCGCTTTCTCTGTACCGCATATAAGGGGCAACTTTGAAGCAGATGTTCAGCAGTCATTTTATCAGTGCCACAGTTACACTGATCGGTAGTTCCTATCTTTAGCTTGTTGAATAGATGGTCAGCAGAAATTCAAGCCAATTCAACTTCCACATCAACAAAACCTTAATCAAACAAGACAAAAAAAAGTGAAAATACCTAGATAGCAGGGTTGTGGAGTCGGCCAACAAATTTTCCGACTTCGACTCTGGAAATTTTAGAAGTCTGATTCCGACTTAAGTTTTTTTAACTAGTGATATGGCATAAAATTATGCACTTATATGTATAAGTATGACAAGTGTGTGAATAAAGGAATACGTGGCTTTTGTAGACTACATTTTAAACTATTCATTCATTCATCTTCTTCTTCTTCTTCCGTCCTTAGCCAAAGACCGTCAAAGCAGTCAGTGGCCAGTACACCTAGTGGCGTCTTAAGGGCAACAACAAATTGATTTTCTTCACCGCTATTACCCATCATGCCTAATGGCGTCTTTAGGGCAACAGCAAGTGGATCCATTTGTTGTTGTTTCCGTAATCGAGGTGGCTAGCAAACAGGTGATCAGCCCGTTGTGTTCATTCATTCATACAGTAATACAAAATAAATCATCAACATCTGCACACAAATGACTGCTTTGTCAAACACCATGAGGCAAACTAGTTTCATTTTAACAATGATGGGAAAAGTGACAGTGTATATAGTTTATTTTCATTTCATGTCTGCTTTTTCTAAATGTGCCAACAAATTTCCAGTTGTGATAAAAACTTTATTATCAGAAGCAACTGAAATTGTTCTACATTATGCAAAAATGGATGTACTTTAACATGAAAGTGGTTTTAAGAGTTCTACTACTTTAAAATGTTATTTCAAAATTTTAAATTTGGAGTCAGAACATTTTGTACTAATTCAGACTCCACTTAAAATGACCAACTCCACAGCCCTGCTAGACAGCATGTTCATAGATGCCCATGTGTTACCGAGGCCTGAAAGGACAGCAATTAATAGTAAAACTGCAGCTTACAAGACATGTACTAGTAGACGACTAAGGAGGGTTGGGCATGGGGTCAGTGCACCATCCTGTAGAAATTTTAAACTAACAAATTTAATAAT
The DNA here is from genome assembly GCA_024509875.1 of Oreohelix idahoensis. Lineage (NCBI taxonomy): Eukaryota > Metazoa > Mollusca > Gastropoda > Stylommatophora > Oreohelicidae > Oreohelix > Oreohelix idahoensis. The sequence continues at coordinate 344,857 of JAMPIV010008188.1, read as the reverse complement.
TATGAGGGATAAGGAAAAACAAGACGATACGTCAAGGCCTAAAATCCCACCCGCTGCAGACCCAAATAGAACAGTCCCAACTAAGATGGTTTGGCCATGTCTGCAGAATGGGAGAAGATCGGCTACCACGACAAGCATGGGAAACAAAGAGCCAGGGATCCAGACCTCCAGGACGACCCAGAGTCCGCTGGGAGGACAACATTAGACAATCTTTGAAGGACCGAGGACTAGAATGGAACCAGGCCAGGAAGAAGACAGCCGATAGGATAGTCTGGCGCTCTCTCTTCCAAACCTCTACACCTCACGGTAGAAGGGGAACGACTAAGTAAGTAAGGAAAAACAATGAAGTAATACAAACCCACACCAGTTCCTGAAGATTCGAAGCTTCGACGGACGTTTTCCATTTATGCCGTAGCCATCCATTTTGAGGTAAAGGTAAAAATAACACATTATGAAGGAAATTACCCTTAGGTATGACAGGGATAAAGAACATACAGAAAGACCTAAAACAGATGGCACAGGACAAGAGGGAATGGGGTGTGTTTGGTAAGGGCTTGGCCTGTGCTTCATAAGAAACTTAAAGGTCATGAATGCATAACACTTTGGGTGTGTGTGTGTAAAATTTCCAGGATTTGAGGTGCTTGAAATCCCCTCTACCCTGGTGGTACCCTATCTTATGTACATTGGTTCAGGATGCCCAAGTTATTCTCCACGTACACGTAAGAACAGTGACAATACTAATAGTAATAATAATAGAAGTAATACTATTTAAGGAAAACAAATGAAAGAAAAAAGGCAAATCGAGCTAATAATTAATAAAGAAAAACTAACACACCATTCAAAAAAAAAAAAGGAACCACACGTTAAAAAAAAAAATTATTAAAAAAACTGATAACTACTCATAATGTAAGGAAAAACAATGACGTAATACAAACAATACGACATGTGAAAACAAAATATTCTATTATAAATTTACACCACCAATGGCAATCAATAGCAAACCACAATAGGTATTTTAATATAACTCAAAACTGAAAATAAAATGACATTAAATACTATAATTATAACCGACAATTACGTTGAACAGAGTAGACCAAAATGATGGTCGAGCAGAGACAAATGATTATCTGATGATAGTCCGCTCTTCTCTCAGTTTCTTGTTTTTTTAAAATGTCCAGAAAACGGGATTAGAAAAGAGGGGATTAATGCCCATTCAAAAAGTTGTTAAAACACACTTAGCATATACCATTGCCATGTGTTAGTTTCCAGGGGTCTGAGAGAAAGAAAGAACAGAACTACAACTTTCTCAGGAATGTTGTACAAGGTGACTAATATGAGGCTGGCAACCTCATCATTTAAAACATACAGCTACAACAACAACTGATGGAAGACTATGAGACTGCTTGGTGCAGGCTTCCTGCATGGGGACCACTGTAGAGCTGGCTCCAAAGGAAAATGATGGTGTGTCATCACCCTCCCAGAGCAACCAACATCTGCCAGTAAAAGAATCTATTCAAAATAACTATTTCAAAGACAAAGAAATCTCAAAGCATGTCATACATTTTATTACAAATACTTCCCAAAAACTAATCTGACAATTCAGAAAGTAAATTAAAAGTAGATAAAAAGTTAAAAAAAAAAAAGCAAACAAACCCACAAGTTGACAGTGGTACGAAACCTGAAAACAATGGTGTCTCTTCTTTCACATCTACTGCTATTGCTGCGTACACAACAGGAGTAGCTAATGTTGTCTCTTGTGTTAATGCAAGTGGGATTCTCCCCTTGATTAGCCAAGGGGATGGTCAGTGTAGATATAGCAGTGACAGTTTTACTGATATAATCTCAAGCTAGCTTGCCAGTATTTACATACTCCTTCTGTCGCTATGACAATCATGGACATGTCCACTGGGCAACATAACGTAAGCACGGTGTAGTTCCCATTGGTCTCTGAAGAGACTGTGACCGTGCTGTCCTATCCAATAGACTGACACAGTACCAATTAGAGGTTATGTGGCCGGGTGGTGCAGATATATTCTATTTGTGTAACCTTCCTTTTCCTTTTTTAATCCATGTCTGAAGTCTGTTTTGGTAGTACTGGCTTAAAGCTCGCTAGAGATCTTGATTCCTTAGACCCTAATCTGTGGGTGTTGGTAGTACTGGCTTAAAGCTCACTACAGATCTTGATTCCTTAGACTCTAATCTGTGGGTGTTGGTAGTACTGGCTTAAAGCTCGCTAGAGATCTTGATTCCTTAGACTCTAATCTGTGGGTGTTGGTAGTACTGGCTTAAAGCTCGCTAGAGATCTTGATTCCTTAGACTCTAATCTGTGGGTGTTGGTAGTACTGGCTTAAAGCTGGCCAGAGATCTTGATTCCTTAGACTCTAATCTGTGGGTGTTGGTAGTACTGGCTTAAAGCTCACCAGAGATCTTGATTCCTTAGACCCTAATCTGTGGGTGTTGGTCCGTCCTTAGACCCTAATCTGTGGGTGTTGGTCCGTTCCATTCCTCCTACAGGTGGTGTATGGAGAGTATTAGTGGTTGAGATTTTTGTTGGTCAACCATGACATTTCAGTTATATTTCCAACAGTTAAATAGTTATTTCAACAGGTAAACAATTCCTCAACTGCCCGATTCATTTTCATATTGTTTATTTGATATTTAACAGAATCAACTGGTTTCAAACAGTACAAAAGTTAACATTTGTTACATTTTGTACAGTAGGCTTATGCAATAATTAGTCGTATCTTCATGAGGTACATTATTCCTGTCAAATGCCATTTCAAAATAATATGTCTCATATTATTATTCCATATTTTTCATGTATTCCTTAATCTTTGGATTCTCAAGGCTTCATAGTATATGCAGTCCTTTTTTGTAGTTTTTCTTCTGTGGGTTTCGTTCCTTAGTCTACGCTTCAATTTCTATTTCATTTTAGTCCAGTTATCACTTTTGAAATGCATAGTCTATACGAGCTGAAAACATATCATGGCAGTGCGAATTAGTTACTTACATGAGTCAATTATGATGATACCTTTTCCATTTCACAATATAAGAATACTTTCACACTGTACTGTTGATAATCTCAACTATAGAGCTGGTCTGTAGGACGTCTTCCTACTTGGCTCATCTCTCAGGAACTAACTGCCGGTAACTGATTTCTTGTCGACAATTCGCAGTTTCCTGTTCAATGCCAGCTAAATATGTCCTGTAGCATTTATTAACCATTTTCAAATCCTTCCAATCTTCTGGGTATCAAAAGCTCAGTTTCTAATTTCATTTTCCTTATAATTTATCTTCATTTGGCTTTATTCTCAGATTCATGTTAATCGTTTATTCGAATACGAGATCCATAAATATTTTCCATTATGCATAGAACTGAAAATATGATATATAATATGGCAGCTCGACAGTTGTACTTACATGATTCAAGTACAACTAAATACCTGTCCTAATGTGTACAATTACACATTTGTGAAATACTTGAAGGAAAACTGTTGAAAACTTCAACTAAGGAGGCCTGACTGTAGCAACGTCTTGCTACATTTATCTTCTTTTCAGGACTAACTGGATTTATTTATCGGCGGCCAAAACGCAGTGAGCTGAGCTGGCTACGATTTTTTTCATTGGTTAAATATCACGTGCTGAAAAGAGTGATGTCGCTATTTCTAACCTATAACCTTATATTGCTATGACAACTGCTGGGTAAAATCAGCAAGCCTAGTGTCAAAAAGTGACCTAGTCAAAGACTACCGCTCACTTCCCTTCTCTTAGAACTTCGGGTTAATTTTTATTTTAGTTAAGAATTCTGCTTGTTATTTATAGGGAAATGGTATTTTCTTTATTTAGTATTTATGACTAGACTCTAGCACAAATAAATGTTCAAGTGGTCTGTTAGACGGCCACAAGACAAAGAATGAATGGGATGACTACTCCCTCAGGCATATTGTACAAGGTGACTTATATGAGATTGTGCTCCACCAGGGCTGTGCCATAGCTTTATGAATACTTGGTGCAGGCTTCCTGCAAGGGAACCAGCTGCAATTGTGGTTCTATGCTCCATATGGAGCACAAAAGAAAATGATGACTATAACTTGAAGTGTCACACTCGTTTCCTTTTTACTGGTGCTTGCTAGCTAGTGTGAACTTGTTTCCTGCCTCACATCAGTTGATGTCTGTCTGAACTTTCCTGGTTATTTCTCCAGAATCTGAGTAGATTTGTTATATGTCTGCCCTTCTTAACACATTAACTACCGCGAGCTGGTGGGACCGGCTTTTGAAATCCTATCATTTGGACCACGAGCCGCTCAGAGCGTCGATCTAATTTTAGTAATAAAACGAATGAAAAATGTACTGAAACACTTTCTGATCTGGTTAGAAATTTTAAGTTGCTACCGGAAAACATGGTTGTTGTAGAACACTGGAAAATTGATATTATGTTCATGTTTTTCAGCGTTTTGGGTTAGTTACCAAATCGTGTAAAACTGTTTACCGTGGCAACTAGTGATAGGACTACAAAAAATGCTTGTACATCTCGTCTAACCGCTGAATAGGCTAGAAACTTGTTTCAACAATTGACTGATAGATCTAGCGATGAGGACAAGAGTGAAAACGGTGTGCACATTGATTGAAATAGGGATTTTGATAGAGATGGGGTGCAAGCAGTTATAATTGTGAAAATATTGCAAGTCCTCGGCCATCGGAGGGCCGTTAAATAGCAACAACCTTACAAATGGTGCTTATTGTAATAGTACATTCATTTATCTTTAAAATGACGTGTAATTCATAAAAATCTGTAAACAATTACGAAAACTACAGCTTACTTTATGCAAACACCTACAGGATGAAAATGGGAAAAAAATTTAATTCGGCCACAGTGTGTTTTTCAATTCGGTAGTTAATGTGTTAAGGAACCAGTGGATTTTAAAAAGGGCTGCCATAATAATAATAATAATAATAGCCCCTTCAGTCATAACTGACTATGGGAATGCGCCCCTGAGGTGACAGCCCTCAACTGCTTATTTTCCTGGTGCTCCTTTCGACGTTTTCTCCTCACCTCTGCTTCTTGTGTGAGCCTCTCTTCGCCCAATCTGAGGTGGTGCCGTAAATAGCATCGCCACTTAGTGCGATCGGCAGCTTCATCCTCCCATGTTGCTGGATCCATGTCCAGTGCCCTCATATCTCTCTTGCACACATCTTTGAACCTCAGCTGTGGTCGCCCAACTGTTCTCTTGCCATCTGCTAATTGTCCGTAGAAGATATCTTTTGGGATGCGACCATCTTCCATGCGGCGAACATGGCCAAGCCAGCGAAGTCTGCGCTGTCTAAGCAGCGTATACATACTTTGAAGGCCAGCACGTGACAACACCTCGACATAGAAGAGACACAAAAACCATGATCCAGATGGAAAAGTACTACAGTATGCCAATGCACCCAATGAAGGCAAGACTAGATGATCTGGCATTGGGACGTCTAAAGCGTAGCAGCTTTGTGCATCGGGGAAAAAGACTTATAAGACAGCATCAAGAAGACCTATCCATGAAGACAACACCACTGAAGCCCACCCTATACCCTGTACCATGGGAGCAGGCCAGCAGTGCCCTCCAAATTAATACATCAGTCAGTGGTCTCACAAGTGGATATGAGTATAATGATCTGCAAAAACGAACTGCTACATTGAGTATGATCCAAGAAAGCTATCCCGATCAATCATGGATACATGCCTATACAGATGGATCAGCAACTAATGCTGTTAGGAATGGAGGTGCCAGTATCTTTATCTCATATCCTGACAACCACTATGAGACTAGGCACATTCCCACTGGTAAATTCTGTTCCAACTATACAGCTGAGGTTCAAGCTCTAGAGCAAGCTGCAAATATGATTTATAACACCAACTCTGACTGCCACCAGGTAGTCATCCTCACAGATGCACTGTCTGTCCCTGCAAGCTCTCAAGGGTGGTAAACTCCCGCATCTGAGAAATGAACTAAACAAGGTAGCTGCCAAAAAGAGAACCATACTTCAGTGGGTACCATCTCATTGTGGTGTACCCGGAAATGAAAAGGCAGATAAACTTGCAAAAAAGGGAGGAGAATGTGAACAAGAAGATAATGAAGTCACATACTTTGAGAAAAAGAGAGCTATCCAGACTATCAGAAGAGAACAGAACCAACCCAAAGACGACTATCACACTCTCGACCGGCAGGGACAGATAACTATTTTTCGACTCAGGACAGGGCATAACAAACTGAATAAACACATGCACAAGCTACAATTGTCTGCTTCACCACTGTGCACATGTGGATTAAACGAACAAACTGCTGAGCATGTTCTACAGGACTGTCCTCTGTATGACCAGTTAAGAAAGATATACTGGCCCAATGACTCAACACTAAACTCAAAGCTATATGGAGTTAAAGAGGAACTTCAAACAACAGTCGAATTCATCATGAGAACTCGTCTGACGGTGTAATCATCAAAGATGCGATCGCAAGAAGAAGAAGAAGAAGAAAAAGGGCTGAAATTGTGAAGTTTGATAATATTGGTTAGATGAAAGTTAAGAAGCTGAGGTTCGATCTGCAGGGGCTACAATTCTGGATTTGTTTGGCGGCACTGCCACTACTTTTAAGGATTCACAACTACTGCTGTGATGAGACAGAAATTTCTCCAGAGCCTGCTGTGAAGATTGCTGCAGCTTCTGAGTGCCAGCCTGAGATCTTGAATGTTTATGCTCTGAAATGTCAGGCACTGCCAAGGTCACAGCTGGCTCTACTGCAGTGTGGTCAGAAATAGTAACAATTGATGCTATTTTATTGGTGTGGGCCAATGATGAAGTCTGTTTGACTGGATGGTTTAAAGAAGGAGGACCTGGAAGTCTGACAGTGACCTGCAGTGGAGACTTGATCTTCTCTGCCCAGCCAAGAGAAGATGCTGGAGGTATCTGTGCTGTCAGCAGAGAAGTGCTGAAAACCTTGTGACTCGAGGCCATATGGGAATTTTCCCCACTGTCTTCTTCAGTGACTGTCCCACTTCCTCCATTTAGGTCCAGTGGCTTCGGGTCATAGGAAAAACCATCTACATGCTGTGTATCATTCATCACAAATTCAAGGTCATTACTGATGCTGGCATCAAAGTTGGAATCCTCTGGTGGAATAATGAACTCTCCTGAGAATGTGGTTGACTCAAACATCTGTGTTGGAGACGAGACATCCCTTCTGACCCTGCGTGGCCTTTTCTTTCGACTCTGGTTCCCATCTAGTCTCACTCTGGATGTCATTGTGTTGATAAGATCATTTTTTAAGATGCGTTTGTAACTAATCCCTCCTAGAGTGCTGGTGTTAAAATTCAGCTGAATATTGTCGGGATGGTCTCTGTGTTTGCTAGCCAAATGAGCCTTTAGAGAGTTGGAATGTCTAAACTGATGTTTGCACACAGGGCAAACATATGGAAAGCAGTTGTCATGAATACGCATATGTCGGTGAAGGTTGCGGTGGTCCCCGAAAGAACTTGAACACACAGAGCACTTGTACGGCTTCACACCAAAATGAATGACCTGGCGATGCTTTCTCATGCTCTGTAAATGATTAAAACCCTGTCCACACAAGTCACAGAGAAACTCCTGCAGCTGGTAGCAGGCTCTCTGATGGTTAAGTAGGCCAGACTGTCGCAAGAATGACATACTACACTTGTCACACATGAACTCTTTCCGTTCACGGTGGATGATCACGTGCTTGAGCAATGCATGATGCTTCACTGCCTTGAATTTACAACCCTCATGGGAACAAGCAAATGGTTTTCGATCATTGTGAATTTCAACACAATGTTTACGCAACTCAACTTGACTCTTTGCCCGGAAGCTACAGTAGCGGCACACTAGGTGGTCCGTGCCGATGTGGACAAGATGAATGTGCTTGCTGAGGATGAACTTGCTAAAAAATGACTGATTACACTGATCACACTCAAACGTTGGGTGATTTCGTACATGGCTGTGGTACAGGTCCAGGTTAGTGAACTTAGTATAGCATATGGTGCATTTAATAAAACTAACGTTGCCGATAACAAGGTCTAGCTCGTCTTTCACAGGATCATCACTATGAATCTGGAAAAACATGTAAATAAAAATGTAATCATCACAAAGAATATAGAAACATTTTTGCAAATGCCAAAAACCTATATGTTGTTTAAAATACAATTTATTACGTTTATATTTTATGAAACTGTAGATTTTCTGCTACCTAAAGCCATAGATGGTGTGATACTGACCACATCACCCCTAGTGTGCTGATGGTCAATAAAACATGGGCCTAACACCATATTCCCAATATGCCTCAATGGGCGTGTAATGGGATCCTCTACCTTTTTTTTTTAAAGACATAGACTATATTTCTAAACAATCATGGTAGCTACATCATTATAACTCTCCTTTTTGCTCCCAATGTATTCATAAATATATGCCTCAATACGCACACATATATATATATATAGCCCATATTTCTTTCCCCCCCCCCCCCCCCCCCCCCCCATATTTCATTATTACTACCTATATAATTATTATGGTTTATACATTTTTCTTTATATATTTAGGAACCTTTTCTAGATAACTGCAATTTTACCGAGCATTTTCTAGTGCAATTTTACCCAGCGATTTCTATTACAATTTTATTGTTTCATTCACTGATCTTTTTTTGCACCTTTAGGAGGAGCATGGAACCACTACAGTAGCTGGATCCATTGCAGGAAGTGTACATCAAAGAACTTGCTCCTGCAGCTGTAGTTTCTGAAGCCATTTGTTTGACACGATGAGGTTGTTAGCTTCATATCCAACCTAACATTAGTCAACTTTTACGACATGCCTGAGGAAGTAGTAGGTCCATTCTTTATTTGCCTCCTAAGAGACTTGTTAACATTTTTAAAATGTAATAACGTTAACTAGCAAAAGTAACGAAATAAATAATTCCTTACCTCTTCTATGAGCTTTGACTGAAGGTTTTCCCCGCCGTCACCTTCAACCTCAGCCTGGTCATTTTCTATAAATTGTTCACTTCCTTGTTGATCTGATTGCTCTTCCACTAAAGTCTTTGCTTTCTTCTTTAAACTTGTCTTGTTATTTTTAACTTTCTCACTTGACGATTTCTGTTTTGCTGTTTTCCCTTTATCATTTTCCCTTTTTTTAGACAACACAGTCTCAGAAGTCTGGGGCTTTGCTCGCTTCCTCTGCCTCGAGGACTTTGCAGTTCTCAAAGTGACTGGTTTATCAAAGTCTTTAGCCCGTTCTTCACTACTATTGACTTCATCAACCTCAGTTTTCACTTCTGTAAGCTCTGGTATGTTATCTGAATGAACAACACATGGAGTATTTATGTCCACTCTGATATTTTCACCAAGTATCTTTGGATTAACATTGTCACTTTTACGAATCTTTTTTACAACACTGCTATTTGGGTTAAAAGACAGTTTCTGACTTGAATCTGACTTGTGATTCAGTTTTGGTGTGTTGAAATCCAACTCTGAGGATGGAGTGTCAGAAGGTTCTATGACAACTTCAAGCTCCTGATCATTGGAGCTAAGTCCTGCTTGAGAGGTACCTAACACAGAAGTAAGAGTTGGGTACACATATTCATTACAGCTGCTTTTAGCAACAAAGGACCTGTCCGTCTGCTCAACCAAACCATCTGTATGTTTTTTTACTGCATTAATGAGCTCTGTTATTTTTAACCGCTGTACTGCTAAGTGTACATCTTTTAAAAGTTTTAACGGAGGCCGGAAGACACCAGTATAAAGTGCTGTCACTATAGATTCCATAACTTCATAACTGAATTTTACTTCCACTGTGTATATATTTAAGGTTCCAACTTTACTGCGGAAATTCTGCCTAGAAATTAGGGATGCAATTTTGGGGCTGAATGCTGACATGACACATGCGTGCATTGGCAGAGATCTGTTCTGGGCATGAATTATTAGATCACAGTATTTTTCACCTTTCCACTGAAAATGCAGGTTGTTCAGAAGTTTACTTCCGTGTTCTTCCAAATGATACACAAAAGCAGTTGGCTCTGATACTGCAGCCATTCTGAAAAAGACATGAAAGATTAATCTAAATGTGCGTAAGTAGCGTGTACTTTTCATAATAAATTTAACAAGATTTGTAACTCCATCTCCCCAATACATATCCATCATCTCAATGGATATCCCAATACAAGGTGTTGACACTGGCTTCTTTACATGTCAGAGTTAACATTTACAAAATTTGTTATTTCACCACATTATACCTCTTTTTGACTCTCCTATACATTTTTTTTTGGCTTAAAGTTTCTACACCTTTACAAGATGTAGAACCAAGCATATATCTTGGCAGTAATGTAAATAAAGTTGGATGGACAGACAGTGATATCAAAATAAGAGCACTTAACACATTAACTACCGAATTGAAAAACACACTGTGGCCGAATTAAATTTTTTTCCCATTTTCATCATGTAGGTGTTTGCACAAAGTAAGCTGTAGTTTTCGTAATTGTTTACAGATTTTTATGAATTACACATCATTTTAAAGATAAATGAATGTACTATTACAATAAACACCGGTTGTAACTCTAATAGAGGTTGTTGCTATTTAACGGCCCTCCGATGGCCGAGGACTTGCAATATTTTCACAATTATAACTGCTTGCGCCCCATCTCTATCAAAATCACAATTTCAATCAATGTGCACACCGTTTTCACTCTTGTCCTCGTCGCTAGGTCTATCAGTCAATTGTTGAAACACATTTCTATCCTATTCAGCGGTTAGACGAGATGTACATGCATTTTTTGTAGTCCTATCACTAGTTGCCACGGTAAACAGTTTTACACGATTTGGTAACTAACCCAAAACGCTGAAAAATATGAACATAATATCAATTTTCCAGTGTTCTACAACAACCATGCTTTGGGAATTTGTTTTCTGGTGGCAACTTAAAATCTCGAACCAGATCAGAGAGTGTTTCAGTACATTTTTCATTCGTTTTATTACTAAAATTAGATTGGCGCTCTGAGCGGCTTGCGATCCAAATGTTATTATTTTGTGAGCCGCTGACAGCGGCTTGCGGTAGTTAATGTGTTAAGGCAATACATTAGGCATTGGGAAATCAAAGGTAATGAAGTCCAACGCACAACACAAAACCTGCAACCCCAGTGTCAAGCTAGTCCTATTGCATAGCTCTGAAACATGGAGAACAATGACCAGTTGCAGACGTTCATAATTAGGTGCTTGTGTAGAGCTGAAGAATTGAAAATGTTTGTCAAAATCACCAATATGGAACTGATGAAAAGAACCAGACAAATGCTAGTGGAGCAAGAGATGAGAAGACAGTGCTGATGGATAGGACACAATAATCGTGCTGGGGATGATGATGGTATTGTACATTCTGATGAGTCGAAAGTCCGTTGTGATATCTCAGGATGGGGCTTCTTGGCGAGAGTAAGGGGCAGGGTCATCACTGATTGCTGTGGAGTTTACATGGCAACAACCTCTATCATGAGAATGGCAATTACTGAAGCCCTAAGATGGCTGTCTGAAACTCCATTAACTAGGGCAGTTATTCTGTTAGAGTCTCAGTCCATGCTTCTGAAAGTCCAAAATGGGTGGCACTGACATGAATGGAGAACATACATTGAGGCCTCAACACTTCATAAACTGGTGTGGGTCTACTGTCCTGGTCAAGCAGGAGTGTGCAGCAATGAGACAGCTGACAGACTAGCCTAAAGAGTACCCATACTGGGGATACAGTACCATACTGGATATGAATAAGGGAGAGATACTAAGGTCAATCGATCGCCTGTTAAAGAACAACATTGCAACTGATGAATCAACAAGGCTACGATTGCTAGATGTGGCATCCAATGGAAGACTAGCAAGGATGGATGTTTGAGAGGATAAATCACGAATATATACAACAAATGCACTACAGGAACTATTGGTATTCATACTCTTCAAAACTTTCTGAGGGAAACTGAGCATTTATGGGTTTGCCCAGAGTGCAATGATGCAGATTCTGAATAACAATAACACAAATTAAGGAAACCTATTAACAGCATTAACACGGCAGCTGTTGTTCTGAAATCCCCAGAGCAAAAATGGCAGAGAGAAACTGAAAAACACAAGAGAACTGGAGGCAGAAATAAAATTGATAAAGAAGAAGTGGGAAGTCCTTGAGCTGATAGCACAGGACGACTTGGCAGATGTTTCTGGAAGGTCTGTGCTCCTAGGGGAGCTTGAAGTGTAGTTAATAAAACATATATTTATTTCTCCCAAATACAGCAATAGTTTACTTTTAGCAAGTAATGGTTTACTTTTAGCACGTAATGATTTACTTTTAGCATGTAATGGTTTACTTTTAGCATGTAATGGTTTACTTTTAGCACGTAATGATTTACTTTTAGCATGTAATGGTTTACTTTTAGCATGTAATGGTTTACTTTTAGCACGTAATGATTTACTTTTAGCATGTAATGGTTTACTTTTAGCACAACTGAAGCTTGTATCGTCAAGAATTCAAATGGGTTTTTTTCTCTGCCCAGCTTTTATTTGTTATCATTATGAGTCCACATAAAATGGACATAAAAGATACTAACAATCCCACTGCTATAGAGGAGTGAAGAGTTCTAGTTTTACTTTTTAAAATTTCCCAAATATGTCTTTTTTTTCTGAAGCAAGGTTGGATGGGGAATCTTATGAAACAGCCTCAGGTCGGGGCTGAAGAAAACATACCAACCCAAAGCAGTGGCTTGTTTTATTAAACAGTTACAGACAGTGGTGGCTTTCTTTAATGAGCTGTTGAGCTGCAGCACTCCCTAAGAAAAGGACTGCATACTGCTGTCTCTACTACATTATAATACATAATACGGACAGACCAAAAATTTGAGGTTACACTGGAAGGGTTAAAGAGAAAAAAAAAATTATCTAACACCGTATTGGGGAAAAGTGCTGCAAACGATTACAGCTCAAGTGACCTTGACCTCTTATAAGCGAATGCTTGTCATACACACAGCTAGAGGCGAACTTCGATTGGTTTGAATTTTTTAACTAGAGCTGCAGCCATCCACAGCTCAAGTGCAATGAGCAAATTAAAGGGAAGTTACAATGACAATTTTAAACACGAGAAATAGCAGCATACATGTCCGTGAAGGGACCCAAAGATGCAGCAATAGTGAATGCAGTCAGCGACCCATAGCTTGACTGCTTGCATCAGGACCAGCGAACCAGAGCTGGTCAAGACCGTACTCCACCTCCACGTGGTGGTCCTGGAAACAGTCTGCAGCAGTGCAGTCTGGCTGAGCGAGTGCGGATCGAAATGGGAAGGCAAACCCGGTCCCTAAAAAATGCCGTGCTAAAGTCGGATGTGTCGACCGAAAGGTGCAGATATCACAGCTACGGCATAAACAGACACAACACAACCACCGTCCTTTTCAGGGCGAACGAGGAAGAAGAAGAAGAAGATGTCCGTGTAACCGGTTTGAGACTCGGGAAGCTGCTACGACTGACAATGATTACTCCTAGTTGCAGTAAACTTTTAAAATAACTTTTCAGAACTTCTTGACAGATTTTAGATGAGATAAGACACTAATTATTTGTGTCTGGGTTGATATTTCACATGGTGGTCACAATTTGTGAGTATTATGTATAGTATTTTAAATGAATGAACAGTGCAGCACCCCCAATGACAACCCCCTGGAACCGCCACTGGTTACAGAACATATTCAGTCAACTATTATTTTCTTCTTCTTCTTCCTCGTTCGCAGAACTATTATTTTGACATAAATCATTTTGACCGGCTGTATTAAAACTACTGGTAATGTTATGTGTGTTTATCCTCCCCATAATGCACTCCCCATTCAACTTGTTTTTCCGGTTCTTAATTAAATTATACCTCATTTTTCAGTTTCGGGTAGAATTTTAGAAAAGTAGACACAGTCTGCCGTGCTCAAGTGGCTATCGACACATCCACTGTGTCGCTGCGACTAATTAAAAATTTGTCTCCAATGCTAACCTTAGCCCAACCTGTTTTGAGCTTATTCAAATTAAAAATTAGCCTATAACAACAACCTTAATAATAAATGACTGAAGGGGTTATTATTATTATAACCCTAAGCTTTTTCAAAAATAATGTTGAAAAACAGAGCCATATCGATAGCCACGTGTGCAACATGTCAGTGTGTGTCTACTAATCTAGTTTTCAACCAAAGTTCATCTATTACAATTAGCATTGGCTCAAGTCTGGGACAGTAGACTGGGGGCCATTGTATTGGCCAAAGATGTGGCGCTTTGCTTCAAATTTTTTTTTTTTTTTGGTCTTTACTTTTAAAACGACTTCCGTGTTTATTGGGTATTATTAATCTTTACAAAATTCTAAACAGGTTTGGTGTTAGGTTAAGGCTTGCTGTTTGACAAAGCTCAAAACAGGGTTGGGGTTAGGTTCAAGCTTGCTGTAATATAAATATGGATAGATAGTCTGGCAACATGGGAGACCTTGTCTACTGTCATTGCCATCTACTCTTGCATCTATACATTTACTACAGTCCTAAGATCTATAATCACTTTAGTTTGAATCATAGTTCTCCGAGCATAAGCCATCTCTGTGGCAAATAGCGTCAGGTTTGGGCAAACGTTACTTGTTTAATTTGGTCTGCAACTTGTGGTAGTGTAGAAGATTAAAAGTGCTATGAGGCGTTCATTTAACTCTTAATATCCGAGCGGCCTTTCTAATAGGTCGAAGGTCGGTCACCGTTTTACGGCTGGCCTATTGGGGACACGAATCGGGTCCTGTTTCAATAACTGCGGTTTTAACATTATTTACATAATTTTCTTCCCATAAAAGAGTTCTGCCTTTTCCGGTAAACCTCGTATTTGAAAATACTGGAATAGTCTTGTTTGTGTGAAATATTGATCGATTTTTATTAAATAAAGTAGGCCTGATTAGTTAAAAAAAAATTTTTTTTCTGTCTGAGAATGGCTCCGTGTTCAAATGGTCATTCGAAAAGATTATTGGCTGAACATGCATCGCAGCTTATTCAGTCATGGATTGCTAGTGACAGTGATGAGTTTTCGAGCATTGATAGTTCCGATGAAGATGAATTTAGCGATAAATTAACAGATTCTGAGGACGACGGGGCGTGTCCTTGGATGGATCTAGTTAAAGAACTGGTAGGGGATTGCTAAAAGGGAAAGGTAAATGCCATAAAAAGGAAAGAGAAGATAGATCTAGATTACAGCTGAGATCAGTAATCACTGAATCTGCTAATGCTGAACTTCAGGACAAAAATACTATTGAACAGGAGGTTGGATGGCATGAAGTTGATAAGGGTTCAACTCGGAATGCATTTCGCTTTGTTCCACCTCAGGGCAGGACTCCTGGTGTGAATCCAGATATTGTCCCAGAAGACTCACCAGCACTTTTTTTGCCTCAAAGCCCTTTTAACAGAAGAAATATTGGAAGAACTTGCTGTGTCAGTCAATGATTATGCTGATCAACGCTGTCAATCAAAAGCTACAACAGCGAGCACAAGGTCTGTTTATCGCAGCTGGCATCCAATAACAACAGGGTTCATAGCAAATTTCTTCAAGCATTTTCCAGGCTTTTTCCAGGTTTTTCCAGGTCCAGCACGTGATTTTCAAGGATGGGAAACTCTAATATTTTCCTCATCTAATTTTCTCAGATATAATTATCACTTTGCTGATCAGCAATCCGGAGCATTACCGTCTCCCATTACCAAGGGTGTTTGCAGATTTCTTTAAAAAGAACTTTTTTTTTTTTTAATTCATAAAAGATTGAAAAACAGACATTTTTTCCAAGTTTTTAGTGAATTTGTTCAACATCAGCGCAATAAAATGTTAGTGACATGGATGGTAATGAATAAAATAAGCTTGATTGACGTATTGATTTAACGATTAACCACGTATATCAACATAAAAGGCTAATAAAATTGGAATAAAATGTTTAAAAAAAAAACTGTATTTTTCGTGTTTGTCTTTTTTGAATGTATTCTGTGTCTGTGGCATCTGACAATGAGCGTTTGTAAATGTTTGAGTAGTTAAGTACCTCTAGTTGGAGTCTGAGCTGCTTTTTTCATTAACTGGGGTTGAAGTTGTAGCTGTAGGCCTCTGCAAGAGTCTTTGTCAACGATCCACGTTGATAATCCTTGACTGTGTGGTATAACTTGAAGCAGGGTATCAGGCATAGAGGTACATTGCAATCTGGGCAGTACATGCAAGTCTGGCTTCTGTTCCCTGCAGCCTTACACACTTTACAGTCTGGTTTGTACCTTGCCCTTTACTTTTTTAATCAATGAAGTGGTGCTCAGTAAGTCATGTTGTTTTGAAGGTGTCACATTGCGTCGAAGAATAGCAGGTTCAATTTTTTTTTTTTTTTTGTACGCCCGCTAATACTCGAGGTGAAATCTCAGGTTATTATTAATGTCTAACCTGACATTGATTTTACGTGAGTATCCCTTTTTTCTTGTACATAGACAGGTGTCCCTCGCCATGCAGGCAGATACTCGCCGATTTCGGAGGTACCCATTAGAGCTGGGTCGGCTCAGGAGCCGCCAATCCCTGGTCGACGACACACCTTCAAATGTTCTCGCCAGGTCTCGAGTTAATCCAGTCCAAATCCCGGTCGACAAAAAATCCTCAAATGCCATCGACTGGGTTTGATCCTGGATCACCTGGTCGCCAGAGCGGTGTGGTAACCACTACGCTAGCGCGGCTCCTAGCAGGTTCAATAAGAGTCATACTGACATCCTGATCTTCGCTTTGATCTTTTTTTGTAGAGTTGGCAGTGTTGTAGGTTATATGCCCATTGACCAGGGCAGTTTCAACTAAGAAATAATATAAAAAATAGGATCTGTGTGGGTAGGGGTAGCTTGCACCTAGTTGGCTGAAGTTTCCACACCTCCCATACTTTTGCTGTATTTTTCTGCAATCACTGGCTTCTGAATTGTTCTGCCCTAAAGAATTTGTCTTTCTAACTGTCTTGTTTATATTATCATTGGAGTGAACAGTGGATATAAGGTTAAATCTTTTCGTATCATGCCAGGTGACTGTCGGCATGCCTTATCTTCTGTCGCACAAAACACAGGATGATTTGTCTTTTTCAATTTGAGTTGTTTTTTCTTCAGTGCTACAGGAAAATGCTTCCTATTTTCCGCTACTGTTCCAAATGCACCAATCTGAATTTCAGGTCTTGAAATAAAGCTGAAGGCTGAATCAAAACTATCACAGAAGAGAATATGTCCCTTGTTGCATATGAAATTTGAATTAAAACTATGGTGACTTTTCACTGAAAAAAAAAAAAAAAAGAGTCCAAATAATCTCAGCTCTCAAGAGTTTTTTTCCTTGGTCACAAATAATGTCACATCTGTAGGTCTCCTAGTAGTGTTAGTTTAAAAAAAAAAAAAAAAAAAAAAAGGAACACAAATAACTTACGAGTAGGCCTAAGCTATGTATATTTACCAATTCAAAATTCTAAACGCATACATAATAGTCAAACAATATTTAACTAGAACAAAAGGTAATATATATAGTAATTGGGAGGGTAATACTTATGATAAGTGAAAATCTATTAAATATCTAACTGGAGACCTTTACCCCCCCCCCCCCCCACCCCCCATCTTTACTATTTTTTTTTGGGTTTTGTTTCGTTTGTTTGTTTAGATTTTTATTTAAAATTTAATTAAATCTTTTTTTAAAATTTTAAATAACATTGGCCTATCCACAAAATTGCTGATTTTCATTTATCCTAATTACCGCGATTTGACAGATGTGATGCCACGTTCGTGTATCTGCGATTATTCATGTTATCTGAAATTGAAAACATGTAGGCCTAGGCCTATCCTAATTAGCCTATAACCCTTCAGAGGTAGAACGGGATAAGTCTTTTCATCATAAATATAATAAACTGGACTTATTTAAATAGGTTTTATAAATGAGATAAACGAATTTATTACTTACGACGAGTGTTAAAAATAAATCTGCGTTTACGTCGTTAACGCAAGGCGCCGAAAACTTCTGGAAATGGATTTAATGCGCAAAGGGAAGTAAACATTTTACGGTAACTTTGCGCAAAGGGAAGTAAAAATTGTACGGTAACTTTACAATTTTTACTTCCCTTTGCGCATTTCCAGAAGTTTCGGCGGTTTCGTTTTCGGCGCTTTGCGTTAATGGCGTAAACGCTGATTTATTTTTAGACTCGTCGCGTCTGTTGTTGCGAAAAATACCATCAATAACCAAAAAATGGACACAAAGTAACGAACTTTCGATTTCGTATTATTTTTCAAGGTCCGATGCGGAAAATTCAAGGCTTATAGCCATTTTTTTCAGGCTTTTCAAGGCCTGGAATTTTTTTTTTCGTTTTCCAGGTTTTTCAAGGTTTTTCCAGGTCGCTACGAACCCTGATTGTATCACACAATGTTCCATATAAGTGATGTTGACGCACAGGGAAAAGCAAAAATTGAGCCATTTCTGCAGAAAGTCCTGACACGATTTCAGGAGGCATTTTATCCCTACAAAGAGCTGTCTTTAGATGAAATGGTGATTGGGTGGAAAGGCGGGTGGGCACATAAAATGTTCAATGCCTCAAAGCCTAAGAAATATCATGTCAAGACCTTTGACCTTTGCGACAGTAGTACTGGTTCATCATGTGACGTATTCTTTCCAGAACGTTGTCTCCATTACAGCTGCTCTGAACGCATCACGATTCTGGGCAAGTCGACCTGCATCAGCCAAAGACAAGTTCAGACTCTCTGTGATGTCCTGGGTCCACCGTCGTCTAGGTCGACCCCTTCCCCTTTTTCCAGGGACCATGCCTTCCATCACTGTTTTTTCCAGACTATTATGTCTTTTTATATGACCGAAAAATTTCAGCTTCCTTATTGCGATGGTATTTAGGAGCCAATGTTCCTGTACGTTTAGTGAGTGCAGTACTTCTCTGTTGGTCTTTTTTTCTGTCCAGGGTATTCTCAACATCCTTCTGTAGCATTTCATTTCGAATGATGTAATCTTTTTTGCAAACTGTTTTATTGAGTGTCCAAGTCTCGCAGCCGTATGTTGCTACTGGGAATATACATGCTCTGATCAGTTGTAACTTTGTTTCTTTGCTTGTGCCTTGCCATAGGTTTTTCATCTGTATTAGCTTATGTGAAGCAATTGCAAGTCTTCTTTTAATTTCTACTGCACAGTCGCCAGAGCTGTTAATGATTGATCCTAAGTATTCGAATTCATTGACACTTTCCAGTTCTTCGTTATCAATTTCAATTTCTGGTTTGGTCTTTACTTTGTCTGTTGTCAATACTTTGGTCTTCTTGGTGTTTAGGTATAGATTCTGGGCCTCGCTGTGTTTTTTTGGTGGACAGAAGTAATTGTTCAAGTCCTTTTAGGTTGGTCGATAGGAGGACTGTGTCGTCAGCATATCTGATTTCCGGGATCTGGTACCCGCCGATGTTAAATGAGTCAAACTCTGTGTGTTCTTGATCATCTCTTACGTTTCTCATGATATTCTCGGCATAAATGTTAAACAGGTAAGGGGAAAGGGTACAGCCTTGTCTTACTCCTTTCTGTACTTCAAACCATTCTGATGTTTCCCCCTCTATTCTTACGGCTGCCTGTTGTTCTTGGTACAGCAGTGCGATGAGTTGTATAAGGTGGTTTGGAAATCCCATATTTTTCATAATAGCCCATAACTGCTGATGTTGTACACAATCGAAAGCTTTGGTGTAATCAATGAAACAAGTATGTAGGTCAACGTTGAATTCTCTACACTTTTCTATGATGATCCTCATGTTGAATATATGATCTCTAGTGCCTCTACCTGGTCGAAAACCCGCCTGTACTTCATTTATTTCTGTTTCTAGCTTTTGTTGCATCCTTTTCATTATGATTTGTAAAAGTATTTTGCTGGCATGGCTTATAAGAGCTATAGTTCTGTAGTTAGTACTGGTTACGTTGTCAATTTGTTGATTTACTTTGGTGCCAATACATCATACAGTACTGAGTTAGATGTAAAGAGCCAACAAGCCATCAAAGTATTTGATACACTGCTAAAACCATGTGGGAAAGGTCATCATATTTATGTATATCGTTACTACACAAGTTTTGCATTGCTGCAGTATCTCACCGACAACAATCAGTATTTTACTGGAAATGTAAATATAAATCATAAAAATTTTCCAAAGGCACTGAAGACTACACAACTGATGCATCTCCAGACGAAATGGTTTCTGGATCTAGAAAGTAAATTTCTTTGTGTAATGTTTAGAGATAAAAAGGCTAAAAAGTCATGCATTCTAGTGTCCAGTTCTGCAGCTGTGGAAACCAAAGAAATCACAAATCATTTTGGCGAAAGAAAGAACAAACCCTTTATGACTGATGACTACAACCAATGAATGAATGGATGTGACAAGGTTGACCAGTGTGTAACAAACTATGGAACATTCAACAGAAGAACCAGAAAGTGGTGGAAGAAAATTTTCTTTTGGATCGTTGAAATTTCCCAGCTGAATGCTTTTGCACTCACCAGATCAGATAATTCAAAGAAGCAGACCCTACTGCAGTTCAAGAATCAATTAATTACAGAACTTTTTCTTGTTGCTTCTGATACTATCCAAAATATCCTACAAAGAGTAACCCATGCAAATCAACACAACATTCCGCTGAACCGTCTGTGTGGAACCAGTCATATTGTTAAAAAATCCAAATTTCAGCGCAGGTGCGTCATTTGTAGCACCCCTGAAGTTACTCTAACAACGTTTTATTGTAAAGGGTGCACAGATCATCCACACCTTCACCCAAAATGACTGCTTTGCCAAATACTATGAGGCAAAATAGTTTAATTTTAAGAATGAAGGGAATATTTACATTTTATATAGTTTACTTTCAGTTTTTGAGTGTGTCTTCAAAATGTGCCAACAAATTTCCTGTTGTAACAAAAACTGTATTTATGATAAGAATCAACTGAAACATTTCTACATTATGTGAATATGGATGTACTTTGAAATGGAAGTGGTTTTAGGAGTTCCAGGCTTCAAATTGGATTATTTTAGTGGGTAAGTACAACTTTTTTTTCAAAATTTTAAAAATGTTTCAACTTTTCTGCACTCAGTTCTGTATAGGCTGTATGCATGTTGAAAACCATTGACCAATTCAGTTAGGTGCATGTCAAAGGGGTTTCATTTCTCTACATTTTGATATTGAACACTTTATGTTATCATTATAAATAAATTATTTAATGTAAAACCAGTAACGGTAGTCATGTCTGTAAATATAGGCTTAAAATATCTGTGCACGTCTAAATATGCTAAACAATTTCAAATTGTGATAAAAACTTTATTTGTGCTCAGAAACAATTGAAACTTTCCTACATTATGTAAAAATGGATGTACTTTAAAATGAAAGTAGTTTTAGGGGTTGAAGTTTACTAGAATTAATTACACATATTGATAAGTACAATTTGTTTTTAAAATTTTTCTGCACTCATTACTGTAGATGTTGCATGCATGTTTAAAACCACTGAACAATTTAGTTAAGTGCATGACATAGGGGTTTCATTTCTCCACATTTTGATATATAACACTTTATGTTATCATTATAAATAAATAATTTAATGCAAAATCAGTAGCCTAAAGGTAGTCATGTCTAAAAATGTACTCTCTGAAATTAGCTATTAAAAACGTGGTTTTTTGAGCTCTGCTAAAGAGTTAAAGAAAATGCTTTTATAGGTTAAGCTTTAGGGGGGTTGAAATGAACAATAGTGGGACGTGTCCTCGATATGGCCTTACAAAATAATTTAGAGATGCAGTAATATGGAGCAGAGGCATGTTTATGAATCCTTATCCTAGCCATACGATGACATCGAAAACACGGTTCACTGTTATTCATGTCAACCGCGTTGGGGTTTAGGGTAAACCTGACCCTATTTGAAACAAATGTGGCGTATGCACATTGAAATCTTCTAAAGTATATTAAAATCAATATTTTTTTTTTACTTTCGTGGTCTCGGCATTTCATCAGTTAAGTGTGGACTACAATATTTGATTGCTGATCTTCCTCACTATTCAGGTAGCCATGTTGTTACCCAGAAGGTCAAGGTTCCGCTTAAAAGAAAATTAATAGTTACTTCCCCTGGTCATCTCTCGCTGTCTCTCTCTCTCTCTCTCTCTCCTTGCCGTGGGATACTTGTTATTGTTGACGATTATCGACGTCACTGCACTCCGTGCAAACCCATATGGGTTCAGTCTCCCTCAGCAAATGTCGAAGGGTATGAATGCTAATTGTTTCTGTTGCGCGCTGGTTGCATACACGACCGATAATACCTAATCTAAAAAGACCTGAAAGGGCAGAGACTTAGCTAGGCGGGGTTGTCGCACGGAAGGTCCTGGGTTCGAGTCCTGGGTAAGCCACTCCCGTCTGTTGTTTTTCTATTGTCTAGTTTTCTACTTCTTTATTTCTTACGAGTGCCTGAAAACATACCTTTATGTTTGTCTAATATTTGTTTACAGGCCTCGGGTTTCCCTTCCTTATGTGTTATAAAAGGGCAGAGACTCATTGGCAGACAGCAGAGGTGCTGGCCAGATACTATCATAGAGTTAGTTCTAAGGAAAAACTAGGACAGGCTGAAGTCAACAGAACACCTTAAAAAACTCGGTAAAGAAGTACCTAATAATACTGAAAATTTATCATATTTAAAAGAAGATATTACAATGGAAGAAGTTGAACATATAAATACAAGATAAAACATATACATCAGCAGGGCATGACATCTTGAGCTACGAAATCTAGAAACACATGCCAAAAAGTACCATAGAAATTATAACATCCCTGTTTAACTAAATTTGGAATACAGGAAAAATTCCCAAAACATGGAAAACATCAGTAATTATTCCAATACTAAAACCAGAAAAGGATGCCCATGATACCAGTTCATACAGACCAATTTCTTTAACTTCCCATGTAGGTAAAATATTAGAAACCATTATAAATAAAAGATTTTTTTTTTAAATTAATGAAGAAAAATATCCCGTTCAACCTCTGATGGGTTATAATTAGGATATATATTGTTTTCAATTCCAAATAATGTGAACAACTGCCGATATGAGAAAGTTGCATCACATTTGTCAATCATTGTAAATAGGGACAATCACAATTGTGCTTATACGTTAAATAAATAAAATTTAAAAAAAAAAAAAAAAAAAAATCAAGAAGAAACTCTGAACAAGAATAATATTAAAGTGGAGGGGTGTAAAGGCCTGGTGGTTCCAAATAAAAGATTAAAGTGTTATTTGGAAAAGAATAATGTATATAGTCAAACTCAGTCAGGATTTAGGAAGAACAGATGCACAATGGATCAGATAATTAAACTGGGACATGAAGTAAAATCAGGATTTCAAAAGAAAGAAAAAACTGTGGTAGTATTTTTAGAAATAGCTAGGGCTTATGGTGAATGCTGGAGAGAGGGTGCTATCTTTAAAATGAAAAACATTGGAGTAACCGGTAAAATATATCATTATTTAGAGAATTTCCTGCAAGATAGATATTTCACTGTTCATGTAAACAATGATAGATCAGAACTGTATGAACAACAAAATGGAATACTCCAAGGATCAGTAATATCTCCTTCAATGTTTACAATAATGCTAATTGATTTAGGTGAAGAATATAATGAAATAACAAATAAATTGTCACAGTTTTCAGATGATGTTGCTAAATGCAGAACTGGGAAACGTCTGCCAAAATTATATAAGAATCTACATAAGCAAATAAATAAAGTATGTAAATGGATGACTGTCACAGAGGTTTTATGATCATTGAATTGCATATATCCTCTTCTTTGTCTTTCATCCGTATCCTCTATGTTATTATCACTCTTTACCTTTTTCCTGTATTTTTCGCATCCATTCGTTTGCGAAAAATATTTTTTTCCCATTCTCACTTTCGCCAGTTTCGTTTCTCATTTAGAAACGCATTTCATTGCAGATTAAACGAGTTTACGTAACGTGTCAGTCCCTCGCACCAGTTGATTTGGCGTGAGAATGCATTCGGTCAATCGCTGCAGATTGACGAAATAACTGTGAATATTTTGGCTATCTCAGACATAGGGCCGACATATCGTCTGCATTCTCACTTGTCAAAACGTAGTTTCTCGGTGAGCGCTGAGGTGAGGCGTGAATCCCGACATCTCCCGGCGCAGTATCAGACATTTGTCTGGTATTTTGCATCTGACACGTAGTTTCCTCGGTAGATTCTCAGTGTCAGGGTGGAGAAGGCGCCATCACGCATTCGCTCAGAATGGTCATTTTGGCGTGAGGTGCGAAGACAGGAGGTGTTAAGAGAAGGGGAGGCTATTGCGTAGTTTGTGGAAATAGTGTACATCTTTGTCTGGTGTTTCATATATACTGGAGGGAGTTAGATTTCATTTCACTCAGTAACTTCGCAGTCAAGACTAGAACAAGCCTTCGTTCGATTTCTAGAATCTCTGTTAATAGAGATGTCATTTAGTATGATCGTAGTGGTTTAAGTTCTTAGTAGTTCTGTGTTGAGGTAAATCTTATATTATTTATCTAGTATTTTGTGAGTGTTAAAGTGTTAAATCGCTTATTTCATTTTGCTAGTTAGATTTGTGCAGAGAGTTAAATTATTAAGTCTGTTATATTCTCTAGTCGACGAGTTACAGTGGAAAGCGGAATAAATTATAATTTCTAGCTTAAAATCGTGTAGCCATAATGAATTTAATTTAACTGCTAATACACAGTCGAGAATATTTTAAAACTAACTTATTAAATGACTGCTACATCTTGAGTATTGACGGAATGCGTAGGTAGGCCTATTCCTAATTCAGGATGTTTGATTTTTAAATATAACTTATTCCACGGGAAGTGTTAAACTATAAGACAAGCTACGCTTGCAGTTTAAAGTATCAGTTATAGTATGTATAATTATTTGATATGTGTTCTTTCCATTTATATATAGTGAAACTGTGGTACCCAAACTTTGCCAGCGTTTGAGTAAAGAGATAAATCTGTGAAGAAAACGACAAACATTCTTACCTTAAAGATTTGATGTATAACTTTTGCAAGAACTTTAAGATTTAAAAAAAGTAACGGGTCATCGAGCCTGATTTGATTCTTCATGAGAACACTCTAGTCATTTTTCAGCCTTTGTGGCAAGTAACACATTTCAATCAGTAACTTTCCCGACACTGTTGACAAGTGGTGGTGTGGCCAACTAAATTCCTATACTGAGAGAAGGTGCCGACCTGACATTCCTCATTCGTTTGAAATTTAAGATGTTGACACTGTGCTCGCTATAAACGCTCGTGCCTGGACAATTTTATGTGACTTAAACAGACATCCAAAACAATAGTATTCCCAAGAGAACGGTCCCGGAAGTAGTGAATTCAACCCGTCTTTTTGGACCTGGGGTTTTCTTGGCCAAGATTACCATTGAAGATTCTGTATGGGCAAGTCCTAAAAATATTGTTTTTTTTTTTGTTCCCGAAGTGGCTACCAAAGCTGTGAGTATAGAAAAAATGCACGTGATCACAGTTGAATGAATAGAGTGAATGCAGGACTGAGCGATCCTTTTATGGTGGTATTATGACACCCATTAATTTTTGCTGTCATAACATTTCTTTATGCAAGGTATTGCTAACTATATATATATATTCCCTTAAACTAGATCAGAGTATCCAGTCTGTTCATACCTTAAAGGGGAAGAATTTTAGACTAAATCATATGTATCTGTGACTCTTTGGGCTATCACTTTCTTCTAACGGGAAGGATCATACCAACGGGTCTATCATTCTTGTAGCATTTCTTGATTTTTTTGTTTATGATTTTTTTGTATATGCTTGATGTGATTTGATATGTTGTGAGAGAAGTTTAGTCTAGATAAATAAACTACTCATAAAATTTATTCCAGCGTGTCGGTCAGTTCGTTTTCCCAAACTATTCATATAATCATTGTCATAGTTTTTCCCACGTCTGTACGTCTAACTGTCGTCTTATGTGTGTATGTATGTGAGTGGACATATATATATTTCATATATATGTGTGTAGACTGTCTGACTCAATCTAAATCTGTCGTAGAAGATAGGTGAAAGAGAGAAGATTTCTTGATTTCAGAGACAGCCTCTATCGCATTTCTACCATCTCACTCGTGGAAATCTATTGCTATTACTACTTCTCACTGTGACTATCACTTATTCTAATCTATTCAGAAGGGACCAACCCAAGTCTTAATTCCCCTATCAAAAATCTACGACAATGACAAAATGGGGATTTCAGCTAAATACAAATAAAACAGTAGGAATGGTCTTCAGTAAACGTAGGTTGTTAAAAATAAAATTATGGACATAAATATCCAAGAGCAAAATATTAAAACAGTGCAAACCACTCGATATCTAGAAATGACATTGGACCAACAGATAAACTGGAATAAACACATAGATAAACTAGTGGAATCTTGCAGAGGATTGACTAACTTGTTAAGATATTTGAAAGGTAATGGATGAGGTGCAAGCACTAAGACAATGCTCACTTGTTATAAATCTTTTATTAGAGGAAAAATAGATAATGGAAGTATAATATATGACTGCTGCACACAGTAACAAGATTACATTAGACAGAATTCTGCATCAAGCTTTATGTACAATAGCAGGTGCAATCAGATCAACATCAATGGGAGCTCTATAGGTGCCTTTAGGAATTCTACCCTTAGAATTACAGAGAAAGGAGTTAAGACTAAATTACATGAACAAAGTTATGTTAGAAAAGTCTCACCCAGCACATACATCTTTTACCAGATGTGAACTAACAATTCAGGCCAAGCCAATGAATACCACTAGATTCCCTACAGGATGGAGGTGTATGGAGGAAATTGTCCATCTGGGTACTTTAATTACATCAATTAATAACAGCCGTGAATACAAGCCAGTGGTTATACTCTGGGAGATTAAGAAACCAGATTCGGACTACAACCTAGCAGAAATACTTAAGAAAACAAATAATATATAACATATTAAAAACACAGCCAATAAATATATACAACAAATATCAAAATACATCATTACTGTATTCACATATGGATCCAAAGGAGAGGATGGCAAATTGGGGATAGGAATATATATGGAAAATGGCAAAAGAGTACAGTATCACGGAAAATACATCAATTTTCACTTCAGAGATGGTGGCAATACTAAAAGCACTATAATAGAAATATTCTCTAATAACCCTCCCGAGAAACTGACTCTCTTTCAAGCACTAAGAAACTTATGAGAATGTAGTAGACCTGATACAGCAGAGAATGTATTTCTTGCTACTACATACTTATATTCCAGAGGATGTTCAGTCTTAATCGCTTAGATACCTTCACATGTTGGCATAGAGGGAAATGAAAAGGCAGATAAAGAAGCCAAGAAAGGTAGATCTGATAAAAATCTAATAAATGTAGGGGTGAGTAAATCGGAGATTAAGAGTTTAATTAAAAATTTAATAACAGATGAATGGAAAACAGAGTGGGATAAAAATCTGAAAGGAAGACGTGCATATAATATGTTCAAGGCTCCAACAAGAAAATGTCAGATATCTAGGGAATTGAAAATTCCCAGTAATAATAAACTGCTCACACTACAGCTGGGAAAAGGCTATTTCAGAAAAGAAGAACCTTACTGTGCAGGATGTCGTCAAGACAATAATATAGAGCATTTCTTATTAAATTGTAAGAGGTTTGAACAAATGAGAATACAGTACCAATATTAGATTATTTGCAGGCATCAAATTTACCTATAAATATAGAAGAAGTGTTAAGAACAGAATGACCTAGGGAACTACATAATATAGTCAAACAGTATTTGACAAGAACATAAGTTAATATATAGTAATTGGGAATGTGAAGGTCTGATGCTGTTCTTACAATGCATATGACTTTTAACAGGTGAAAGTCAATTAAATATCTGTTAAAGCTCTGTCACGAGCTATGTTCAACCTCGCGTGGGTTATAAATTGGGTATATTGAGTTATTTATTCAGTGTAGTGCAATATAGAATGTTTATCGTATTTCTTGTGGTGTTTCCTCCTGGCTGCGATTTCTGGCGACAACTAGCAATAAACCAGCGCGAGCCGGACCGCCCGCCTTCTCCTGATAGGAAACTCTTTACAGAGCGATACAACAGGAGGCAATCTGATCATCAGAAGAAGTCCCCCCATCAGACAAGTGTTTCGGCCCAGTATACTCCTTTACACTCGGCCCGCCCCCCTTAGAGTGTAAAGGAGTATACTGGGCCGAAACACTTGTCTGATGGGGGGACTTCTTCTGATGATCAGATTGCCTCCTGTTGTATCGCTCTGTAAAGAGTTTCCTATCATAAGTGCTTCCTTAAGATAATCAAAGGATTCTTGGCATTCTTTTGTCCACCTAAATCTTGAATATTTCTTTGGTAAGTGCAATGAGTGGTTCAGCAGCCTTGGAGAAATTACGTGCATTCGGGACCTAAGACGCGTGAAATGTGAGGAATGCAGTCAGCGACCCATAGCTGACTGCTTGCGTCAGCGAACCAGAGCTGAACAAGACCCTGCTCCACCTCCAAGTGGTGGTCCTGGAAACAGGCTGCATCATTGCAGTCTGGCTGAGTGAGTAGTGATCGAAGTGGGAAGGCAAACCCGGTCCTAAAAAATGCCGTGCCGAAGTCGGATGTTTCGGGCCGAAAGGTGCAGATATCGCAGCTTTGCTGTGAACGGCGACACAACGCAACCAACGTCCTTTTCAGGACGAACGCAGAAGAAGAATTATTACGTGCATTCAAGTGTTATAGCAGCATTTCATTTTACATGATGGGGTGTTTTTCGACGGCGCGAGCGGTACACCTTCTTTCAGCTCCTGGGAATATCACTTCTTGTTTGAACGTCTTGAAGAAGTAAATCCCTGTAATCGATAAAATAGCAATTTTTCCCGTTTATGGGAAAATCGCATGTAGCCCTGTGTGACGAGAGGTTTTTGATTATATAAGTGATAGATAAGATATCCAAGTGTATCAGATGATACAAGGATAGAATGCCAGTCAAGAGTTCTGGTCTTATAAGCAATACCCCAGTCTTAGAACTAAGCACTGGTGTATAAGTTGTCATGGGAATAGTCAGACTGTGAAAATCACAGGCCCAGATGGTAAGAAGTAGTACCAGGATTTAAGGTGTCTCATCCCCACAACTATCCCATGATAAATTAATGCAAGGGGATAAATGAAATGAATAAGAACTTTAACACACAATGGTAAAAAGTAAAAAAGTCATCAGGTACAATTAATGAATCATTTAATATTTATATTAATTTTCTTTTTCTGCTGTTTGGAAAAGAGTAATAAAAATATACACAAAATTAATGTTATTTCTTATCTAGAGTGTTCTTTCCTTTTGGAGAAATAATTTACACAAAAAAGTCACTTGGCAATTTAATCAGTAGAATTTTTCTTTTCCTTTCAGGATCTGGAATACTATTCTCTTGGCTAGTAAAGTTAATGAACACTTGCTTTACTGTTACTAGAATTACTGTTCTTATAGTCCTTTGACTTTATCACAAGATTATCAATATCATCATCTGACGTGTTACTTGAAATAGGTATGATAACTGTTTTAGCTGCTGTTTTCATATAAGCTTCTGTACGTTCCCTTAAGATCACCTATCTTGGATCTTGGATAATGATGACACTGTACTGTCACGGTAGGTTATCAGTCTTGGCAGACCCAACAGTTGGGGACCAAGAACCAGCTGTAGTTCACATGATGGGTTTCTTCACTTATGTGGGATTACCACTGATGAACGTACACTCAGGCTTCTGTTACTTGACAGTATGGATCGAATTGTCAAATGAACCTGAAACACCATATCCGGTCTTGGCTAGTATCTGGTTAGATTTATATGTGACTACCACAGATGTCAGACCAGTCAGTCATCAGATGTCGAAGTTATAAAGTCATAGTAAGCAAGGACATCATTTCAGTAATACAGAACCAGCTTAAACATTTCTATTAGTTATATGTACTAACAATCATCTTGTTTTATTCACTCCTGTACACCCTTAAATAGTTTACCGCTTGATCCATTCCGAATATTAATCACAGGCCTTATATTTTTCCTGAATATGCATGATCCTTCTCATCAGGTACACATTTAAAGAAACTGATGCAATTCCTAGCATTTACATACAAATAATATACATCACATAATAATCTGCAATAAATGAAATATAAATATGATAGTTTTTATAATTCAGCTTACCCTCAAACTTCAGAAATCACACTGGACATTAATACTATTAATAATAGCTTGGCAGGCTGCACACATCTACAGATGGCAAAGGCGTAGTGGCAAACTCTGTCTTGCGTCCAGTCTGATTCAAAACTTATCTCAGTGTCCCCTGTTCAAATTGTGCTCCCCCTTTTTATTGGCCAATACGTTCCGCCGAGAGAGCATGACGTCACAGGCGTTTTAGGTCTGTTTAATTTGTTAGCAAGATGAATGAAATTTTGACTTCTGTACAAACGGTTCCAACTCTTCCTTCGTCTTTCTAGTCTTCTGTCCATTCAGATCTCGTTAGAACCGGACAGTCCAGAGCTACTATTCCATCTAACTTTCTTATTCGTCCGCCCATTTAACATTTTCCTACATCGCTCGAAAGTGTGTATTGGCCCTATTAACTCACAATTTTATGCATTCACTTTACGAGATTTTCCGTTCCAAAACCATTCCAGTCATAATACATATATGTGAATATAGTCAATGTATACCGCTCCACCTATGTCCCAGTCTTGACATATGGATGCGAGTCATGGGCAATGACTACAACCTGTCGCTGGATGGCCCACTACTGATACCATAGCATCATTCGTGCTATTAGTTATCAAGTATATTAGGAAGAATAGTTACGAGGTTTTATTGAGATACGCGGTTATCAGATGGAAACTGGAATTAGGGTAAATAGCGACTAACCGCTGATCTTTGGCGGGAGTTGCTCGGCAACCGATGACGAAAATCAGAATAGCTTAAACACGCCATCGGTAGGTATTCGAGATCTAATCAAATAAATAAAGAATTAATAGACTGTCCAACCAAAAGGGTGGAATGAGCCCACACCATTTTTGCAAACGCAAGCTTCGAGGTCACAAGGGAGTTGATCCCCAAAAGCCAGTCTGTACGGACGTATAACTGCTAGTCTTGAAGTTTTCAAGATATCAACTCTAAGAAGCAGAAAGCTTTCTTTTAATATGTTGGAAATTCTTATGTTACAGTAAGTACAGCTTCGAGTGACTTGTTTCATATTTTCATAAATAAAACTTGGTTAGGCCAGAAATGCCTAACTGTACATATAGCGAACAGAACTTATAAGGGATGAAGAGGAGTTTGTAAATGTCAGATTTAGCTACAAAATCAATAAGAAAAGATAGAGGCTCTACTGTCAATTTGCTCCTAAGTCGGATAAATCTGCAAACGCAAAGGAGTTAATTAAACTGATTCCGTACGCAAGATCTTTTAAAAGACGCAATGGCCGACCGCTGTGACCGCAAGATCTTTTAAAAGACGCTGATTTATTTCGTTGTTTCTTTCTATTCTGATATTTTATACTGCCCGGAATTTATCTCGAACAGAAGTAAACACAAAACTGGACAAATTTCAACAAGCTTCAACGTCTTTTATTTGCGTTTGAAGGGATTTTTTCACATTTATCTTCATCTTTAATCGTGTTTTGTCGTATCGCCATAATGGCCGAAAAACACATAGGATATGTTACTAATATGTGAACAGTGAACAAACTGTGTGATCAACCATAACTTTCTTACTTTTTCTGTGTTTCTAAATGGATTACCTGCATAAAAGAGAGCAGTGAAACTGTATTGTGATAACAATTTATGTTACAAGCCTTACGTGAGTCGAAAATTTTTGTTCAAAATTTCAAGTTATCTTTTTTCCGTGTACGTTATCTGTTATAACATAAACATAACATAAAATTAGCTAGAAATGCATATGGATTTATATTGTTCATCCAATGTACTTTAATTTGATATATAATATGTTATACTTAACTCATGATTAGACACACATTGTCAGTAAACGTAAATTATGTATGTGTAAATTTTTGGGGCTTAAAAATAATTCCGTCCAGAGCTGAAAATAATTACGTACGGAAAGAGTTTTAAACAGAAATAATTACCCCAGCTTGGATACCTCAGAAATGAGGTATCTGAGGAAGATGGTTGAAGTAACAAGAAGAGACATGGTCCGCAACCAGACGATACGTCAAGGCCTAAAATCCCACCCCCTGCAGACCCAAGTAGAACAGTGCCAACTAAGATGGTTTGGCCATGTCTGCAGAATGGGAGAAGATCGGCTACCACGACAAGCATGGGAAACAAAGAGCCAGGGATCCAGACCGCCAGGACGACCCAGAGTCCGCTGGGAGGACAACATTTGACAATCTTTGAAGGACCGAGGACTAGAATGGAACCAGGCCAGGAGGAAGACAGCCGATAGGATAGTCTGGCGCTCTCTCTCTTCCAAACCTCTACACCTCACGGTAGAAGGGGAACGACTAAGTAAGTAAGTAAGAATATAGTCAAACTTCCAGAATTGAAAGTCCATCCTGGTCGTTACATCATCATTCAAAAGTTGGAACTAAAACACAGATCACTAATAACGAGAAGGCTATACCAGCTAATACATGCTTACCTGCTTACCGGCGAACTTCTGCCTCTAACGACTGTGTGTGGTGCCTTTTTCGGGCCCTCCCAGTATCAGAAAACGTGGCAGAGAGTCGTGTCCGTTTCCAGATAGCGCTCGAGCAGTCCGGCATTTTCCTCAGACCTACGGGTCTCGAGGTGTCTGCGTTCCCATATATGGTCAGCAATGACTCGGGGACGTAGAATGTCCGGCTCCCAGACCCTCTGCTCTCGAGGTGTCTGTATCCCTAATACAGTCAGTAATGACTAAATGGGAAGATGAATTGGAGGGCAAGTTCCGTATCCTACGAGTGACTAGGCTGTTGCTACTGGTGTCAGACTGTATCGGCTAGACCGTTCCTCTGACGTCCAGGCCGGGTCATGCTGCATGGGCAACAGCTTGATCTAACATTGCCCAACCTCGTGCCACCGAAAGTTATTTCGGGAGGTACGCTCCTTTGGTCAGAAATGACTGATAAGGAAGATCATACAGTATTGGTAGGCATTAGGCAAATCTCTCTCCCCCCCCCCCCCCCGCAATTTTTTCTCTCTCTCTTGTAACGTCAGTTTATTGCCAATTTCAGATTTTATTTCTAGGGGGAAAAAAAAAAAACCCACTTAAATGGCAGTTATTTCTCCTTGTTTTGACATAATTTTAATGGATATCCAATGGATATAAGTGAGGATATAAACGTTTAAAATTACTTGACGAAATGTCTGTTCCTGTCCTTTTGTGTGATCTCTCACACCTCCAGCCCTCCAGCAGTATCATTTCTTCTTCTTCATTTTTCTCTCCGATCGCTTTTTTGGGCATTTCATTTTTCCCTTTCATACATTTTACTCTTTATGCTGGACATAGCATGGGGAAGTCTCTAACACGTCACTCCCCTATGGCAGTATTTGCTACGGGAGTAATTCTTATCTTATTGTGTCGCATTCACGCTTCACGAAGACGTGTTAAGTTACGCCAGGTTATTAGACGGTCAGCGACAATATTTTATCGCATAATCCGTTTGACCATCTTTTCTAGCGACGGTGCTTGTTTATCCAAGCTTGTGTTGGGTAGGAGTGCTGAATAGAACCAGATTTGTTTGTCTGTCGAAACACAGGTGACTAGCAACCATCCCTGAGTCATTATGCCAGAAAAAGACGGTCACAATATTATGATGCTCAGAGGTGTGTTTGGAAGGTTGTACACAAGGGCATCGGACATAATATTACCATATATGAGAGACGTGACGTTTGCAAAATTTTTCCATGTCGGAAATATTTTGAAAGTACCACACCCAACCTGTTTGAAGATGATTGGAGCGTTTATTTAACTCCATAACAAACGAGGGCGTGGGAAGAGAGGGAATATAGTCTGACCAATATCGCAGTTTTATTTCACTGTGAATTTCACGGTAGCCAAGACACCATCAGACCTCGCCAGAGTGAAGACTAGATTCATAATTCCTTTTGTTAACCGGACCTTTTATTGGAGAACCAGATATGACTTACAAAGGACAGGAAATCTCTACATTTTAATAAGGAACACCGGGGCTAGGAAACTGAAAACACACGAAGTCAGAGAGGGAATCTATTGTAAAATTAAAGACATACCAGACGCGTGTAAGAGAATGATTCGTCTCTTTTATTCATCTGAGCAACAAGTCTGTAGCCAAGATTGGCATACGTTGTGATTTACATTTCACATTTTATTACTAACATGTGAACTAACATATATATGTATATATTACCATGTGAAGTTTAATGTGTGAAACTCGCTATTGGATGTCAAAGTCAATTGAGGCTGGCAACCTCAGTATCTAGAATGATGATTCATGAACCACCACTGCACAGGCTGGTGATTGCTTTATTGATAGTTTTGTAAAGAGAACTAAAAAGCATAAAGTAGTTCCAGGTTCCTTATGGAGCAGGGAGGGAAAGATGAAAGAAATGATGTACATTCTAAGAATAATACTTACAGTTTCAAAGTTTTTCACTCAGTGTAAACACAAACGAAAAAACATATTCATGTTAAAAGTGTAAATGTAAATGAAACATTAATGAATTTATATTGTGAACACTTTTCAAACAGTGGAGATGTAAATGTAAAACATATTGTTTCTGTACGTTTAACCTTTTCATTTAAATGTAATGTAAAGCTAAAGCTAATCAATTTAAATGTAAAGAAAGTATTATCCCGAGGGATTAAATTTAATTCTCATCGATGGTAAATTCTGACATGGGATGGTAGAATAGAAGAGGGGGGCACATAACTATGTGTCGGAAAATGCCACACTCAGAAGAGCGTTTTGTTTCTATTTCTATTACCAGTTATTGGTGGTACCAGCAGAAAGTACTATCTCTGGAACCAAGTGAAGGTAGAAGTGGACTGACGTTGTGCGAGACGCCATCATAAGAGGGTCTTATAGACAGATGCAGAACCAGCTTGGCCGTTACTCCTTGACGTTCTGGGAACGTGCAGCGCCTGAACTTTGACCAGAGACGTGCACGAGCAGAGTGAAAAGAACCAATCCATAAGGAGGATTAGAATCATCATTGGCAGCTAAGTTAACCTATATGCTGCCACTTGAACTTCTTATCAAAAACCATCACCCGAGTGATGAAAACCTTATTTTGTAACCAACTATTATTCCTTTCTTTTAAACTGTTAAACTTAAAGTGATTATTAAATTTTGTTATTTGTAATTATACACATTTAACTTTGATTCAATCATTTTAAATGTACTACATGTTTGTCTCAGTCAAAGTTACTAAACACACACTCTAAACAGAGCTATATTAAAATAATAATTCCACTGATTTAACTCAGCGGTGGGGGCTTAACGAGCTAGAATAAACCATTGCTTAAATTCTTTATAAAAGTTGTCGGCAGATTACAGAATTAACGCGCTCAGCAACAGCCAGCATTGTTTTCACTTATCTGAATATCTTGTGAAGACTCCCATGTTATAGAAGCATTACTACTCTTCTATCTACATTTCTGCCAAGAGTAATCTTGTGTAAAGATAGACTCCATTGAAGCCAATAATAGATACTCTTGAGTTCTGGCCACTGTTGGACCACTACTTCAAAGCAGGGGAGGCAATACCATCACAAAATAGAAAGTAACTTTTCAATGACCCTACAGAACCAATTGTGACTTAAGGAAGCGAGTCATGAACAATTAGTAAACAAGTAGAACAATTACCAGAGGTCACAGAGATGTGGTTTTACAGAAGAATGTTAGAAATATCAAGGAAAGCTAATAAGAGTAATGATGATGTCCTGAAGGAGGAGGCCAGTGTGTAAAGGAAAGATTGAATATATCGTGACAACAGGAAAGATTGAATATATCGTGACAACAGGAAAGATTGAATATATCGTGAAAACAGGAAAGTTTGAATATATCGTGACAACAGGAAAGTTTAAATATATCGTGACAACAGGAAAGTTTGAATATATCGTGACAACAGGAAAGTTTGAATATATCGTGAAAACAGGAAAGTTTGAATATATTGTGACAACAGGAAAGTTTGAATATATCGTGACAACAGGAAAGTTTGAATATATCGTGACAACAGGAAAGTTTGAATATATCGTGACAACAGGAAAGTTTGAATATATCGTGACAACAGGAAAGTTTGAATATATCGTGACAACAGGAAAGTTTGAATATATCGTGACAACAGGAAAGATTGAATATATCGTGACAACAGGAAAGATTGAATATATCGTGACAACAGGAAAGATTGAATATATCGTGAAAACAGGAAAGTTTGAATATATCGTGACAACAGGAAAGTTTAAATATATCGTGACAACAGGAAAGTTTGAATATATTGTGACAACAGGAAAGTTTGAATATATCGTGACAACAGGAAAGTTTGAATATATTGTGACAACAGGAAAGATTGAATATATCGTGACAACAGGAAAGATAAATATATCGTGACAACAGGAAAGTTTGAATATATTGTGACAACAGGAAAGTTTGAATATATCGTGACAACAGGAAAGTTTGAATATATTGTGACAACAGGAAAGATTGAATATATCGTGACAACAGGAAAGATTGAATATATCGTGAAAACAGGAAAGTTTGAATATATCGTGACAACAGGAAAGTTTAAATATATCGTGACAACAGGAAAGTTTGAATATATTGTGACAACAGGAAAGTTTGAATATATCGTGACAACAGGAAAGATTGAATATATCATGACAACAGGAAAGATTGAATATATCGTGACAACAGGAAAGATTGAATATATCGTGGCAACAGGAAAGTTTGAATATATCGTGACAACAGGAAAGATTGAATATATCGTGACAACAGGAAAGTCTGAATATATCGTGACAACAGGAAAGTTTGAATATATCGTGACAACAGGAAAGTTTGAATATATCGTGACAACAGGAAAGTTTGAATATATCGTGACAACAGGAAAGTTTGAATATATCGTGACAACAGGAAAGACTGAATATATCATGACAACAGGAAAGATTGACAGAGATATAGACAGAGGACAGCCAGTGTTTTTTAAAATTCTTGTATCAGTTTTTAAATTCCTCTAATTATCTACTATAAATAGAAAGGTCAAGGTAGCCCCATAGCAGATACTGATGTAGGGTAGTGAAGTGTTCGAGACTTCACCGTACTAGGTCCAGCATCGAGAGGTAGTATAAATATGCACCATAAAACATATTTACTCTTAACACCAGACCACATGGTCTTTTATATTTGGACATTCATCCTAATATAACTGATGGATCTTGTGTCTAGGTTGAATGGAACATGCCTCGTCAAAACGATAAACTCCTATTTAACAAAAAAAACTCAATCAAACCTGTCAGCAAAGTTGCCTTCTGTATTTGATATTATTATAAATAGCTAGCCCTTCTAATGTCTGGCACTTTCATTTTGCTTTAATATTGTATTCTGTTATAAGAAGATAGGACAGACTCTTCTTTCTGTTCTTCTCTCAGTCCGTCAGCATCATCAGACCAACAATGCAGTTGGTAATCTTCCTAAAAGCCTACAAAAAAGCACTTGATGTGCTAATAAAGTGTGATTTGACTGTCGCAGTTTTTGTTACAAGTTTTGTTATATGATGAGGGGGAAAAGGTAGTCCCATAGGACCTACTGATGTAGGGGAGTGAAGAGTTAGAGGCTTCATTATACAAGGTCCAGCATCGAGGTGGGGCAATCAGTTCTCTTCCTCGCTGCCTTTTCCTTCCCTAACTCAAGAGTAAAGACATGTACCATTTACAGCTGGGTAGACTGTTCCTTGCATACATAAATGAAATAACAGACAATATTCCAAGAAGAACACACAATGCCTCATTTGCAGATGACTTAGCCCTATGGATCTCTGATATCACTACAGCAAGCATTCGGATGCAGCAAGCCCTAACATCACTGGAGGAGTGGGGCAGAGCATCTAATGAAGATAAATAAAGGGAAAATGACATACAAAGTGTTCTCCTTCTCAAAATACTTATGCAGGATGAAAATCCAAACTACCTAGGCATTACCTTTGATCGTTGTTAGACTTGGAAAATCCAGATTGAAAGAAACTGGATAAGGGCAAGGCAAAGAATGGCAGTCATGAAAAAAACTTGCTGGAACAGCTTGGAGAGCAGAAGACTGTGCTAACGAAGCTATAGACAGGGTGAGTGAGACCAGTCTTAGAATATGGCATTGCAGCATGGGCCACAGCAGCTAAGTCAAACTTTGATAATATTAATAGACTCCACAATCAAGCAACGAGAATCATAACTGGAGGCATGATGAAGACAACACCTATTAAAGAACTTGAAAAGATTACATACCTTCAACCATTGGAGGATAGCAGATATAGCAGGCCCAGAAACAAGCAGAGAAATTCAGGAGACTACCAGACCACCCTATATGCCAAAGAATAAATGGTCTTGAAAGGGGAAGACTCAAGCGAAGCAACTTTGTAGAATCAGCCAAAACAAAGATGAGAGCAGATCCTATCAATGCGATATCAACAGTTAAACCCATCTGTACTGCACACAAGCTCCCAGCTTGGAAACAACAGTGCTTCCCAAAAATGATAGAAAACATTCCTGGTATTGACAGAAAGAAGAGCCAGACTGCAACAGAGAGTAGAGCTATAACCACATAATACATACATAAACATTGCCCAAGCAATACCTGGACCCATGTCTGCACAGATGGATCAGCAATAAATGCAACAGAAGATGGAGGCAGAGGAGTGTTACTGAACTTAAACACTGGTACACAAAAAATGATGTCAGTGGCAACAGAAAAATTCTCAAGCAACTTCAGAGCAGAGGCATTGAAAATTGCAGCAGAGGTTCTAATGACAGAGGAAAGCACAGAGAGACAAGTTACTTTCTTTACAGATGTGCTGTCAGTAATTGCAACACTGAAGAACCAGAACAATGCAGATCTGGATGACCTAAGAGTAGTACTCCACAAACTGAGCCACCAGTTCAAACGAGCTGTAGTACAGTGGATCCCATCTCATTGCAACATCTCCGGCAATGAAGAAGCTGACAGATTGGCAAAGGAAGGTGGAAAGCTACCTCAGCCTGATACAAGCATAACTTTTGAAGAGGCAAAGAGTTTTATCAGAAGCAGATACAGAAAGAAATGGGAAGCAGAACATCCAGGCCACACAAAAAATGATGCATATTACCAGCTCAACAGAAGAGAACAATTAGTAATCTTTAGACTCTGCACGGGCTACAACAGATTGAGATACCACCTATTCAACAAGCTACAGATAGGAACTACCGATGAGTGTGACTGTGGCACTGATAAAATGACTGCTGAAGATCTGCTTCAAAGCTGCCCAAAATATGAGGAACAGAGAAAACGCATATGGCCATCACCATTAATGGAGAACATCTACGGAGATATCAACAGCCTCAAGCTGACCACTGCTTTCTTTGAACATTTTCAAGTTGACATCTG
Source organism: Oreohelix idahoensis (assembly GCA_024509875.1). Lineage (NCBI taxonomy): Eukaryota > Metazoa > Mollusca > Gastropoda > Stylommatophora > Oreohelicidae > Oreohelix > Oreohelix idahoensis. Next base: position 305,176 of record JAMPIV010008188.1, on the reverse strand, counting down.
AGGGTGTACAAAGAAGAAGAAGAATCATGAGCCCATTAGCAAAAACACTTCATTACTCATGTCGTTATCAGCAGCATGATCTAATGAATGTCTAGATTTGTGTCTGTAATTTGGTCATGCCACAATGACTTTTATTCTTGGCTAGGCTGCATCGCTGCTTCTCAATTCAATTTAAAAAAAAAAAAAAGATTAAACAACATAAAAATATGAAGGAACAGAATACAAAACTAATTTTATTAAACTTTATAAAAGCTTTCATTGCACTGTGAAATATATAGAAATCACAAGACACCAACTCCAACACAAACAAATGAATCTTCAATTCATACGCCGTCAGTCATATTATGGTCCTAGTATAGCCCTGAACATGGAACAGAACAAAAGCAACAACCAAGAAGGTATAAACTTTCATAAATAGGTGTTAACGTAGAATAAAAGAATTGAGATATTTTGACAAGATCATTATTGTGGAATTAATGACATGAATCAGACAAGTGCCAGTGAAAGAAGAGATGAGAAGAGGACGCTGGCGATTGGTAGAACATACACCGAGGAAACCTGTTGATAGAATGGCACAACAGTCCTTGTTCTGAAATCCCCAGGGTAAGTGAGGCAGAAGAAGGCCAAAGAACACAGAGGGAAGATAACTGGAGACAAACATGTAAGGAATCAGGAAGAGATGGAATGACCCTGAGGTGATGGCACGGGGCAGGAAGACTTGGTGTTAAGTTTGTTGAAGGCCTATGCTCCTAGGGAGCTGAAAGGTCATGATGAGTTTTAGGTGTTCCTCTATTTGTCCTTCCCTGCAGGTTACAGATCACAGACTACATTGTTATGCTATAAACTGGTTACCTCAGTGTATGTCCTATCCAATGCCTCTTGGTCCACTGGCATTCAATATTTTTTCCCCGATTAATACAAAAGCAGAGAATTCCATTTCCTTCATTCTTCCACTCAAGAATAAATCAGCATCATCTTGTTGTTCCTTATGGAACCATCATTGTAGCTGGTTCCCTTATAGGAAGGAAGCATGCATCAAGCATTCACATGCTCTTGTAGTGGTCGTTTCTGAAGCAATCTGTTTTACATGCCAGCCTCAAACACAACCTAACATTAGTCCTTTTGTATGACATGCACGAGGGAGCAGTAGATGTATTCTCTTTGTCTCGCTGGAGACCCCCAGAATATGGGACCAAGAATACATATAGGCCCCTATAGGCTTAAAAATTAACTAAATTAGAAATATATACAAAATTATTTGTGACTGATGTATTGCTAACGGCAGCCAAAATGAGCATTGCCATTAGTTGAATCATCAGCCCATGAGCAAAAAACTTTTATTTTACTCATGTTGATATCCGCAGCTTGATCTACGTGGCCATGCCAAGATGGCTTTTATTCTTGGCAAGGCTGCTGTGCTGCTTCTCGAAATAAAAAAACACGAAACAACATAGGCCTAATATATAGAAACATAAAATTAATTTCATTTTTTTTTTCTATAACCAGCGGCACTCGAGCTTTCCAGCTCTTTCGGCCCAATGACATGTCATTGCGAGGCTGGGGGGTCAGTGGACTTTCCTTCCAACCCGGTCAGGAGCTTCGCTCCTTCCCATCCACACGGGATTTATGTGCAGGAGCCGTTCAGGTTATTCAGTCAAATTTCCGGTCGTAAACATTTCTTCAAACGCCGACGGCCGGGTTTGAACCATGAACACCTGGTCGCCAGTACAACGTCGTAGCCATTACACCAGCGCGGCTCCCCAATTAATTTCATTAAACGTTATGAAAGCTTTCACTGCATTTGGAAATACAGTAGGCCTTTAAGAAAATCAAAAGAGAACAGCCTAAAACAAAAGTAGTAGCCTATCATTAATGTGGAACTGATGTAGCCTACAGAATCAGGTAAATACAAATGGAACAAGGTGTGAGAAGAAGATTCCAGCGTTGGATAGGACACAATTTGAGACCAGCTGATATCATTAACTCATTAACTACCGCAAGCCGCTGTCAGCGGCTCACAACATAATCACATTTGGACCGCAAGCCGCTCAGGGCGCTAATCTAATTTTAGTAATAAAACGAATGAAAAATGTACTGAAACACTCTTTCATCTGGTTCGAGATTTTAATTTGCCACTAGAAAACCAATTCCCAAAGCATGGTTGTTGTAGAACACTGAAAAATTAATATTATGTTCATATTTTTCAGCGTTTTGGGTTAGTTACCAAATCGTGTAAAACTGTTTACCGTGGCAACTAGTACTAGGACTACAAAAAATGCGTGTGCATCTCGTCTAACGGCTGAATAGGATAGAAACATGTTTCAACAATTGACTGAAAGATCTAGCGACGAGGACAAGAGTGAAAACGGTGTGCACATTGATTGAAATTTTGATAGAGATGGGGCGCAAGCAGTTATAATTGTGAAAATATTGCAAGTCCTCGGCCATCGGAGGGCCGTTAAATAGCAACAACCTCTATTAGAGTTGCAACCAATGTTTATTGTAATAGTACATTCATTTATCTTTGAAATGACGTGTAATTCATACAAATCAGTAAACAATTACGAAAACTACAGCTTACTTTGTGCAAACACCTACAGGATGAAAATGGGAAAAAAATTTAATTCGGCCACAGTGTGTTTTTTAATTCGGTAGTTAATGTGTTAAAGGACAGTCCCTATTCTGAAATCCCCAGGGTAAGAGAGAAAATGACCAGTGCGGAGGCGTAATCGGACAATGGCAAGACTAAGGCACTGAAAAATAACCTAGTTTTGCCAGCTGCAGTGGCTAACTTGCAATTGATAAAGCAGAGTTTATCGTAGAGAAATCAACTATACTGTCATAGTATACTTGTAAACCTAAGTTTTACTGCAGGTATATCACAGAAATAAGTTAGCCAACTGGGTTTTCGCTTGACGGAAAGAGCTTTCAGTTTTTTAAATTATTTGTTTCCATATTCGGTTAGTTAAAATTTCAACTAGGCCTATGAAAACGTCCGAACATTTTAAATATGTTTTTGCCTCCAGACATGCCCTTCAGCTGTGTCAGAATGGTCTTGGTTATAATATAGCGTATATGAAAATAACAAATAACTTTCGGCGTAGAATATTAATAAAATACTTTTTACGAATTTAACATTGGCATTTACTGTAATTTTTAAGTTAGATACGACGCTTTCTTCGTGTCCTCGGTAGTATAGTGGTAAGTATCCCCGCCTGTCACGCGGGAGACCGGGGTTCGATTCCCCGCCGGGGAGGAAATTTTTTTTTTTTTAAATTTGCATTTTCTGAAACTCACATTTACCACGCATGAACACATACTACTTTCGGCCTATTTAACCACCATCAAGAACTAGAACTGAATCCTGTTATTGTTCCTCAGAATCCACATCATTTCTCTCGGGACAAAACCATAGGGCTCAATCTCCCTTATAAAGATAGTTTAGAAAACAACACAAGCATCAGACAGAATGTTCAGCTCAAATGTCAAGTCAGTCTTATTATTATAGTTGAAGAGAATCGAAATTCTTACACTCCGGGCAAACCTATAAGTGCTCCTCAATCTCTCTCAGGAAATATCGAAGGCTATGAATTTCCAGTTGCACGCTGGTTGTACACACGACGGATGCCTCTCATACGAGCCTTACAATTGATGCAAAATTTAAGCAATCTTAGCCTTGTTGATTCATCTATGGCAGAGTCGTTCTCCAACAGGCGATCATTAATTGTTCTCAATATCTCTACCTTATCCATTTCCAGTGTCCCCACTATGGGTACTCTCAAAGCTAATCTGCTTGCTCTCTCATTACCGCGTACCCCTGCTTGACCCCAACAGTAGATCCTCACAAACTCCTGAAGATTCTAAACTTTTATGCATGTTTTCCATTCATGCCGTAGCCATCCATTTTTAACCTTCCGAAGCATGGACACAATAACTGACCTTGTAAATGAAGTTTCAGACAGCCATCTTATAACTGCAGTAGCTGCCCATACCTCCATTCTTATGCTGGAGGTTGTTGTCATGTGAGCTCCACTGTTTGGCGACGATCCTACCCTCCCGAGAAGCCACATCCTGATTTCTCACCTCGGATTACAGACCCATCAGTGTACATAATGACATCGTTATCTCCTGCATGATCAAGTAGCAGATGCCCAGCTCTGTTTTCCCGTTGCTCTTATTGTATGGCTCGGAAACACGGAGAACAACAGAAATCACAACCAAAAAGCTACAAACATTCATGTATGGGTGGTTGCGATAAAATAGAAGGATTGAGCAGTGTGACAAGATCACACGTGTGGAACTGATGACAAGATCACACGTGTGGAGCTGAGGACAGGATTACACGTGTGGAACTGATGACATGATCACACATGTGAAACTTGATGACAAGAACTAGTGGGTGGAAGCGGAGATGAGAAGTAAACGCTAAAGATGGGTAGAATACACATTGAGAAAACCTGTTTGTGACGTATAATGGAGATATAGCTTACAGTAATCTGACAGCCTTTGCTTTCCCATTTAGTGTCTACCATTTGCCAAGCCAAACCACGCAGTTTTCTGTCTGTATGAATCACCTTTGAATCCACGCCTTTTTTTCTGGGAACATAACAACAGAGTTGTTTACCAACTTTTCGCAACCTGCCAGTCTTAACAGGGGAGCGAATCACGATCTGCCAATTATCGGTCATTAGACAGATGCACGTGGAAATAACGGACTGTGTGAAGAGATACAGGGGCGATAATGTTTTCCCGACCACCTTTGATGTTCGTACGTTCAGGGGGAGGTAAATTGTTTGATCTGCCAAAGGGGACGAAATCTAAGAGAGGCCCGTTGCACGGCCAAGTCTTCTGATGTCGGTCAACATCGCTGAGTAGAGCGAACGAATAAAACCTTTGATCGGGGAAACGCAGTTTCCTTATTGCTCTGCTATGCAGAATGTGTGAATTATAACATCCTCTAGAGATAATTACACCATGATCTGCGTTCTCTCCAGATCAGTTATCAGAGTCGCTCAAAATTTTTTGGATAATCCAAACACGGCAGACTAGAACCATTCTTCGCTAAATGTGTTAAATTGTCTCGTGGGGATTTCCTTTTCTGATTTGTGGTAATAGAAATTGTGCTTAAGTGTTAAAATGTGTTAAGTTTACCATTTTAATTCACTGTGATTTCCTAGCGTTAAAACTAGAGAAATAACATAACGCGTAGATATTTTCTGGCCAGTTGTTCAGTTTAATGTAAATTCCATCACCCCACTTTCTTACACAAGAAGATACGGTTTAGCTGACTGGGATTATTATGCGTAACGGATGAGTGACATAATAGAATTCGCATTATATTTCATTGTGTGAAATTATATAAGTGACTAGTGTTAATAGCATGTGACAAAACATCAGACGGCGACAATCTATTGATAGTAATGGCAGGTGATATTTGTTAAAAGTGCACGTATGGATAAATTAAATAATAATTGACTTTGTGCGCTGTTTATTTTCTCGCGGGCAATAACGGGCGAGGGAGCATACCCTTTCTTCCCGACATGCCATAGCGGAAGACTTACGGGTGGATAGGATAGTAGCATTTCTTTTTTTCATAAATGTTCTATTCTTCCTAAATAGTACCTGATCAAAAACCAGCGGTCTTAATTTGGGTCTTCGACTTTTGGGCTAGTTCGGTCCTCTTTCTTCATTCAGTGAAGGATTAATGGTGTCTTCTTCTTGGCTTACAAGTCCCAAGTTCCTTCGTGAACCGGTTGGGCCAAAGAGACAAATAAACATTAATATTAAATCTTAACTGGACTGTACCATACCCAGAATTATTTATTCAATTTTTCCAGCCCACTGGGCATACGAAAGAACATATATTCCTGACGTTTGACAACATATCAATGGAGTGATCCAGAAGGTTACGCTGTTTCAAAGTCGGCACTCACCATAGATCCAGCCGATAGGATTTACCTTCATCATTTTTTTACTTATTGTAACATTCTTTCTTAGCAACCAGTTGTTTTCGCAATACGGAATTATTTTTCTCCTTTGGCAACTGTGAACGTCCAGAGCACGTCTCGCTTCAGTAACTATTCGCGGTGACCTTTGTTTCATCCAGGGAAAATTAAACCACCAAATTTGGCGTCCACCTTGTAATTATTATTCAATATATAGGCTGGACTGGGGGCTAATTTGGCAACCCACCTGACAGTATAGGTTCAGGAACTATTGTAATTTTTTCAAGGGATATCAACACCACGAGTGGGTAAGCGATATTGTTTGTGGCCACGTATGACAGAGAGAGAGAATATTTTTCCTTTGTTACAATCATTGTACTAACTTCCTGTTTTTTTATTTCACTAAACTTGTGTACTTTACTGAGTAGTAATTTAGTGGGAACTTGTTCTTCACAGTCTATTCTGTAACCTATTGCTAATCTTTGACCTTTGGGTTATTAACTTCTTTTGGGATCCTTTCTCAACAAGGGGGAGGGCACTTATTCGGTTATTTTCATATGTCTGTAAACATGATTTTATTGATTTCTCTATATGCTCTGGATTCTTATTTCACAGTGACTATAGGGAATCTTGTCTTTAAATTGTTCTGCAGAAACTGTAAGGAATCTTGAACTATTAGTCTATACTGTGGACTATAATTTTTATAACGCCCTAGACAACGACACTTCTGGTAGTATCTGAACAGAACCATTAGAATTTTACAGTAACAGAACGTTGCTGTCATTAATTTAATTCATGGTTAATTAACTAAGGTAATTAAGTGGTACATTTAACAGGTAGTAGAGTGTGTATTCATTCATAACCCTCCACTCCCAAAGGAGCATAGGCCTTCAACAAACACATGCCAAGTCCTCCTGTCCTGTACCATCATCTCAAGTTCTTTCCATGTTCTCCTCATCATTTTCACCTCTGTTTCCAACTCTCTTCTCCATGTACTTCTTGGTCTTCCTCTGCCTCTCTTGCCCTGGGGGTTCCAGAACAAGGACTGCCTTGTAATGCTATCAACAGGTTTCCTCAGTGTGTGTCCTATCCATCGCCATCGTCTTCTTCTCATCTCTTGTTCCACTGGCACTTGTCTAGTTCTTGTCATCAGTTCCACGTTGGTAACCTTGTCATACCATTTTAATCCCCTATTCTACGCAAGCACCCATTTATGAAAGTCTGTAGCTTTTTGGTAGAGTGTGTATGTGTGTGAGATATTGAGGGGAATTATTTATACTTGAGTATTGCTCAAGTGATGAGACCTTAATTCAGCAGAAATAAGGGATTGTCAAAATTTCAATTATACTAAACTTCCATTACCGAGTTACATTACTTCATAGAATTAATAGGACTCCCTGGGGCTTAGTAAATTGATTATCAGTTAGTTGTATTGGTTTGTTGTATTACAATACTTCATAGAAATATTAGTAATACCCAGAAACTAGTGTAACATACTGGGAGAGTGTAACAACCTGCACAGTAATTTAGAAAATGACCGATTTACTAAAACTAAGGATGGGTCTTTTGAAATACACTAAAGAGAGTGGAATGAGTGAAGTAGAAGGTAAAGCATTTATAGAGGCCAAAATAGAAAAACAAAAAGAAGCAACGGAAAGGGAAAGGATACGGACTCATGAGTTCCGGCTCAGAGAACTAGAGGTTCGAAATCGCCGAGTAGAAACTAGCTCAAGCCGCTCCGCTTCTCCCACTAACGCTTCATCACCTGACAACGCCTCTGTTGGTCTAGCACCCAACTCACCTGCAATGACTTTCCCAATGGAAAGATTTTGCGAGCGAAATGAACAAATTGATCTCTTCTTGGATAGAAACGAGCGAGAACTCTGAAAGCTGCAGCAGTAACTACAAGAGGTCAGGCAAAAACAGAACAGGAACCAAGACCAGTGACAACCCTGCTACCACGGGAATTAAAGGATGCTCAACACAAGGATCCAACACTGGGATCCTGTTTTAAGAAACTGCCACTTGCCAGTAACCCGCTGAAAAAGGGAAACTTTTATTCAAAGTCGGGATTACTATACCGTAGGTCGGGCAACACTGGACAAGAACATAGCCAGTTGGTTGTTCCAACTACTTACAGGTCACAAATTTTAGAGATGGGACACTGTTACGCACAGATCTTCATTTTTTCTAAAGTCATTATATGTTCATTTTTTCTAAAGTCATTGTATGATCATTTTTTTGCTAAAGACATTGTATTATTAGATTGACTGAAAGTACACTTTAATTTTTTGACGGTCAAAGCTACATAACTCTGGATAATTGAGATTATCATTTAATATGATGTTACCTCCTCTTGTGTCGAGACACGGTCGGTCCACATTTTTAATAACGAAGTGTGACCATTCTCCTTATTTGGTAGTATCGGTCAACTGTTGTTGGAATGTCTGAAATCTGTGTTGAGGTCTCTGTTCATGTCCAAATAAGGCTCGATCTAGTTAAATCTTATCTGGAATGTTCCTAGATCGTCTTGTTTGATCGCTATTTCAAGTGTATAGGTTCTGCGCATGTCCGGACGCGGGGCGTCTGGGAAGTTTCTTGATCTTGAGAGACGATGTAAAGCTGTGAAGCAGAAAGGACGCGTTTTGGCGTCTCTGTGATTTTGTTAGGGATTAGGAGCCTTATTGTGAGATAGTTAGCTTACAAGGTCCTTCCCTTGAGTATTCTAAAACGCCTGGAGGCGTATGTTTTCTGTGGTGTGGATTTTCGAACGAAGGTAATGCCTCATTTACATCCAATCTGTAACTTTACTTATGTTTGACAATGGTCGATCTCTGCTCACGTATGCATTACAGAAAGGAAGGTTCTTCTAATAGATGTCACGCCCCAGGTATCTTCATACCTGAAATCTATATGTAAACGGGTCATACTCAGCCCGAAGGACAGTTCTTTGTTCTATGAACGTCGCTGTGTGTCAGCGATTATGCCTACGTCAAGGTTAGACTTAGGAATGCCTGTAAAGGTCAGTTTGACCTGCACTCCTGGAATGCCATCCTCGTGCGATTTATGATTTGACTCGTTTAGCACATCTGAACAGTAAGAGGATTTTTTGTTGATGTACTTTTGTATTTGGAGCCAACCATATAATACCTTGGCGCCATATAATCATCTTTAGAATATGCGAAATGCATTGATAAACTATGTAAGCTGATGTTTGTGAATGTCATGACTGTGCTTTATTGCGAACTGGATGTACGTTCTTGTACCTGTGACGTCAAAATAAATTATGGAAAAACGTCCAGAGCGGTTCACACATTTATGACTTCACATGTCGTACCCTACGTGCTGTAACTCTGTGAACTACATCACTATTATACACAGCAACAACAACAACACAAAACCAGATAAGACACCCTACATCTACAACTATAATTTTACTGGTGTCGATAGGGGTGGTAATTGAAGTCAGCCTAAATCCACCCTTATCAGACACGCTCTTCCCTTCAGCGGCCACATGGGACAAAATGCTACCATGCAAAGAATAGCAGCGCACTACTATGCCTGAGATGAACGGGGACATCATTCGATTTGTGAAATCCTGTGCCGGAGAAATTGCAGTATTTTGACTCTAGTCGACACCTGAACTATGTGGTCAGAAGCAGTGGCGCTCCCTTCTTCTGTGCATGTCGCAGAAGCACTAGCGAGTATTTTCACAAGGCTCGGATTTCCACAGCAAATAATCACGGATAACGGATCGCAGTTTAGAGGACATCTGATGGAAGAAGTCTTTAAGATCTTCCGTACTCAGCATATCCACACCTCACCCTATAATCCTCAAGCAAATGGACAGGTAGAGAGATATAACGGGACCCTCATCGCCATGCTGCGAAAATTAGCACGAGAAAGACCCGAAAACTGGGACTTATTCTTGCCGGCTGCCTTATTTGCCTATAGGGAAGTGCCGTATGCCTCCACTGGTCTACCTCCTGCAACATTATTATTTGGACGGCCAATAAAGGGACCCCTGGAAGCATTGCTTAGGTCTTTAACCGACCAGAAAGCAGACGAATCTATTGTATCTGCATCAAAATATGTGCAAGAACTAAAGGAAAGTTTAAAGATAGGCTGGGAATTAGCCAACACTAACCTCCGACAAGCTCGTGCCAAGCATGCAAAACGGTACAATAAGACTGCGAAGGAAAGAGTACTACAACCTGGAGAGAAAGTACTGCTGTTACTCCCAACAGGGAATAACAAACTTCAGATAGGATGGTAGGGACCATTTGAAGTACTCGAGAAAATCTCTCGAACAAACTACAAAATCTCCATACGAGGGAAGCAGAAGATTTATCATGTTAACTTACTAAAAAAAGTACATGGAACGCCTCGCTGCTCCTCAAGCACATCTCCTGACTTTAGCGGTAGCAATAGAAGCATATAATGACTTCCACGATTATGCTGAGTACCCTCTAAAACAGGAAGAATCACATACGGATGTGAAGCTCTGTGAAACATTAACTGAATCGCAACAGCATGATGTAAAACAACTGTTGGCTGAATATTCAGAAGTGCTCACCGATAAACTGGGACTAACCAACCTCTTGGAGTTTGATATAAAAGTATTAGATCCTAAGCCTGTCAGGACTAAGACTTACCCAGTCCCATACGCTAAAGCCAACGCTTTACGCGAAGCTATGTTGCTAAGTGTCTATTCCTTCAGGGTCGAGTACATCCTCGGTCCTGAAAATGTAGGAGCAGATTTGTTAAGCAGACATTCAGTAGAGGAACTCGCTAGTAGTGGAGAAAATAATCTTCTAACGCCAGCAGATTATAAACAATCTGAGGGAACCTCGGAAGAAGGAACAGAGAAGGAACTAATGGACGACACCGGGGATGATACACAATAGCCAAATATCATCTCTCTCTGATTTATTTGGACAACTAACTTAAGTTCGGGGTATCTGTTGCAGAGTGAAGATAAGTGAAGATAATTTGCCTAGTTGAAATTTTCTGTCCATCCTGTATATTGTTTTATTTTCTGTCTATCCTAAGTTTCTGACAAAAATGTTTCTCACGCACTTGCCTTTCCCACCTTAACTCAGGTGAAGCTTCGGTCAACCAGCATCTTTGTCTGTTAGGATTTTCCAGACTCGGCTTTTTAGATATTTATGGCCTGTCTTCTTTCCCATTGTTAATACGTTTGAACTCAGAACCACAGCACGTACAATCGTGACATTCAATATTGTCGTGGAATATTCTAATCCACATATATAAATTATCAAGTAAATATAAAGCCTAACAAATAAATCTAATAAAGAAAAGAGCAATGGTAAAATAACAGTGCTGTCACAAGGAATGTACTCGAAATCCCCTTTGTTTTATGCTTCGTCTGCAAATTGTAACGCTTTCACGTTGATAGTAAAAGCCTACTATATTATTACCCGCTTTCTTCAATGAAACGTGTGCTGTATTTCTTGGAAAAACATTGAGAGGCAGACTGCGTAATGACCTAAATTAATCCTAACATTAATTATACTGCGTTACCAAAACGAACGAACAGATGGACTCAAATAGAAAGAGAGAGGGAGGGCTGAAAATCAGGAACGCATGCAACACGCGTCGCGCGATACACAATTACTACTATCACGCGTGTAAGGCCACATGCACTAAATTTTTTTTTTTTCAGACGGACAGTGATAAATTCACTACCCTTCCCAGAGTTAGGTTTTAAAATCACAAAAAACGCTTATTAGGAAAGATAACAATAGATGGGTTTACGTTTGAAAACATTACAGTACCCAGACAGCACATCTTCGAAACAGGAGGTAGAAGAAATTGCATATTTTGAACGCAGCCACTTAGCTCTATTAAATATATATATTTGGGTTCCTTAGGGTTTGCTGACAAAGAATATGTACAACGTTATGCAAATAGTCTAGGAATTAACAAGTTATAGCCAAAATAAAATGATGGTGCTGTCAGACAACACCCAAAATCAGAATCGCTCAGTGGTAGATTTTTTTTACACCACCATTGTACGGGAAATGGGCCACAAGTTACATTTGAACTGATTGGCTGGAATGATATGTAAGGCTAAACGCGATTAGTCGGGCTATAAATACTATCTTTGGTTGTTAGGGGAGACGTAGGAAGTTAAAATTTTTTCAAATACTTGTCGAAACGTGGCTCCATTGGCTAGACTCGCTGATATACTCACTTAGGAGCGTTAGTTCGAGACCACTAGTCAAATAAGCTTGATAAAGCAACAGTGCGTTGAAGCCAGCTCATATTTTTGCTAAATAAAAGCCTGGAACATAAGCAGATGGGAATTTGTGCCAGTAGTTGTGCCAGAATTCATTGCTAATCAACGTATCTGTGTTTGTTTCCATGAATTGTGGGACCGTGGTCTTGATGGTATTGAGCAGCACCTGGTCAGAGCTTTGCTGAATCCAGAGTCGGACAGCATACTCCTTGGTCCATTTAGCTATCAGTGAGGTGTCTCCAGAGCCGAGGGGAGAATCGAGCAGAGGAGTCTGTTCCTGCCGCCATCACGCCAGATAAGCTGATGTGGCCAGCTGAGCTCAAAATTATGTACCCCAGCTTAAAATGACCTTGTAAAAATAATATTAAGAGGGGAATTAAATTGTGTTAATATCAGGAACTGAGAACATCTCCAATAATAGTTCCCATAAAGACAAACTATTGAAGTCATGATGACAAATACCAACAGAGCTTGAACAAAACAAAACCAGTATTACCTCATATTACTACTACACAACTGACACACATAGGATACCTTTAATAATATATATGTCATTACAATATTCATATTGATAAATTCTGTACATATAACTTGTAAGTAAAATTGATTGTGATTCCTGGTTCCCTTTGTATTTGAATCAGGACACATATTCATTCATGACAGCAATGAATACATATTGTTATTTGAAAAGTTATCAGTGACTTCTTTAAGATATCCTTGTAGAGTGTTTTATGTATGTGAGTGTCACAGTGTTGTCAAGTGTAGTGGAATAAATTAAATTGTTTATCTGTCTGTTGTTGTTTTGACTTACACTTCATCATACACATACCCTAGACATATAACGTAGTCATCACACTATTCCAGAATAATTCTGACTGAGATATATATATATGTGGCAGCAAGTAAGGTTATCTATAATACACTACTCTCATTAGATATAGATACCTTCACAGCTGATCTCAGTCAGTACACTAAGTCCCCCTATAAATATTTATAACATCCCACTTCACCACATATATTGGGGTCTCGCTCTTGGGATTTTGAATCTTTCCCTATTAAAAATATTGGGGGTAATTCACTTCAGGGAATATAAGAATTAAAAGGTATCCTTGGGTGGAATTAAATAAGGTTGAGCTCACGGTGCCTGTGTTGTCCATTAGATATATAGTTAGAAATTGAATTGTTGGTTAGACATTGTATAAACTTACCTGATAGACAATGGCGGACCTGGCCAAGTTTCGATCTGCTGCTGTTCAGACTGCAAAAGAGTTAGGATTAGATGGGCAAGTTATGGTTGCCTATGTCACTACGGAATGTGACAAATTTATTGAACGCGAAGAAAGAAGATTAGAAAAAGAGGCCGAAAGAAAGTTAGAGGCTGAGACTAAGAGGTTGCAATTTGAGGCTGAGGCTGAGACTAAGAGGTTGCAGATTGAGGCTGAGGCTAAGAAATTGGAGGCAGAAAGAGAAGAAAGAAGATTGGCTGCAGAAAGGGAAGAGAAGAAATTAGCTGCAGAAAGGGAAGAGAAGAAATTAGCTGCAGAAAGGGAAGAGAAGAAATTAGCTGCAGAAAGGGAAGCAGAAAAGGAGGAGAAGAGATTACAAAGGGAACATGAGTTACGACTCAGGGAATTTGAGTTTCAAGGCCATGCTCCTGAAAATGGTGCCAGTCCCTTTGCCTCTGATGCCACTGCTAGCCAAGGAGCCTCAACCTCAGCTATGAATTTTCATTTAGATCATTTTGTTGAGAAAGACGATGATATAGAGAGCTACCTAAATAGGTATGAACTATTAGCTACCACGTATGGGTTAGAGAGAGAAAGGTGGAGCTTAAAGTTATCTCAAGGACTTCGTGGGGCAGCTTATGAAGTTTTTGCAAAAATGAGTAGAGGTGATCAGGAAAATTATGACATGCTAAAGCAGGCTCTTTTGTTAAGATATGAAAAGAATGCAGAATTCTATAGGAAAAAATTTAGGAATGCTAAACTACTGTCAGGTGAAACCTATCACCAGTTCTCTGCACGAATAGAGACATACTTGGAGAAATGGACTTCTCTGGGGAAAACCCAAGATCTTAAGGAAATGGTCCTTATAGAGCAATTAAGAGAGTCCATGGCTCCAGACCTGAGAAAGTTTCTCATGGAACAAGGTGCAGAGAGGCTGGGTGAGTTGCTAAATGTTGCTGAAAGGTATCAAGCAGCTCAAGCAGAGGTAACAGGTAATAAAAAGAAACAGGTGGACAACTTTAGGGCACCACAGAACTTTAATAAATTTGATCCTAAGGATCAAAACAAAGGTAAGCACCAGTTTGATAGGCCACGGTATGAAAATAAAAATAAATTCCCACAATTCGATGAAAGGAAATATGATGAAAGAAAATCTTTCAACCAAGGAAAAAGGTGGTGTAAAAAATTGTCAGATGGACAATCATGACACTGACCGTTGCAGAAGGAAACCTGTGTATATGGCAACCCTTCAGGTCAGGTCGACCTCAAGACAGGAGGAGGATATTATGTTAGATACCACTCCAGAAGAGATGAGGAAGGCACAGGCTGGGGATAAAACACTCAAGCCTTGTTTCAGAAAATTGTCAACTTGTCATACAACTCCAGGCAAGGGAGATTTTTACATGAAAAACAAGTTGATGTATAGGAAGACTGGAGCTAGATCCAAAGGTCAGGGACAACTGGTACTTCCTAAAAGATATAGGGCAGACTTAATAAGGAGCCTACATGTGAAACCAGATGGGGACCATGAGAAGATAGGTACCATCATTCAAAAGGTGGCTCACAATTATTATTGGCCCAAAGCAAGATGGGACATTGAGAATTTTGTAGAAAGGTGTAGCATAGCACATGAGGGAACACCCACAAGTGGGAACATGGATCAGGACCTGGACACGCCACGGGGCAAAATTAGGCCTGATAATAAAAAGAAAAAATAGATTTGATAAAGTGGACCAAATGGAATGGGAAGCCCCTTTTCACGGACAAGCTTCACTTAACTGTTTTACAATGGCCACTATGCGGAGAGTGCAAAAAGATGTCTTACCCCAGGATAACCCGAAAATCCCTCAATCGGACTTAAACAAACTGGAGGAAGAGGATGTAGAGAGGACATCTCTCATCAAGCATCTTAAGTGGGGCGAACGCCCCAAAAGAAAAATTGGTAGCGGTCGTGTTTTGAATGCTACTACCCGGAGGAAAAACCATCACTATAAAGCTTCGAGTGGACGAGCCCATAGAGGTGCATCGACAAAGAGGTCCACACAATTAAAGGTCCATATGTAGCTTTGTTAAGAACGTGGACTGATGAAAAGGCAGAGGAAAACATTACATCTTCATACCAATATGTGAATGAGCTGACCACTCGTTTAAAAACTGGTTGGAAACTTGCCAATGAAAATTTGAAACAAGCCAGGAAGAAACATGCTGCCTATTATAACAGGAAGGCGAAAGACAGAAATTTGGCTGTGGGAGAGAAAGTACTGCTTCTTTTGCCCGGGAGTCAGAATAAGTTACAAATTGGATGGCAGGGTCCATATACAGTTCTAGAGAAGGTGTCTAGAACAAATTATAAGATAGATAAGAAGGGGAAAGAAAAAATCTATCATGTGAATCTCCTGAAGAAATATTTGGAAAGAGAACATCAGGAGGAGACACACTTGTTGACCTTGTCCATCGCCATGGAGATGAAAAAGGAACCACTTTCATCATTTGAGTATCCACTACACCCCTGTGAGACAGCAGCACAGGTGAAAATCAGTACACATTTAACGAAAACTCAGAAAGAGAGAGTGCAACAGGTTCTAAATAATCATGCAGAGGTGTTAACAGACCGACCAGGGCATACAAACCTATTGGAATATGATATGAAACTGATAGACCCCACACCTGTCTGTATGAAACCATATTCGATTCCGTTTGCTAAGGAGAAAGCTTTGAAGGAAGAGATAGACTATCTATTGAAGGAGGGAATTATTTCGCACAGTGAATCTTCGTATAGTTCCGGTGTTGTACTCTTAAGGAAGCCCTCTGGAGAACATAGACTCTGTATAGATTACAGGAGACTGAATGCTATTACAGAAGGACAGGTGGATCCATTGCCGGATACAAATCAGCTGTTTGCCAAACTAAATAAAGCTAAATATTTCTCCAAAGTGGATCTGAGTAAAGGATATTATCAGATTCCAGTAAAGCCTGAGGTTAGACCATACCTAGCTTTTAGTACCTCAGAAGGACACTATGAGTTTAATAGATTGCCATTTGGATTGAAGAATGCGCCTAGTGTCTTCTCTAGAATGATGAGAAAATTATTGGACCCTCTGAATAATCCATGTATAACAAATTTCATGGATGATATCCTGATAGCAACAGAAACATTTGAGGAACACATTGACTCTCTGAACATGCTGTTTAATCGACTTAGGGAGGCAAATTTAACAGCCCGACCAACCAAATGTTGCGTTGGATGTAAAGAATTGGAATTTTTGGGACACACAGTTTATCAGGGAAACATGACCCCTGACCCAAAGAATTTAGAGAAACTACAGAAAGCCCCGAGACCACAAACCAAGAAGGACGTGAGATCCTTTGTCTCATTATGTGGTTTCTACCAGAAGTATATCAAAAACTTTAATTCCATATGTGCACCGTTAACTGATTTGACACGTAAAGGACATCCAGATCGCATTACATGGACACCACAATGTGAAATGACTTACCAAGAATTGAAGGAAAAGCTCACAAGTAAACCCATTTTGAAATTACCTGACTTAAGTCAAGAATTCATAGTAAGGACGGATGCAAGTAATATTGGGTTAGGTGCAACTCTACTACAGAAATCCGATGCATTGGATGGGGAATTAAGCCCAGTGGCATATGCTAGCAGAAAATTGAATAAAGCTGAAATCAATTACTCAACTAGCGAAAAAGAATGTCTTGCAGTAATATGGGCAATAAAGAAATTCAATATTTATCTGTATGGGAAGGCCTTTAAGTTGCAAACAGACCACAAACCTTTATCGTTTCTAGCACAGGCTAGGCATGAGAACTCCAGGTTACTCCGATGGTCTTTACTTTTGGCTCCATATAATTTTAGCATTGAGTATATATCTGGAAAAACAAATTTGGGAGCGGATTTCTTAAGCCGCCATCCGTGTGATGAGAATCACCGTAAACCCCAGAACTAATAATAATTTTCTCTATGTGTATATAGAATAAAGGACTGACATATAATGTCTGTTTTAAGAGGGGAGATGTCGTGGAATATTCTAATCCACATATATAAATTATCAAGTAAATATAAAGCCTAACAAATAAATCTAATAAAGAAAAGAGCAATGGTAAAATAACAGTGCTGTCACAAGGAATGTACTCGAAATCCCCTTTGTTTTATGCTTCGTCTGCAAATTGTAACGCTTTCACGTTGATAGTAAAAGCCTACTATATTATTACCCGCTTTCTTCAATGAAACGTGTGCTGTATTTCTTGGAAAAACATTGAGAGGCAGACTGCGTAATGACCTAAATTAATCCTAACATTAATTATACTGCGTTACCAAAACGAACGAACAGATGGACTCAAATAGAAAGAGAGAGGGAGGGCTGAAAATCAGGAACGCATGCAACACGCGTCGCGCGATACACAATTACTACTATCACGCGTGTAAGGCCACATGCACTAATTTTTTTTTTTCAGACGGACAGTGATAAATTCACTACCCTTCCCAGAGTTAGGTTTTAAAATCACAAAAAACGCTTATTAGGAAAGATAACAATAGATGGGTTTACGTTTGAAAACATTACAGTACCCAGACAGCACATCTTCGAAACAGGAGGTAGAAGAAATTGCATATTTTGAACGCAGCCACTTAGCTCTATTAAATATATATATATTTGGGTTCCTTAGGGTTTGCTGACAAAGAATATGTACAACGTTATGCAAATAGTCTAGGAATTAACAAGTTATAGCCAAAATAAAATGATGGTGCTGTCAGACAACACCCAAAATCAGAATCGCTCAGTGGTAGATTTTTTTACACCACCATTGTACGGGAAATGGGCCACAAGTTACATTTGAACTGATTGGCTGGAATGATATGTAAGGCTAAACGCGATTAGTCGGGCTATAAATACTATCTTTGGTTGTTAGGGGAGACGTAGGAAGTTAAAATTTTTTCAAATACTTGTCGAAACGTGGCTCCATTGGCTAGACTCGCTGATATACTCACTTAGGAGCGTTAGTTCGAGACCACTAGTCAAATAAGCTTGATAAAGCAACAGTGCGTTGAAGCCAGCTCATATTTTTGCTAAATAAAAGCCTGGAACATAAGCAGATGGGAATTTGTGCCAGTAGTTGTGCCAGAATTCATTGCTAATCAACGTATCTGTGTTTGTTTCCATGAATTGTGGGACCGTGGTCTTGATGGTATTGAGCAGCACCTGGTCAGAGCTTTGCTGAATCCAGAGTCGGACAGCATACTCCTTGGTCCATTTAGCTATCAGTGAGGTGTCTCCAGAGCCGAGGGGAGAATCGAGCAGAGGAGTCTGTTCCTGCCGCCATCACGCCAGATAAGCTGATGTGGCCAGCTGAGCTCAAAATTATGTACCCCCAGCTTAAAATGACCTTGTAAAAATAATATTAAGAGGGGAATTAAATTGTGTTAATATCAGGAACTGAGAACATCTCCAATAATAGTTCCCATAAAGACAAACTATTGAAGTCATGATGACAAATACCAACAGAGCTTGAACAAAGCAAAACCAGTATTACCTCATATTACTACTACACAACTGACACACATAGGATACCTTTAATAATATATGTCATTACAATATTCATATTGATAAATTCTGTACATATAACTTGTAAGTAAAATTGATTGTGATTCCTGGTTCCCTTTGTATTTGAATCAGGACACATATTCATTCATGACAGCAATGAATACATATTGTTATTTGAAAAGTTATCAGTGACTTCTTTAAGATATCCTTGTAGAGTGTTTTATGTATGTGAGTGTCACAGTGTTGTCAAGTGTAGTGGAATAAATTAAATTGTTTATCTGTCTGTTGTTGTTTTGACTTACACTTCATCATACACATACCCTAGACATATAACGTAGTCATCACACTATTCCAGAATAATTCTGACTGAGATATATATATATGTGGCAGCAAGTAAGGTTATCTATAATACACTACTCTCATTAGATATAGATACCTTCACAGCTGATCTCAGTCAGTACACTAAGTCCCCCTATAAATATTTATAACATCCCACTTCACCACAAATATGCAAACTTATTTGCGGCGATACTTTTGCATATCGTGGGAACTTTAAAAAATGTAGCGGGTAAATCGAAAATAGTTCTTTCGTCGTTAAAGAAACTAGTTTTAGACTTCACTTGGTGATAGCATACTGAAGAAGAAAGACGCACTTCTTAGTCTTGTAAAGTAAAACTGTGCATAGGGAGACTTGAGTTAAACAAAGTGCCCTCTAGTTTAACTTACAGACCATAAATTCCGGTGCGGATTTATGCAGTGCAAGTCTTGTCTCTTATTGCTGAAAAGAGATTACCTAGCCCTTCCAGTTGCCATATAGTCCTCGTCCACCAGTCACAATAATTCCCTTCAATTACTTCAAAGATTCTCAACACCAGACATCACCCTTACCAACCATCAGCCGTACCATACTCCACCCATTAAAACCTTCATCCCACCTTTGGAAGCAAATTCGTTATCTGTGGATATCTCATCAATTGTGGATACGTTACACCATTCTTGGATTTATAAAATCGTGTTCAGATTCTGTGCCCTTTGTAGGTACCTTATTCGAACAGTGAAGTTAATTTCAAAGCATTGGATTACGTTATATTTTTTCCAAGAGAACACCAGGAAATAAGTTGTTTCCAATATTCACACCAAAGGAACAAACATTCATTTTCACACAAACAGTATTTCACATATTTTCCAGCAAAAGCCTATCAGGCCTGCCGGGAACTTTACTAACACAATTCTTTCATAATCCTTTTTTTTTTCACTATTTGTGTAATATTTTTTTCTTCTTTAAAATCATCAAATTGTTGTGAGTTTGTTTTCTCGTGATAATCTTCATTTTTTTGCTGTAAAATCTTTATTGATTTATTTACATTTTTAAATTGAAATAAATTGAGTTAGCCTCGTTCAGTTCAGACTACCAAATCCTCAATCTAACTTTACTTCTTTACCGTACTATTTGTGAGTGACACAGTGTGTGCAAAAGAGTAATATTGTCGCCAGAGAAAACAAGGAGAGCTGTGTGTGTGGTTTTCTTAGTGAAGCACTAACTGACTCAGCCTGTGCCTTCTGTCTATCTCTCTTGCACACAACTATCACACGTCTGTGTGCACTATTGTCCCTCACACTATACAGCTGTCAAGCTTTACCTACTGTTTATTAAATTTTCATGCGACAGCTAGTCTTGCAGAAAACCGACAACAGAGGTGATCCTAGACTCCGACTGGAGCAGTAATGAGTGATGATTATATCACATGTGCCTGATTGTGTGAGATATATGTAACGTGTACATGTTAGTTCAGGCACAAATCATTGTTCGCGCTGTCCAAGCACATATTTTCCCAGTTAATACCCAGAAGAATATTGGTGATTTCTATTCATCATTCCTGAGTTACACCGTGTTTACTCAAGAATTTAATTACTCTGAGAGATTAACAATGGTGAATGGACAGCGAGACGATGCGCCTGTGAATTTGCAGGCCACACATGTACTTAGCAGAGGCATTTGTCTTTCTATTTTGTATAAAAAGTTCGTGGTTACAAGCTATCAGACGGTTTGTAGTACTAACGTTACTACACCACTAGTGTGAGCGAACAGCATCAACACTGACCGCCTACATTGGATGAAGTATGTGTAGAAGTGCACTCATCACTAAAAAGAAGTGACGGAAACCATGGCAACAGGACTCACCTAGAGTTAAGTTCTTGTATAAAAGGCATCACCAAAACGGATTTTTATAGCTCCCCTATTAAGTCTTCACGCATGTGTTACCGGGGCCCGAAAGGGGAGCAAAGAATAGTAACACTGTACCCTACCAGGCATGTTGTAAAAGGCGACAAAGGAGGGTTGGGCATGGGGCTGATTACCCCATCCTGTAGAAAATTTTTTACCACAAAAACTTCAACAAACATGGACAAGTCAAATACAGAATATAAATCAATGCAGCCACTCAAGACAGAAGAAGGTCCTCTGGAAATGAGGCGCATGAAGCAACCCAGAGAAAGCCGAAAGGAGTCTGGGTTGCAGACTAACCTTTTTTCATCTAGGAAAATCTCTAGGATTGGCACCTGAAATGTTCACACTCTTTGTGAACAAGGGAATACTGCACAGGTAGCAGCAGAAATGACAAATTACATGATTGATACCTTGGGTCTCTGCAAGACAGGGTGGAAGGGCATAGAGAGCAGGAGATTGATCACAAGAGAAATGGTGTTGTCCGCAGGACATGAGGAGGAAAGAGCCCATCACAGTGAAGGGGTGGCTCTAATGCTGTCTAGGGAATCACATAACGCACTTATAGAATGGGATGCAATGGGACCCCGAATTATAACAGTGTGATACTGATATTTGTTACAACCTGACACTACTTTGTATACATACTTGTACTAATGATGATCGTTAATGTCCCTGTCTTATGTACCTTTGTGGCCTACCTTGCTCCTGTGACTGCTGAATGAGATTAAATTATCTGACAACTACAATGCCTGGAATGACTTGACGACTCAGAGCTGACACAAAAGTTCTTTATTTGTTGTCAAGGAAAATATTCACAAAGTGGCTATCTCCGAGCCTGATTATCAATAAATATAACATATGAGACTTCATTGTTGACTCCTACATCACGTACTGCACTGGTCAGGAACTATTTTTATTATCTCTTGATTAACTCTGGATTTCTGCTGTCTACTTTGTTTTTCTATCCACCCATCACTACTGATTAATGGTTGTTCTCAATCTATTAAATTTGGCTTCGAAGTACTGTCTGGGTCACCACCAGTGCTGGTAACTTATTCTTAGTCATAAACTGTTCTTTGTAAACTGTCTACACGTCCGACACTGGACCACTGCTCTAACACTTGTCCTTGTCTATCTGCGCTCGGTTAATTATACGAGTGTTTACATACCAGAATAAACTGCTGGCGATATCTGCTGGTGATCTACTGGACACAGCTCGACATGAAAACTATTTGTTGTGGAAACATCTTTCATCAGTCTTCTTTTCTTCTGCACACTGCAGCGGAACCATAAACAACATGGTACCTGAGCTGGCCATAACTTGATAGATGGTCGTTATGGTTAGTCTCTCCCTAACCTGTTCTCAGCTGACGACCAGTGAAGAGTGATCCCAAATCTTCACTTAGCGCACGGACATCTCGTGTCATACATGACGTAGAACTAAGTCATGCTACTCAATAATTATCCCTTTTTATTCCTATCTCAGTTATCTCCTATTCCTATCACAACAGCAAGGTTCAAATCAGCCAAAAAGAAAGTAAATATAAACATCATCCAATGTTATGCACCAACAAATGATAAAGACGAATCGGAGAAAGAAGACTTTTACACCAGATTACAAAATGCTTTGGACAAAAAGGAAAGAAAGGACATCACAATTTTGATGGGGGACCTAAACGCGAAAATAGGTACAGACAACACCGGCTTTGAAGAAATCATGGATTAGGTATGATGAACGAGAATGGGGAACTATTAGCTAACTTCTGTGCTTCAAATCAACTAGCTATAGGAGGAAGCATATTTCCACATAAAAGAATACATAAAGCAACATGGATATCACCAGACCACAGAACTGAGAATCAGATTGATCACATATGCATAAGTAAGAAGTTTAGATCATTATTGCGTGATGTAAAAGTATGTAGAGGTGCAGATGTGGTATCAGATCACCATCTTCTGTTGGCTAAAACAAAATTAAAACTCAAGAAATTTACAACAGTATATAGCTATAGACAACAGTATAATGTGGGATATCTAAGAAATCAGGAAATAAGAGAAAAATTTTCTATCACATGTGATAGGGTGGGCGAGATAATGATGATGATGATGATTATATTGTGATGTGTGATCACTCTCTTGCTACACTCGCACCGACCCGAACAACAATAAAACTCTTGATTCTAGAGGCAGGGGCTATATTTATTTTTACAGCCCATTCAGTGACAAAGCAAACATTAAACAAATAAACTAGCGAACATAACACCAAACCAAACAAACACCCAACAGTGCCCGATGCTAATCTGAAGAAGCAAACAAAGCACAGAATAGTTAAAATCATAATATAATACTGAATGAGAAACACCACGCTCTCACCTGTCAAACTGTCCTACGCCGCCACCTGACACACTCAACTATCACACACACACAAACACTCATGTGTGTCATCCAATGCGACTAGTAAGGTGTTGTGCGTGGGGCTGGCAATCTCACCATGTAACACAGGTTGCTACGGAAACCACTACTGCAAGAGCACACACTCAGCTATCACACACACACACACACTCATGCATGTCGTCCAATGAGACTAGTAAGGTGTTGTGCGTGGGGCTGGCAATCTCACCAAGTAACACAGGTTGCTACCGAAACACTACTGCCCTAGCATATGAATACTTAGTATGGAGGCAAACCACACTGTTGGCCCCATGCTCCCTCAGGAGCGGAGAAGAGAAATATATACCTTGAAGTGAGCCCATGTGCTCTCACAACCATTCCTCACATAACCATAATTAAATAATCATAAAATGGACATAAAATAATATTCAATTATATGTACAACAAATACTCTCAATAACGAGAATAAACCACCACCTCACAACTGGTCTATCTCAATATTCGTTACTGCATTCGGAAGCATGTCGTATGTGACGACTGGTGCGACTGGGAATCTCATCACATGAAACACATCGTTACCGAAACAACTACTGCAATAGCATAAAAATGCTTCTTGTCGGCTTGTGATAGACACCAGCCACATTGGTGTTTCCATGCTCCGCCGGGAGCAACCAGAGAAACACATGTCTCAACAAAGGAGTGGCCTCGCGCTCTCCAGAAATCTAAATACATATTCTCACCTCACAGTAACCCATTAAATATACAGTAGAATTATGATAAGTAGGCTATCGTGAAATACACTCAATTACTTTTACATTAGAAAAATAAAATATAATTATTCTCGACTTAAACCAAACTGGAACTAAATACACAACGTGTCACATGGCGTAACATTATAGGTTTACCACGCGGGGCGTGTTATTCGCCGCTTTTTATACAGTCCTCGCCACGTGGCTACAATCTTGCTATTGTTAATCTTATCTACATTCCCGTGAAATAGCTTCATACTATATCTGCCTTTCTGATAACATTTCTGTCCAGTTTCATGTATAAAATACTCTCCTACTAAATTTGCCCGGTCTGATGGATGAAATACTTGATACTAAATTCTCACATCTGGATTTAGGCTTTGCGTGCCTAATAAAACCTATCAAACATTATTTTCACTCATCTATCATTTCTTCAAGACTAAATCATAATGTCCTAAAAAGACATTTCCTTTGGAAACACATCTATCTATATCACTAAACATTAAAACAGACTCGTGCTGAATATAATTTCAGACTTCTAGAAAACTAACACTAATTTAAATTAACTCACGTGATGATTCAGACTTATAGAACACGAATGCTAAATTTTACAAAATGCGCTAAGACTTACAGCTCACGTGCTCTGGTCCATCTGCTAACCACACAGGTCGCATCGCCTCGTTTCGTTCCCTCTTGTCTGGACTGATACTTAAAAAAAGGGCCGCTGGTAGTTCGCTATCTCTTTTTATAGGCACTAGGCTAATCACTCACTTTACTGCGCTGTGCGGATTAATCTTGGCTACTTAAATATCCCACGCGATTATCGCTTAGGAATAGCGAAAACACAAATAAAACCTACAGCTATTTAATATAACACAATTCTACACCACAACTTAATTTAAATGCATTATTATGGCATTTTCATCAATCTTCTACTTCAGATTTTTCACAACCCAGGCTCGCGCCGTCACGTGATCTGACAGTCACGTGGGCCGACCGAAAATATATGGGCGACAAACATGCCTTGAACTGAAGTGGGGGTGGGGCCTCAGGGGTGTCTTCCCGGCCCATCACACACAGTATACAACAAATACCAAGTACTCCAACAGCTGGAAGATGAAGCAGATACGGAAGACCATTGGCAACAAGTAAAAAATATATTGAACGAGACATGAGAAGAAGTACATGTACTGAGAAAAAGAGAACATCAGCACAAAACATGGATAACAACAGAAACCATTAGTAAGATAGAAGACAGGAAAAACAAGAAAGCAGATTTAAACAGAAGCAAAACCAGAAGCTCCAAAGCCAAGGCTCATGAAGTGTACATAAAAGCAAACAAAGAAGTAAGAAGAAACATCAAAAGAGACATAAGGAAGTATATTGACGAGTTGGCAAGGGAAGCAGAGGAAGCTGCAGCCAAAGGAAATATGAGGGACCTGTACAACAACACAAAGAAGCTAATAGGGAAGCAAGCAAATGGTCTCATAAAAGATAAAAATTGCTTAGTAATATACAAGAACAAATGAAGAGATGGACAGAACATTTTGAGGAACTTCTCAATAGACCAGCTCCAACTAATTCCCCTGACATCCAGCCAGCAGAAGAGGAGCTACAAATCAGCTGTGAACGACCGAGCTACAAATCAGCTGTGAACGACCAAGTAGAGAAGAAATAAAGAAAGCCATAAAGCTACTGAAAGATGGAAAAGCAGCTGGTCCAGATTGCATTCCAGCAGAGGCCATCAAAACAGATATTGATACCTCTCAGAGATATTATACAAATTACTTGGCAAAGTCTGGGAGAGAGCGGAAATACCAGCAGAATGGAAGGAAGGATATCTGGTCAAGTTGCCTAAGAAGGGAAATTTACAAGAGTGCGCAAATTATAGAGGAATAATGTTACTATCGGTGCCAGGAAAAGTATTAAACAGAATCATCCTTGAGAGATTAAAAGAGTCCATAGACAAGCAACTGAGAGATGAACAAGCAGGTTTTCGACAAAACATATCCTGTACAGACCAGATAGCCACATTGAGAATAATAATTGAACAAAGTCTGGAATGGAATTCACTGCTTTTACATCGGATTCGTGGACTACGAAAAGGCATTTGACAGTGTAGACAGAGAATCACTTTGGAAACTGATGAAGAATTATGGAGTTCCCATGAAGATCATTAACTTAATAAGGAAGACCTATGAACACATGACTGCAGAGTTCTTCATGAAGGACAACATACAGAACCGTTTAGGATTAGAACGGGAGTGAGACAGGGAAGCCTCTTGTCTCCATTTCTTTTCTTACTAGCAATAGATTGGGTTATGAAAACATCAACATCACACAACAGAAATGGAATCCAGTGGAATCTGACTAAACAGCTTGATGATCTGGATTTTGCAGATGACTTGGCTCTTCTGTCCCATAACCATAATCAGATGCAAGAGAAAATTCTCGATGAGAGGTCATAACAAGTGGGCCTGAAAATACACAGCGAAAAGACAAAGATTATGAGAATAAATGCAAGAAATGATAACAAGATTGAACTTGAAGAAACGCCACTAAAGGATGTAGAATCATATACATATCTTGGTAGTTATATAGACAAAGTTGGAGGGACAGACAATGATATCAAAATAAGAATACAAAAAGCAAGAGGAGCTTTCATTGCATTGGAAAACATATGGAGAACAAGAGAAATCAAGTCCAACACGAAAATAAGAATCTTCAACTCAAATGTCAAGTCAGTCCTGTTGTATGGCTCTGAGACATGGAGAGCACGAAAAAGAACAACTAAAAAGCTACAGACTTTTATAAACGGATGCTTGCGTAGAATAGAAGGACTGAAATGGTATGACAAAGTCACACATGTGGATGACAAGAACCACACAAGTGCCAGTGGAACAAGAGCTGAGAAGAAGACGCTGGCAATGGATAGGACACACATTGAGGAAATGATAGCATTACAAGGCAGTCCTTGTTCTGGAATCCACAGGGAAAAAGAGGCAGAGGTAGACCAAAAAACATGGAGAAGAGAGCTGGATACAGAGGTGAAGATGAGGACATGGGGAGAACTTGAGCAGATGGCACAGGACAGGAAGACTTGGCATGTGTTTGTTGAAGGCCTATGCTCCCCGGGGAGTTAAAGGGTATTGATTGATTGATTAAGTCTCTATGAAGACGCTTTCATCTAAAATTTCACCAATCTTTCCATATTTATTTTAACCTGTTAAAGACTAATTCACTATTGAATTTGTTACGTTATTTTTAAATGAAACAAACATAGTTGATTCAGTTATTACATGTATGAAAGCAAACGTAAGAGCACGACTAATATATATATACACATTTAGACATATATTTACCTCTAAACAGAGCTATACCATAATGAGGAAATTCGCTGAATTAACTCAGATAGGGGCTTGAAAAGGATAAAATCCTTCACAAAAGGCGACGGATCAGAGATAACAATTGTTCAGCCCAATGCAACATTGTTCTCGACTTCTGAAAATATCTTGTTAAAGGTGCCTTAAGGTAGAAGCGTCATTACCCTTCTATCTGCATCTCTGCCAAGAGTAATCTTGTGCGAAGGTAGACACTTTTGATGACCCATTTAAATACTCTTGAAATTTGGCCACCATTGGACCACTGCTGCAAAGCAGGGGAGGCAAACCATGACAAAAATGCAAGAAGTATGAACGACAGAGAATAGTAAATTAATATTAGACAAACATAAAGGTATGTTTTCAGGCACTCGTAAGAAATAAAGAAGTAGAACATTTGGACAACATAAAAACAACAGACGTGAGTGGCTTACCCAGGGTTCGAACCCCGTACCTTCCGTACGACAACTCCGCACTGATCGCTTGTATAGCTAGGCGGAGTTGTCGTACAGAAGGTACGGGGTTCGAACCCTGGGTAAGCCACTCACGTCTGTTGTTTTTCTGTTGTCCAAATGTTCTACTTCTTTATTTCTTACGAGTGCCTGAAAACATACCTTTATGTTTGTCTAATATTAATTTACTGTTTACAGGCCTCGGGTTTCCCTTCCTTATGTGTTATTAATGTTACGACAGAGAATACCAATATTCGATTATTTACATTCAATAAATGTAGAATAGGTGTTGATAATATGTAGATTTAGAGCTACAC
The DNA here is from genome assembly GCA_024509875.1 of Oreohelix idahoensis. NCBI lineage: Eukaryota > Metazoa > Mollusca > Gastropoda > Stylommatophora > Oreohelicidae > Oreohelix > Oreohelix idahoensis. The sequence continues at coordinate 276,669 of JAMPIV010008188.1, read as the reverse complement.
AGTATAGCAAAACAACTGTTAACCAAGACAAAGTCATTTTGGCTCGACTGCGAGAGAACTAGCGATGTCCCGAAAGCATTTCAAAAGCCGGCTGACCTCAGGATTAAAGGTACAAGGCAGCCATCACTCTTGTCAAGAAAAATAAAACTACATTTTAAAACTTCATTTAACAACTGAAACTGATTTTCCACCTAACTCTGCAGACATGATTTTATCAAAGTAGATCTTTAGAGAACACAGTGCTAAAGTAGATCATAAAGCTCCTGGGTTGCCTACCGCTGCACTAAACTGTAGGCATGGCATTTTACACCTTGTTCAATATTAAATTTACGTTGGGCAGATTTTATTTCTTCTTCTTCCTCGTTCGTCCTGAAAAGGACGTTGGTTGCGTTGTGTCTGTTTACACCGGAGCTGCGATATCTGCGCCTTTCGGGCGACACATCCGACTTCAGCATGGCATTTTTTGGGACCGGGTTTGCCTTCCCTCTTCGATCCCTACTCTCTCAGCCAGACTGCAGTGATGCAGCCTGTTTCCAGGACCACCACGTGGAGGTGGAGTAGGGTCTTGGTCAGCTCTGGTTCGCTGACCCTGACGCAAGCAGTCAAGCTATGGGTCGCTGACTGCATTCTATATTGCTGCATCTTTGGGTCCCGATTTTATTTCATAAGCATAACTTAAATGGATGTGGCACTGACTCGTTTGAATTATCACAACGCCACTGGCTACAGTTCCATGACATTTATTATACTGCTAAACAGGTCCTGAAAATCAATTACATCGTCAAGCACACCAGACATAACACCCATGCTAACACTGCCTGTAGGAACAAACTACCTAGAGTATTCACGAACTGGCTTCACTGTTGCACGACAGTACACAAAATGTCCCTAGGTGCGGCATGCAACCGTGCACCAATAAATCCACCATTCAGGTATAAAACATATACCTCAGTGTATAATCGCCATCTTGATTCTCCGTGAATCGCCCCTAACATAATCACTATATCCATTACAGCTGTGGTTTCCGTCACAAAATACGAGCACACAGCTCGACAACAAATTACAGACTGTCCCCAGTCATATTCAGGTATCATACTCTCAGTCACCCAGACTTGTGTTCACCAAACACGCTTTCCCCAAGCGCACGCACAAGTCACTTAACACTGACTCTCTGTCAGACAAGTGTTGCTAACCTCAGCGACCCTTAACCACAATCACTTCACCATTCACCCACATGAAACCGTTATGTGACATTGTCTCTCCAGATGGGAAACTAAATTTTTCGACTAAAGAATTGGGCACTCCTGTTACAGCAGTATTCATTTTCAGTGTTCCCCTTGGCAGACGAAACTAATGTGACAGCAGATTCTTTGTCTCGTTTATGAGCTTGAATTATTGTTTTGGCCCATGAATAGTATACATCCTGATACTGTATAACCTTGTTTAGTCTGGTGAGATGTAATTATATCAGATTTTGTTAGAGGCATTACTTCATACTATCAACATATTTTACATTCTGATGTGGTTTCATAATGTTTGCATATCAGGTCACATCACTTGGATTCTTTTCCTTAGTATAACATCTAAACATGTTACTGAGCGTGATTGTGCCTTGAGGTCTGCCTGCTCCTGGTGAAAAACTCCACTTAAGGGGAGGGTAGATGTCAAGGGTGTATGTATTTAGAAGATAGATGCTCCACTGGGAGCATGTTTCTCTGAATAGTTGAGTGAGGTGACTGAGAGCTCAGAATAATCATGATATTCTGCAAGTGTGGCACAAGAGTAGTGTATGAGTTGTAATCAGTCAGTTTGTTGTGACTGTGGGACAAGAGCAGTGTATGAGTTGTAATCAGTCAGTTTGTTGTGACTGTGGGACAAGAGCAGTGTATGAGTTGTAATCAGTCAGTTTGTTGTGAGTGAACACAATGTTGTGAGTTCTGATTATTCGTAAAAAATAAGTGGGAAATGAGAAGTGGTCACTGGTTGAGAGAGACCAGGGTGTGAGTTGAATGGGGCAAGTGAATATTGGTTCCCAGACGAGCAGGTTGTGTCTGTTTAGTGGTTCCTACTGTGTTGTTCTGCCGATGTCTGAGTGGGAATAATAAGTTGTAGGTGTTCGACAATGGCAGATGTCACAAGAAGTTTATTTTGTTGTATGATATATCTATTTACATGTGAGTTGGCGACAGTAGATTTGTCATCCAGCAGCTGATGTGCCATTGTAAATGCTGAATCACTACCCCTGTTACGCATGTAATATATGATGTTGGAGACTGAACCACAGAGTTTGTTCCATCATTTCAACTACTTGTAACAAGTTAAGTCAATGTGGTGTGAACCTGAATGGTGTATTTGTCCCTTAGAAAACGTAGCCAAAAGTACACTTCATTCCAAACTAGAACAAGAGTCTTTGGTATTATTTACACTGTAGATCTAGGCTCTTCTGCCAATTTGAAACGTGTTGAGTTGATGTCATGAGCGTCAGTTTCCCCATCTTGGCTTGCATTTAATGGATCACAACATCTGGTCTCAAGAAGGAAGAAGCGCAAGGCATACTGTGCATTCCCTGCCATCCAAGGGGTGGCTCTTTTATGCAGAGCTAAAATACTGTGCTCTGGTTCTGGGCTCTCCCAAGGAATCATCACACCCTACACAGAGCCACTTCTCAGCTCCCCCTGCCTATCATGGGTCCATAGAGAGATCCTCCTGCATGCAGGCAACCAGGTAAAAGCCAGAGTTATATCTGGGGCTCATGTGACTTCTCCAAGCTTCGTGTGCAATGCTGGGTTCTCAACTCAACATGTTTCACCACAGGAGGAATCCCTGGAAGCATGTGGATGATTTCAAGAGTCAATAAGGGTGAAATTACATTCACAGACAGAGGTTCACATCCAAATCTACATATTATAGCCCTGTACATAGCTAGTGGTCATATAAAGATGACCTCAGATATGCATGCTCCCACGCATAAATCCCCAGAGTAAAAGAGGTAGAGGTATACAGAAAAATAACACACAGAGAAGAGAACTGGAGACAGAAATGAAAATAATGAGGAAGACAAGATGGCATGTGACTTGTTGAAGGTCTATGGGAAGCTAATGGTCACTGATTGATTTCATCTTTGGTATAATTATTTTATGGCATGAATTCCAGCAAGATATCCACTTTGTTTGTCCTTCTGAAGTTTGAGACTGTATCCATTAATGTGGTTGCAAACATACAAACCTGAAGTACCAGCTGAGATGGATGAATGAAAGGATGGATATGGCGTGTATACAGCCAGTATGCAACAGGAACAATTAGCATTTTCACACCCTTCAACATTTTCTTAGGGACATGAGCACATAGGGGTTTGCCAGGGGTGCAATGACGTCCAATCTGATCAAACAATAACAAACTTGAAGTACATTTTAAAAACAAATTACCAAAGATATGTAGCATACAAGAGCAAATGAAGTTCACAACTTAGAAGATTATGAATTGTTGCAGTTTCTCATATGACAGAAAATTTCTCATTTCTAGCATGATGCTTCATCGCCATGTTAGCTTCTAAATTTAGTCTAACATTATACAATAAATGAGCACCACAAAAGAAGGTTATGTGATCACCAGAAGTAATGTTAAAATGTCTTCCTCCAGTTTTTTTTCCCTGTGCTAGGATCTGAACCCATACCAAACTGGTTACAATTTTCAAATTGTCTATTTACTCCTAGTTTTATCAATTTTGTCTTGGTACAGCTGTGAAAGCAACAATTTTGTTACAATTAGGAGACCCACAACTCAATATGATTGTTCCACAGCCATCGTAGCGAGTCATCATCATGTGATGTATTCTTTCCAGAACGTTGTCTCCATTACAGCTACTCTGAACGCATCACGATTCTGGGCAAGTCGACCTGCATCAGCCAAAGACAAGTTCAGACTCGTAGCGAGTAGATGCTAGAATTGGGTTGGTCACATCCCAGAAGAGACGTCAGACCTAAGGGTCTTTTATATTTGGACATGTGCCCTAATATAACCGACTAGGTTGAACGGGACGCGCCTCGCCAAAAGTTTTACATAAAAAAAAAAAAAAAAAGACGTGACACCATCTTCAGAGCTGCCATGCTATAGACTCCAGAAGGAAAGCAAAAGACAGCCAGAAGCAACCTGGTGGAGAATTGGAAGCAGAGATGCAATGCAGGAAACTTTGGCTCTAACAGGCAGCTCTACTACAAAAATCTATTTGTGTTAAATGTCAAGAAATGAAGAATAAACTGCTCTCAAAGTCAAGAATTAATAAAAGACTTAAAAAGCGACACATGCTGTCATAAGAATAGCACGCATACAATAAAGGATTGAAGAACTGAATAATTTCATCCAAAATATCTCCACTTCAGGTTTTGGAAAAATGGTGCTGTTTCATATTTGGTAAAACAACATCCATATCAGGGCTTTTTGATGTCAGAGCAACTTGGATGTTGTATTCAGGGTCCAACCGATTTCTGTACTTTGTTTTCAAGTTCATAAGGGTAGAAAATCCTTGTTCACAAAGGTAGGTTGTTGCAAAAGGCAGCATTTTTGTCACTTTTACGTGTGCAATTTTAAAAGCCTTTGCAGTTTTTGACATTCAAAAAGATGAGAGATCTGTCTTGTTCTAAAATTTCATGCGTGCTTCACTGTTGGAGCGAAGTTCAAGAAGTGCTTCTGACAATCCTTCAGGCTCTTCAGCAAGTTGACAGTTGAAGGGATTTACAACCCAACTGACAGTATGTGAATCAAGTCGACCGGAGAAATGGGATTAGAAAAGAAAAGCAGAATAATAGTAGCAGTTGTAAATATGGCTCAAAGTACTTTCATAAGATTACATCGCCACCAAAAATCAAGCCACGTACTTTGGAATAAATATTGGTGACAGACTGGGCTAGTGTGCTCCTAGTCGGGAGTCGAGATCATAACTGACGTTTTTAAGGACTATCCAAAATGGCATCTTTGATAAGGTCATGTGTCTTAATTATCAAGGGGAATAAATTTTATAAAAGTAGGAATTTATTGTTGATTTATTTAAATTGAGGGGGGTGGGGCGCGAAACAATTAATAAGGGAATGAGTTTGATGACCTCACAATACTTTTATTTGTATTTTTTTTAGCCTTTACCCCTAACATTTTAACTTTTACCCCATTTGGAGTAACTTACCCCTGTTCTCCAACCCCTGCTCTACAGGGTCATTATACCTTAGCAGAAATGTAGATGTCCTAGTAGGTTATTCTTAACCTGAGATGTATGCGCTATTGAAGAGCATGGGTAATGATAAACAATTTAATACAGTAATGCACCATTAATAATTAATGTACAATAAAGAATACTGAACAGTATAACACAAGTCTGAAGACTGATAAGCTGAACAGAATGGAAGAGGTAGCCGTTGCTATTTGTGAGAGGCAGTGGGTGAATGGGAGATTGCAGATGTTTGTAAATGTATGGCACAGCTTTACTACAGCCAATCTATCTCTCCATCGCTTAAAATTATGTTAATGAGATTATAAATGATTCATTGAAAAAAAAAACAGACAAAAATGGGGAGATGGCGATTAGAAAAGTTGTGGGGAAGGTGGAATAATGTTGCTCTTTATCAGCTGACTTGCGGTCACACCCACAACATGCTTGGTTCTGGCAGAGCTTGAAACAGGATATCACTGACTGGATATGAGTGTACCTTAATTGGCTACATAGATGTATAAAGATGTTTGTGGCCGCTCTCAGAGGGATGTTCGAATTTGCTTATTTCAGCAGCTTTTTATGAATTTTCAGAGCTTCACTTAAAAAAAAAAAAAACCTTCAAAATTAAAGACTGGTGTAGTGAAACACTACTAAGCAGGGTTTTCCCAAACAACAAAAATATCAGAACAAAGAAAATAATTCACAAATGTCACTGCAAATTCTTTTCTGTACTGTACAGCTCCATATCAAGAACTCTCCCATCGCTAAATTTTATATGTCCATCTCTGATCTCCAGTTTCCCATTTCTGAAATCATCTTCTATGCTTTTTGCATAAACTGAATTAAAGATATCTTGAGGAGTCAGCTCACTCTGTGTAATTTCTTTGGCTCTGTATGACACGTAAGGTTTCAGCTGTAGAAAGAAAACAACATTAACTGATGAATGTCTTGCTAAATAAGGCAATGAACAAAATGGAATAACAATTATTCTAATGATACTGAACAAGTACAGTTGCATAATATTGTTATTTTGTTATCATTTCCATTATTACTCCTTATGAAGCAATAAAGCCACCACTTGAGCTGGTTCTCTTTCAGGAAGCCTCCACCAAAGCATTCATGTGCTTGTGCTGTTGTAGAAGTGTTTCTGTAGTAATATGTTTTACACGATGATTTTGCCAACCTCATACACAACCTCATATGAGTCACCTCCTACAACATGCTATTCTTTCTGTGTCTTACCACACATGTGTGGAAACTACATGGGGTATTACTGTTCCCAGTGGCGTACTAAGGGATGTGTGAGTATACCTATACTGTATAATAGGGGAACAACAGAAGTGATTGCGTCATTAATAGACCGGACTGCCGATTGTAAACTTCCGGTGTTATGTCTTGCGGTTCGCACTAATGACCAGTCATTGAAGCATCATTTTTTGGTGATGCCTAGATGGCAGGGAGGATAGTGTGATTCGGTTGCATAGCTAGGCAGGGTTGTAGCACAGAAGGTCCTGGGTAAGCCACTCACATCTGTTGTTTTTCTGTTGTCTAGTGTTCTACTTCTTTATTTCTTACGAGTGCCGGAAAACATATCTTTATGTTTGTCTAACATTTATTTACTGTGTGAGTAGGGGGTGCCATCGGACACTCTTATGACAATACTGTCCTGTTTAAAAATCTATTTTCAGGCATAATATACTTGTGTCCTATGGTGCTGCCAAAAGGAAGGATCAGCTACGGGAGCCAAATACTTTAAGTATGCCCCTAACTGACCCACCATGTTTATAATTTGTCAGCGCGAAATGGGGTCATTACATGACAATTCATAAAAAAGTGACTACATTGTTTAAATGTCTTCCACCAGCTATTTTGTTTCCAGTGCGCTGTGATCTGAACCCATTCCAAATTGTCTATTTACTCTTCGTTTTATTCATGTTGCCAACTTCAGGCAGCTGTGAAAGTAACACTTTTGTTGTATACTATCTTTCTATTATGAGATCCACAACTCATTATGGTTGTTCCACAGCCATCATAGCGGGTAGATGCTGGAACTGGGTGGTCACATCCTCAGAAAAGACCCTGACACGACCTCCATAGATGCCATGCTATGGACCCCAGAAGAAAAGCGAAAGAGAGGCCAGCCCCTGACTGACCCACTATGTTTATAATTTGACAGCATGAAATGGGGTAATTACATTGCAGTTCATAAAATTATTACACTGACAAAATAATATGTAAAAACTTGCTGTTCAGAGGTGCTTTCATATTCTGGTTGGCTTCATGAAAAAGAATTAGTAAGAAATGAATAGAAAGGTTGTTTGTTCGCTAAAACAGAGAAAATTTAAGAAAAGGTACAGGAAACTGCTAGAGAGATATGCTAGACAAGATTGCAAGCCATTACTTCCCTTGCTATGCGATTACCTTTGCTGTTTCTTCATACGTTAATTGTATGCCTTGCGTATGTCCCAGGAGAGAGAAAGAACACGATAACTGCTCCCACAGGCACTTCCATAAATGACTAAAATATGTTTCTGCATGAGACTGGCAACATGATCGTGTAAAAGAAAGCTATAAGAGCACATAAATAATTTGGTGCAGGCTTTTTGAAAAGTGGCCAGCATCAGTGGTAGGGAACACTATAGGGAACAATACGGAAATTATCAATGACTGAACTTGTGTTTATTATTTCAGTTCAAATCTATCCACAGAATCAGTTGTGTTCTATGTTTCTGAGATACTCACAAATTGGAAGACATGAAAAAAGAAGCTGTTTAAATACCGCAGCAGTTGTGGAATGAATAACAGCAGTAAAATATGTGGAGGCTATTTATTCAACTGTAAAACTGCTGTTGGAATGTCAGGTTGTGACGAAATAAACATCAGCACTTGATTACTGTATCATTCTCTAAATTGGCACCTGGTAAAACACACACTTTAAACATTTCTCTAAACATCGCAGCTGCCTTTCCCACCCTAACTCAAGACCAGAGTTAGGTACTTGTTTGCAGCTGGGTAGACTGGAGCGTGACACTACCAGGTACATGAATGTATTCATTTGTTACTTTGTGATAAATGCCTGTTGGAGCAACAACTGAAACAAAAAACATTAATTAATAAAATCATTAAACCTAGATTTAAATAAAATTTAAAAAATGCCTGAAAAATGTGCCACTGCTTCATTCTTTCCATGTGATGTTCTTATGTCATGGCCACAGGCAGCAAGTGTTTAATGTCAGGTTTCCATGTGATGTTCTTATGTCATGGCCACAGGCAGCAAGTGTTTAATGTCAGGTTTCCATGTATATTATCTAAATCAGTGGTTCTCAGTATGGGCCATGCCATATTTCTAGGGGGCCACAGTAAAATGGTTAAGTAAATGAGGCTCAGAAAGGGGATGGGGGGGCTGTGAGCAAAAATGGCTGAGAACCCCTGATTTAAATGTCTATGGAACACAATGTATTTTCAAGGTCAGTTATGGTCAGGGGAGACTAAGGCAGCAGTTCAGCTTTGCTGTGAAAATAAGTGATCAGATAAAAGTTGCACTTAACTGGGCTTGATCTCAACATATAACTTGTAGGCAATCATGTCAGTCTCAACAACTTGTAGGCAACTCTCAACATTATCATCAAGTCTCAACAACTTGTAGGCAACTCTCAACATACAACTTGTAGGCAATCATGTCAGTCTCAACAACTTGTAGGCAACTCTCAACATCATCATCAAGTCTCAACAGCTTGTAGGAAACTCTCAACATACAACTTGTAGGCAATCATGTCAGTCTCAACAACTTGTAGGCAACTCTCAACATCATAATTTCCCTTTTTTCAATCATTAAAGAGCATAGAACCATGACTGTAGCTGATCCCCTCACAGAAGTCCATCACGACGGCATTCATGTTGCTCTAGCAGTGATAGTTTCTGTTGCAACTTATCTTACATGCTGAGATTGCAAGCCCCCCCCCATGCACAACCTCACATTACTGATGACATGCATGAGTGTACAGTGATTTATTCTTTCCTTGTCTCCCCAGAGACCAGATGGAACCAAAGAGGGCTATGCGGTCTTATTTTCAAAGACTTAATGCCATGAGCCTCTCTCAGCACTGTCTTGCTTATGCAGAATTTTTTAAAGACAGAATGTTCTCTGTTAAACTACTCCAATACTGCTATTAAGAAAATATCTCTTTATTTCTTATAACTCTTTGAACTTTTTAAAGCACCTTACCTGGATAGAAAAAAAAGAGAAGAATCTGTTCAGAAATCTTAGGTATCCCCTGCTAGACTCAACACCCCCCATGAAATGTTTTTGACTATTTTAACAAGTATTAATTTAAAAAAAAATGTTATATGTTTTAAACCATAATGAATGCCGTCAGATAATACTAAGAAAGAACAGTAAACATATGGCACTTAAGTTCTCATCCATATAGCAGTAATGTTGACACTAGAACTCTTGTGTGTTCACTGAGTCACCATGATCTAGCCGACTTTAATTGTTTTTACTGTTCTTCTTCTTCTTCAAGGTATGCTTTAATGTGATTGGTCAGAATTGCACCTGACCCCCCCAAAGTTTAGATTTGTTTTCTCCATCATGAGCACATTTGAATTTTACATTGACTTGGTTCACGTGTTTTCTGTGATACAAGCATCCATACTGAATTTTACATCGACTCAGTTCCGTCAAACTTCGGAATCTAGGTTAAGGACTACCATTTATAGTAACGACAACTAAGGTACTCTTCTGTGAATCAACCATAACCGACTACCATTTATGGGGAGCAGGCAGGCAGTCTTAGAAGCTGAGAAGTCACAAGACACCTGATATTACTACACCGAGTTATACGGTCATTGCAGTGTACAAAGAGCCGGTTTAGGACAGACTGGGTTTGATTTGATGGACACCACTGTAGAAGTAAGACTCAAAGTAAGCCACACAGGACTGGCAGAGGTAGCGTACACAAAGACATGGGGACACGTTAATGCATTAGCACTGGCTGGGTGTTCGTTTGTTTAATTGTTAACTCTTAAAAATTTGCTTGCTGTTAACTGACTGGATTGTAAACCCTTATTAAATATAAACCCTGCCTTAACACTCAAGAGCTTTATTAGTGTATGGGTCTAGTGTGAGTGTGCTTGGCCACAAGTCAGTAAAGCAAATCAAATATCTCAAAACATCTTCGCCACCCTTTCATATAAGCACAACTCTGTTATGAGCTCTGTCAAACAACTAGCCGTAACCCTTACACCAACCCTGTTTCAAGCTTTGTCAAAAATAATAACTCCTGACAAACATGGAGGCCATATTTTAATTTTAAAAAAACTTCAACCTCAAAGTGAAACGCCAAGTGTCACAGACACTTAGCCAACATGCCGGCCTTTTGTCTACTGCCCCAAACTTCAAGCAATATTTTTTTAAAGCTGGACTTCATTGCTTTTGTTTTATATATTTTCTCAATGCATTGAAAGGCCATCTTTCCCTTTGTAGTTTTGGTTGAAAAAAAAAAACAGCTGGACATTGTTCAATGTCATAGTAGTAAGTTGCCAAAGTCATTAGGGTTAGGATTAAGAGTCAGGTATAGGATTTATAAACCTAATGCTAACCCCTTATTACTGCATTTCTGAATGTTTTGTAAAGTCTGTATTGAATACGCAGCCCACTGTTCTTCATTTCAACTGTCTTGTTTCGATGTCATAGTCCATTCTGTTCCTCAAACTTTGTGCAGTCTGTGTTGCTGTTGAGGACTGTTTCACGGTGTGAAGTAGCTTGGATATATTGTTTACTTTGGTATCAAAGTTTTTGCACCACGGAACACCCGCTCAACTATGAGTACATGTTAACATACCATTGTTGATGTTTTAACACAAATGAGAAGGGCCCATATTAGTGTTTATAAACAGTCACGACATGACGGCTCACGAAGTCGCAGGTTAACGACTGTTCACACTGATCATGTATTTTTTTGACGATGTTGGTAGAACAAAGAGACGGTCAGTGTGAATTTTGCTTTTGAGCGAACTAGAAGCGTTCTGCCCTCTGGAGGTGTGTGTATGTGGCCCATGCCATTCTATTAATGTATGTGGAATAATTATTGATTATGTATATCTCAATGTGAGAATTCTATAGATTCATGTAGGCTCAAGGTAGGAGCTGTGCAATTCACCCAGTGATGGCTGACTGCAGTATGTCCGTTCATTAGGGAACAGTTATGCTTAAACGAAGTATATTATTTTCATAGAAACTTACTTACTTAGTCGTTCCCCTTCTACTGTGAGGTGTAGATGTTTGGAATAGAGAGTGCCAGACTATCCTATCGGCTGTCTTCCTCCTGGCCTGGTTCCATTCTAGTCCTCGGTCCTTCAAAGATTGTCTAATGTTGTCCTCCCAGCAGACTCTGGGTCGTCCTGGAGGTCTGGATCCCTGGCTCTTTGTTTCCCATGCTTGTTGTGGTAGCCGATCTCCCATCCTGCAGACATGGCCAAACCATCTTAGTTGGGACTGTTCTACTTGGGTCTGCAGGGGGTGGCATTTTAGGCCTTGACATATCGTCTGGTTGCGGACCATGTCTCTTCTTGTTACTTCAACCACCTTCCTCAGATGCCTCATTTCTGAGGTTTGGATCTACTTATGATCATCCCTCTCTTCTCCAGCTCTTCCTTCCAGACTTGCAGGTTGGATTGAAGATGTGCCTCTGATTTAGCAATCAGGGCAACATCATCAGCAAATGCCAGATCTGAAATACATAACAGTCTCATCTTCCAGTACCCCACTGAATACTTTCTTGTTATCTCCTTAGATGCCTTGATGACATCATCCATGAGTAGTATGAAAAGATAAGTGACAGGATATCACCCTGTCTTACACCAGTGGAACAAAGGAATAATTGTCAAATTGCCCAAGAAGGGAGATCTTGCAGACTGCAATAATTGGAGAGGAATCACTCTTCTCTCAGTTCCCAGCAAAATACTAAGCAGGATAATTATACAGAGAATTTCAAACGCAGTAGACCACAAACTGAGGAAAGATCAAGCAGGATTTAGAAAGAACAGAAGATGTGTAGATCATATATTTACTCTCAGGAACATTATAGAGCAGTGCTCAGAATGGCAAAGACAGCTGTACATTAATTTCGTTGATTTTGAAAAGGCTTTTGACAGTATACATAGGGACAGTTTATGGAAAATACTGAGGGCATATGGAATTCCAAGCTGTATAGTGTCAATCATAAAAAGCCTCTATGCCAACTTTATGTGTAGTGTTGGGCAGAGCAACCTAACCTTTGAGGTGAAGACAGGAGTACGACAGGGATGCCCCTTATCAACCACTCTATTTTTAACAGTCATAGACTGGGTGATGCGCCAGACAACAGAGGGCAGGCCCAAGAGGAATAAGATGGACTACATTTTCTACATTGGAAGATCTGGAATATGCAGATGACATTGCACTACTAACATATTCACATCAACACATCCAGGAAAAAATGGATAGACTCAATAAGTATAGTCAGCAGGTGGGCTTAAACATCAATTTAAAGAAGTCAGAGGTCATGACTCTCAATGTGAGCAACCCTGAGCCCATATCAGTAAGGAATCAGCAACTGGTACAGACAAACACCTTCACATACCTAGGATGCATAGTAACACCAGACGGCGGGGCAAGCAAAGACATCAACAACAGAATGAACAAAGCAAGAACAGCCTTTTTTAGCCTAAACAACATCTGGAAGTCCTCTCAATACAGCACAAGCACAAAATTAAGATTATATCAGAGCTGTGTGCTTTCTGTGCTTCTCTATGGTGCGGAATGCTGGAAAGTTACAGAGAAGGAAATGTCGAAATTGTCCTCTTTTCACACATGTCTGAGAAAAATTCACCAAATCTTTTGGCCGAATACCATCACCAACCAAGATCTTACTCGGAGCAAGCAAGAGGACATGCACACCATCAAAGCTGGCAGATGCTGGAGTTGGGTTGGCCATGTCCTCAGAAGAGACCCCGATGCCATCACAAGAACAGCTATGCTATGGACCCCTGAAGGAAAACGAAAGAGAGGCCGACCAAAAACAACTTGGCGGAGGACTGTGGAGGCTGAGATGCAAAGAATGAACCAGAATTGGGGCACTGTACGAAGGATGGCCACCGACCGAGCAAAGTGGAATCAATTTGTTGTTGCCCTACAAGACGCCACTAGGCGTGAAGGCCAATGACTGCTTTGACGGTCTGCAGCTAAGGATCAAAGAAGATCATCTTCCAGTACCCTACTGAATACTTTCCTGTCCTCTCCTTATGGTCTATACTTGCTGATAGGAAAGTTATATTAGTGATTGTGTCTTTTAACTGTCTGGGTCGTCCACGGATCCTATATACCACAGTTGTGTGAGTGTCTTGAGAATGACCTCAGCCAATAATGCACTTTTTTTTGGGGGTGCAAAATTGGCTGAGCGTCCTTTCACGATGTACTGTCACAGCAAGGCGATGGCACCATTTGGTTGGTCCTAGGTTCGATTCCCGGTAAGCCTATCACTTATATTTTCTTTTCTGTTGTCTAGTGTTATCCTGTATGTCCAACGAGTAGGCTACCCGTTAATTAGGCCTACCTTTATTTATTCATTTTAACAGGTAGGCCTACAGTCAGTGTTACTTTTCTTGTCTGCCCTATAAGACCCTGTATTACACGAGCATCCAAACCACATTAATTTTAATTAGCCTAGTTACATATTTGCATTAAAACAATATTTAAAAAAAACAACAGGGGCAGACAACTGTCAATCAGAGCAGTGCCAGAGGGCCGACAGCTGTAGGTGGCAGAACTAGTAATCTATGTCGGTAGAGTCGTTAGGAGCCAGTGACCATGATTGCCCGGGGTCCCAGATCACAATTATCCGCCCCTGGTAAGTAGCTAGACAACAAAAGAAAACTATCGTATAAACTTTAGGCCTAGGCCGTACTCACTCTGCTCTGGCAAAGCTTTCATCATTTCCTCGCTGCCTCCTTTCTTATCGGGAGCAACATCGTCTGGAAAGACAGGAAACCTTTTGTCCCAAGGTATTCTAGTTTTCCTGCCACAAAGGCAAGCTGACGTGCTTAGGAAGCGTTTGGTTATCTGGATGATCGTCACGTTTGCCCTTCTGGCTAGCATTGTTCAGTTATTCCTTACTATTGATCCAACAGGAAGTAGAATTTACCGGAAGCGAATGTGAATTTTGGTGACATCTATTATTTATATCGATTTCTTATTTAATTCTTCTTTTTCTTCTTCGTACACTCTCAGACGCCCACTTGAATGTTCTCAAAGAAAGCAGTAGTCAGTTTGAGGCTATTTGAATCCCCGTAAAGCTTTTCCACGAAAGGAGCTGGCGTCGGCCATATGCACTTTCTCTGTACCACATATAAGGGGCAACTTTGAAGCAGATGTTCAGCAGTCATTTTATCAGTGCCACAGTTACACTGATCGGTAGTTCCTATCTTTAGCTTGTTGAATAGATGGTATCTCAATCTGTTGTGGCCAGTGCGGAGTCTGAAGATTACCACTTGTTCTCTTCTGTGGAGCTGGTAGTAAGCATCATTCTGTGTGTGCCCTGGATGTTCTACATTCCATTTGTTTCTGTAACTGATTCTGATAAAACTCTTTGCCTCCTCAAAAGTTATGCTTGCATCAGGCTGAGGTAGATGTGAACCTTCTTTTGCCATTCTGTAATTTAATTACACTTACTACCGTTATAACTAAACATATTCTGTGCGGAGCAAAAAAGCACGAGTATTAGGAAATTACCAGATATATATATTCGAACAATTTTTGTTTTTGTCGTTCAGTTTCCGTTTTCGAGCGGACCTTTTGTTTTTGTTGTTCTGTTTCCTATTGTTTAAAAAAAAAAAAAACCAAAAAAAAAAAAAAAAAAACAAACAAACAAACTCCATAGAAGTAAAATTTTAACAAATATAGGCTATGTGCTAAATTATAAAGGCTCAAAAATCCTTCTCACACTGTAGTTCATGTTAATACTAATGCCACCCAAGAAACCATCTACGTTTAGAAGCTTCATTATCGCACACAGCAAGAAGCATCAGGTGACATTCTACTTAGGCAACTTAGGACGTGAATTTGGTGTCTCTAGCACTATGTGCACTAAATGATGTTAGTGCTCTGGCTTCCTTGCTCAGTGGTCTATGGTTCGATCCCCAGATGAGATGGGATTTTGTTAGGCCACAAACGGCTCCTGGGTCGACCCAGCCCCAATTGGGTACCAGAGCAACTTCTGGGAAGGTTAAGGCGGCCGACGTGATGCTGACCACATCACCCCTGGTGTACCGATGGTCAAGAAAATATGGGCCTAACACCATATTCCCAAAATGCCTCAATGGGCGTGTAACGGGATCCTCCTAGCACTATGGAGGAAATAGAGAGATGATCTTGCAAAAGCTTTTAAACATCAGGCTGAGATGATATACCATGAAATGGACATTGATTACAGTGAAGACATTTACAATACAGCTTTAATTGAAATAGAAGATAATGTTATTTCTATGGGAAGGGAGATAACTGCATAATCTTGATCTCCCTCAAACTAACCGAACTGAAGTAAATAATCTAACCACTAAGCTAAAAGCGATACCTCCTACGCCATTGATGCTCTAACCAAGTACATAGAGGAAAATGAACCAGTGAGAGCTGTAGTCGAGGAAATAACGGCAGTAGATGTGCTGGAGGTGAGCGGTATAGTACAGGAAATAACGGCAGCAGATGTGCTGGAGGTGAGCGGTATAGTACAGGAAAGAACTGCAGTAGATGTGCTGGAGGTGAGCGGTATAGTACAGGAAAGAACTGCAGTAGATGTGCTAGAGGTGAGCGGTATAGTACAGGAAAGAACTGCAGTAGATGTGCTAGAGGTGAGCGGTATAGTACAGGAAAGAACTGCAGTAGATGTGCTAGAGGTGAGATGTACTGTACTGGAAACGATTGGAGTATATGTGTCAGATGTAAGAGGTAAGGTGGAGGACACGATTGGAGTAGATGTGCTGGAGGTAAGAGATATGGTGGAGGGTAAGCATAATTGAATTAGATGTATTGGAGGTGGAACATATAGCGGAGGACATGATTGGAGAAATATAAGGAAGGACGAGATTCGAGTAGATGTACTGGGAGTGAGAAGATTTTATGAAGACATGATTGGAGTAGGTGTGCTGGGAGTGAGAGGTATAGTGGGAAACATGGTTGGAGTAGGCGTGCTAAGGGTGAGAGGAATAGTGGAGGATATGATTGTAGTCGATGTGCTGGAGGTTAGAGGCACTGTGGAGGAAACGATTGGAGTAGATGTGATAGATGTAAGAGGTATGATGGAGGACATGGTTGGAGTAGATGTGTTGGAGAAGAGAGGTGTAATGGAGAACACGATTAGAGTAGATGTGCTGGAGGTGAGAGGTACAATGGACGACATGATTGGAGTGGATCTGCGAGGAGTGAGATGTAGGGTGGAGGGTATGATTGGAGTGGATATGCTGGAGGTGAGAAGTACAATGGAGGACATGATAAGAGTGCTGGCAGTTAGAGGTATGGTGGAAGACATGATTGGAGTAGATGTGCTAGAGGTGAGAGGTATAGTGGAGTACATGGTTGGAGTAGATGTACTGGTAGTGAGAGGTATAGTGTAGGACATGATTGGAGTAGATGTGGTCGTGAGTGGTAAAATGAGGACATGACTGGAGAAGATATGCTGGAGGTGAGATGTACAGTTGTCACAGTGTTCATCACAGAATTAACCGTGGAGGGTTGGTCCTGGATGCTCAGATTATATACAGTGTATATATAGTGAGACATGGGCAACATTTGCTAAGAAAGAAAGAAGGCTCAATACCTTCCATATACGAAAAGAAGATCTCACAACAAGCAGATGAGAGGAGAAAACGTCCAAAGGAAAACCAGGAAAATAAGCAGCTGAGGATTGTCTCCTCAGGGGCGCATTCCCATAGTCAGTTATGAATGAAGGTGCAATAACACACACATATACACACACACACACACACACATATATATATACACACACACACACGCACACACACACACACGCACGCACACACACACACACACAAACACTCACACATAAGAAATTTACTAAAGTGCTTGTATAATAAATATGTACACCATGATATCATCATCCATTTGCTATTCTCTATGGAGCCTGCACCAACTCTACTGTTGGTTCCTTGTAAGGAAACCCGCACTGAGTAGTCGCCAACTCTTGCCGTGGTGGTTCATGTGTCACGTTGTTTGCAGTTATGAGGTTGCCATCCTCATATGCCACTGTACATCCACAAGCAAATTATACATGTCAAAATGCAAATATCAGTGATATAATTTAGATATTACTCCGAGTTTTTTCGGGCGAATACAGACTTTTTGCACAGACAGTTCCGAATATTGTCGGGCAGCTGTTAAAGATCCAGTACCTTTCAGAGGAGTTAGGTGTCTAACTAAGTGCATTTTAAGATGGATCCTAGAACTTAAGGTGCAACGTGATGTCTCTGTGGTTACCCTCTTTTAAGAGTTCCCACCCAGTCCTATGACCTGTCCTATATTTTGGGTCCTAATATTCCGTGTTCCTGGCTGTCTGTGATTTCTTCTTGATGAAATTTGAAGTCAGAGAAGTACTCTTACAAAGCTGTAGACTGTAAGTGAGATTTTGGCTTACACACCCAGGTTACTGCTTAGAGGATGTCCAATCAGGAGCAGTCTATCTTAGCATCTCAAACGCTAAACAAATTGCAAATAAGTGTCTAAATTTGGTAGGAGTCTCCCCACAACTCTAATATAGAACATTACCACATGACAACATCAGATATTGCCATGGACATGTGATTTTCAAACTTCATAATCATATAAGGTCTTGCTTCTTCCTCTTCGCCTGTCATGTTTACAAACTCACTACTTCTCAGATCTAACATTTTAATCTCCTCCAAGATGTTACTTTCTAGTAGTTGAGTATCACAACAAATTCCATCTGTCGGAAGTATTACATCACTGTCCGTGTCGTAATCTTTACCAAGAGTGTTATATCATACATCCCTGTCAGATCTGCCGTGTATTTGGACACGTCATGTTTGCAGACTAGCACCTTATCATGCGAAAACATGGGTTCATGCATCTTCCCAGACAAAAAGTCTGGGTTAACAATAGGAATGTCATTCAGTGAAGACTTTTACTCCGTCTGGAGCTGGCAATAAACGAAAAGTCAATGTGGCAAGTTCGCTCTTTCGCTAAGCGTCGCCTATAACAAAGGAGGAAATGACCAGGAGAGAGGAGTTGGTAAGAGGTGTGGTCAGATGTGATAAGAAAACCTTGATCGACGGCAGCG
Organism: Oreohelix idahoensis; assembly: GCA_024509875.1. Taxonomy (NCBI): domain Eukaryota; kingdom Metazoa; phylum Mollusca; class Gastropoda; order Stylommatophora; family Oreohelicidae; genus Oreohelix; species Oreohelix idahoensis. The sequence goes on along the minus strand of JAMPIV010008188.1, from coordinate 258,123 downwards.
AAACAACGAATACTGGAAGAATTAGCAAGTTAAAAGAATTGCAAAGTAATAATGCCGGAGAGGCGCGAAGACCAGAAAAAGAGAACGATCGCATTTTGTGACAGCGTCCCATCGAGTTGTCGGAAGGGACTCTCGCCCTTATAATGTACTTTTAATATCCTTTCAGCTTTTTTTGCTTTTGTGTTAAAAGTTATTTCATGTACCATTTTCTCATTCCTCAAATAGGAAAATTTCCTTGGTACTTCAAAAAATAGTTCTCATTTGCCGAATTGTATAATTAACCCTGTGATTCGATCATGTTCTCTTTCCTTGTAATAAATAGTCTCTTAATTACTTCCGAACGTTATTTTCCTACAACTGACTTCTCTGATGGAGTCTCTGGTGGTTCATTAAAATACGAGCTACATCTGAATGTGATACTCTTTTTTAAAAATCTGCTGCACTCAAATAATGTGGAACCCTTCCTTGTCAAATAATGACCATTGATAATCTCGCAGACACGGGCATACAGACTCTCGCGACACACAACTCCATGCTTACCTATGCAGAACACTTCTTCTTCCTCGATCATCTTGAAAAGGACGTTGGTTGCGTTGTGTCGCCGTTTACAGCAAAGCTGCGATATGTGCGCCTTTCGGCCCCACACATCCGACTTCCGCGCGGCATTTTTTGGGACCGGGTTTGCCTTCCCTCTTCGATCCCTACTCTCTTGGCCAGACTGCAGTGATGCAGCCTGTTTCTAGGACCACCACTTGGAGGTGGAGTAGGGTCTTGGTCAGCTCTGGTTCTTCGACCCTGATGCAAGAAGTCAAGCTATGAATCGCTGACTGCATTCATCTCTCTTGCAGAACACAAGATTTCTACACACAAAATCTATCTATCTATCTATCTATCTATCTATCTATCTATCTATCTATCTATCTATCTATCTATCTATCTATCTATCTATCTATCTATCTATCTATCTATCTATCTATCTATCTATCTATCTATCTATCTATCTATCTATCTATCTATCTATCTGTCTGTCTGTCTGTCTGTCTGTCTGTCTGTCTGTCTGTCAATCTGTCTGTCTGTCCGCCCGCCCGCTCGCCCAATCCATCCATCCATCCACCCATCCACCCATCCATCCATCCATCCATCCATCCATCCATCCATCCATCCATCTATCTTTATAATAATAATAATAGCCCCTTCAGTCATAACTGACTATGGGAATGCGCCCCTGAGGTGACAGCCCTCAGCTGCTTATTTTCCTGAGAGGTTCGACGTTTTCTCCTCACCTCTGCTTCTTGTGTGAGCCTCTCTTCGCCCAATCTGAGGTGGCGCCGTAAATAGCATCGCCACTTAGTGCGATCGGCAGCTTTATCCTCCCATGTTGCTGGATCCATGTCCAGTGCCCTCATATCTCTCTTGCACACATCTTTGAACCTCAGCTGCGGTCGCCCAACTGTTCTCTTGCCATCTGCTAATTGTCCGTAGAAGATATCTTTTGGGATGCGACCATCATCCATGCGGCGAACATGGCCAAGCCAGCGAAGTCTGCGCTGTCTAAGAAGCGTATTCATACTTTGAAGGCCAGCACGTGACAACACCTCGACATTTGTCACTTTATCTTTCCACGAGATGCCGAGGATGCGGCGTAGACACCGCAAATGGAATGTATTGAGTGTCGTGGAATATTCTAATCCACATATATAAATTAAAAGGTAAACATAAAGCCTAACAAATAAATCTAATAAAGAAAAGAGCAATGGTAAAATAACAGTGCTGTCACAAGGAATGTACTCGAAATCCCCTTTGTTTTATGCTTCGTCTGCAAATTGTAACGCTTTCACGTTGATAGTATAAGCCTACTATATTATTACCCGCTTTCTTCAATGAAACGTGTGCTGTATTTCTTGGAAAAACATTGAGAGGCAGACTGCGTAATGACCTGAATTAATCCTAACATTAATTATACTGCGTTACCAAAACGAACGAACAGATGGACTCAAATAGAAAGAGAGAGAGGGAGGGCTGAAAATCAGGAACGCATGCAACACGCGTCGCGCGATACACAATTACTACTATCACGCGTGTAAGGCCACATGCACTAACTTTTTTTTTTCAGACGGACAGTGATAAATTCACTACCCTTCCCAGAGTTAGGTTTTTAAATCCTGAAAAACGCTTATAAGGAAAGATGACAATAGATGGGTTTACGTTTGAAAACATTACAGTACCCAGACAGCACATCTTCGAAACAGGAGGTAGAAGAAATTGCATATTTTGAACGCAGCCACTTAGCTCTTTTAAATTTGTATATTTGGGTTCCTTAGGGTTTGCTGACAAAGAATATGTAAAACGTTACGCAAATAGTCTAGGAATTAACAAGTTATAACCAAAATAAAATATTGGGGATGCCTGACAGCATGAAATCATTTCTGCTCATAAAATTTTTTTATAACGTGTTTGAAAAAACCTTGCGTACGGAAATAGCCTACCATGTAAACTCCAAATTGATTGGAGCGCAACAAATATAAGACTAAACACGATTGGTCGGACTATAAATACTATATTTGGTTGTTAGGGGAGACGTAGGAAGTTAAAATTTTTTCAAACACTTGTCGAAACGTGGCTCCATTGGCTAGACTCGCTGATATACTCACTTAGGAGCGTTAGTTCGAGACCACTAGTCAAATAAGCTTGATAAAGCAACAGTGCGTTGAAGCCAGCTCATATTTTTGCTAAATAAAAGCCTGGAACATAAGCAGATGGGAATTTGTGCCAGTAGTTGTGCCAGAATTCATTGCTAATCAACGTATCTGTGTTTGTTTCCATGAATTGTGGGACCGTGGTCTTGATGGTATTGAGCAGCACCTGGTCAGAGCTTTGCTGAATCCAGAGTCGGACAACATACTCCTTGGTCCATTTAGCTATCAGTGAGGTGTCTCCAGAGCCCAGGGGAGAATCGAGCAGAGGAGTCTTTTCCTGCCGCCATCACGCAAGATAAGCTGATGTGGCCAGCTGAGCTCAAAATTATGTACCCCCAGCTTAAAATGACCTTGTAAAAATAATATTAAGAGGGGAATTAAATTGTGTTAATATCAGGAACTGAGAACATCTCCAATAATAGTTCCCATAAAGACAAACTATTGAAGTCATGATGACAAATACCAACAGAGCTTGAACAAAGCAAAACCAGTATTACCTCATATTACTACTACACAACTGACACACATAGGATACCTTTAATAATATATGTCATTACAATATTCATATTGATAAATTCTGTACATATAACTTGTAAGTAAAATTGATTGTGATTCCTGGTTCCCTTTGTATTTGAATCAGGACACATATTCATTCATGACAGAAATGAATACATATTGTTATTTGAAAAGTTATCAGTGACTTCTTTAAGATATCCTTGTAGAGTGTTTTATGTATGTGAGTGTCACAGTGTTGTCAAGTGTAGTGGAATAAATTAAATTGTTTATCTGTCTGTTGTTGTTTTGACTTACACTTCATCATACACATACCCTAGACATATAACGTAGTCATCACACTATTCCAGAATAATTCTGACTGAGATATATATATATGTGGCAGCAAGTAAGGTTATCTATAATACACTACTCTCATTAGATATAGATACCTTCACAGCTGATCTCAGTCAGTACACTAAGCCCCCCTATAAATATTTATAACATCCCACTTCACCACATATATTGGGGGCTCGTCCGGGATTTTGAATCTTTCACTATTAAAAATATTGGGGGTAATTCACTTCAGGGAATATAAGAATTAAAAGGTATCCTTGGGTGGAATTAAATAAGGTTGAGCTCACGGTGCCTGTGTTGTCCATTAGATATATATTGATAGACAATGGCGGACCTGGCGAAATTTCGATCTGCTGCTGTTCAGACTGCAAAGGAGTTAGGATTAGATGGGCAAGTTATGGTTGCCTATGTCACTACGGAATGTGACAAATTTATTGAACGCGAAGAAAGAAGATTAGAAAAAGAGGCCGAAAGAAAGTTAGAGGCTGAGACTAAGAGGTTGCAGGCTGAGGCTGAGACTAAGAGGTTGCAGATTGAGGCTGAGGCTAAGAAATTGGAGGCAGAAAGAGAAGACAGAAGACAGGCTGCAGAAAGAGAAGAGAAGAGATTAGCTGCAGAAAGGGAAGCAGAAAAGGAGGAGAAGAGATTACAAAGGGAACATGAGTTAAGACTAAGGGAGTTTGAGTTTCAGGGCCATGCTCCTGAAAATGGTGCCAGTCCCTTTGCCTCTGATGCCACTGCTAGCCAAGGAGCCTCAACCTCAGCTATGAATTTTCATTTAGATCATTTTGTTGAGAAAGACGATGATATAGAGAGCTACCTAAATAGGTATGAACTATTAGCTACCACGTATGGGTTAGAGAGAGAAAGGTGGAGCTTAAAGTTATCTCAGGGACTTCGTGGGGCAGCTTATGAAGTTTTTGCAAAAATGAGTAGAGGTGATCAGGAAAATTATGACATGCTAAAGCAGGCTCTTTTGTTAAGATATGAAAAGAATGCAGAATTTTATAGGAAAAAATGTAGGAATGCTAAACTACTGTCAGGTGAAACCTATCACCAGTTCTCTGCACGAATAGAGACATACTTGGAGAAATGGACTTCTCTGGGGAAAACCCAAGATCTTAAGGAAATGGTCCTTATAGAGCAATTAAGAGAGTCCATGGCTCCAGACCTGAGAAAGTTTCTCATGGAACAAGGTGCAGAGAGGCTGGGTGAGTTGCTAAATGTTGCTGAAAGGTATCAAGCAGCTCAAGCAGAGGTAACAGGTAATAAAAAGAAACAAGTGGATAACTGTAGGGCACCACAGGACTTTAATAAATTTGATCCTAGGGATCAAAACAAAGGTAAGCACCAGTTTGATAGGCCACGGTATGAAAATAAAAATAAATTCCCACAATTCGATGAAAGGAAATATGATGAAAGAAAATCTTTCAGCCAAGGAAAAAGGTGGTGTAAGAATTGTCAGATGGACAATCATGACACTGACCGTTGCAGAAGGAAACCTGTGTATATGGCAACCCTTCAGGTCAGGTCGACCTCAAGACAGGAGGAGGATATTATGTTAGATACCACTCCAGAAGAGATGAGGAAGGCACAGGCTGGGGATAAAACACTCAAGCCTTGTTTCAGAAAATTGTCAACTTGTCATACAACTCCAGGCAAGGGAGATTTTTACATGAAAAACAAGTTGATGTATAGGAAGACTGGAGCTAGATCCAAAGGTCACGGACAGCTGGTTCTTCCAAAAAGATATAGGGCAGACTTAATAAGGAGCCTACATGTGAAACCAGATGGGGACCATGAGAAGATAGGTACCATCATTCAAAAGGTGGCTCACAATGATTATTGGCCCAAAGCAAGATGGGACATTGAGAATTTTGTAGAAAGGTGTAGCATAGCACATGAGGGAACACCCACAAGTGGGAACATGGATCAGGACCTGGACACGCCACGGGGCAAAATTAGGCCTGATAATAAAAAGAAAAATAGATTTGATAAAGTGGACCAAATGGAATGGGAAGCCCCTTTTCACGGACAAGCTTCACTTAACTGTTTTACAATGGCCACTATGCGGAGAGTGCAAAAAGATGTCTTACCCCAGGATAAGCCGACGATCCCTCAATCGGACTTAAACAAACTGGAGGAAGAGGATGTAGAGAGGAAATCTCTCATCAAGAATTTTAAGTGGGGAGAAAGCCCCAAAAGAAAAATTGGTAGCGGTCGTTTTGTGAATGATAATTCTGGGAGGAAAAATCATTACTATAAAGCTTCGAGTGGAAGAGACCATACCGGTGCATGGACAAATAGGTCCACACAATAAAAGGTCCACTCGAAGCTTTGTTAAGAACGTGGACTGATGAAAAGGCAGAGGAAAACATTACATCTTCATACCAATATGTGAATGAGCTGACCACTCGTTTAAAAACTGGTTGGAAACTTGCCAATGAAAATTTGAAACAAGCCAGGAAGAAACATGCTGCCTATTATAACAGGAAAGCGAAAGACAGAAATTTGGCTGTGGGAGAGAAAGTACTGCTTCTTTTGCCCGGGAGTCAGAATAAGTTACAAATTGGATGGCAGGGTCCATATACAGTTTTAGAGAAGGTGTCTAGAACAAATTATAAGATAGATAAGAAGGGGAAAGAAAAAATCTATCATGTGAATCTCCTGAAGAAATATTTGGAAAGAGAACATCAGGAAGAGACACACTTGTTGACCTTGTCCATCGCCATGGAGATGAAAAAGGAACCACTTTCATCATTTGAGTATCCATTACACCCCTGTGAGACAGCAGCACAGGTGAAAGTCAGTACACATTTAACGAAAACTCAGAAAGAGAGAGTGCAACAGGTTCTAAATAATCATGCAGAGGTGTTAACAGACCGACCAGGGCATACAAACCTATTGGAATATGATATGAAACTGATAGACCCCACACCTGTCTGTATGAAACCATATTCGATTCCGTTTGCTAAGGAGAAAGCTTTGAAGGAAGAGATAGACTATCTGTTGAAGGAAGGAATTATTTCGCACAGTGAATCTTCGTATAGTTCCGGTGTTGTACTCTTAAGGAAGCCCTCTGGAGAACATAGACTCTGTATAGATTACAGGAGACTGAATGCTATTACAGAAGGACAGGTGGATCCATTGCCGGATACAAATCAGCTGTTTGCCAGACTAAATAAAGCTAAATATTTCTCAAAAGTGGATCTGAGTAAAGGATACTATCAGATTCCAGTAAAGCCTGAGGTTAGACCATACCTAGCTTTTAGTACCTCAGAAGGACACTATGAGTTAAATAGATTGCCATTTGGATTGAAGAATGCGCCGAGTGTCTTCTCTAGAATGATGAGAAAATTGTTGGATGTAAACATTTCGGAGGAACATAATGAATCCCTGAGTTGCCTCTTTGATTGAGGATATTCCGAATGTTTCATACAGGATAATAAGAAGATTATGGGATCCACTACGAAAACTCTGCTATCACCAGGTATATGTTATCTCCTCATAACGTACATTTTGAGGGAAATATAATGTTCTCTGGACATGTCATTGCGCAGACTCAGAGAAGAGAAATGGTGAATACGGGTTGCGAAGCAGCATTAAGACAAGCACTCACACTTGCGGCTGTTAAGTAACATAACCGAAATATATTATTGGTTGTAGAAGTCTGAGGCAGATTTCATGAGTAGTGCCTACTCTGAATGGACCCAACTACATAAAACCATGATAGCATCACAGCAGAGTAAAGTCAAGTTGACTTACATTTATCTATGTGTATATAGAATAAAGGACTGACATATAATGTCTGTTTTAAGAGGGGAGATGTCGTGGAATATTCTAATCCACATATATAAATTAAAAGGTAAACATAAAGCCTAACAAATAAATCTAATAAAGAAAAGAGCAATGGTAAAATAACAGTGCTGTCACAAGGAATGTACTCGAAATCCCCTTTGTTTTATGCTTCGTCTGCAAATTGTAACGCTTTCACGTTGATAGTATAAGCCTACTATATTATTACCCGCTTTCTTCAATGAAACGTGTGCTGTATTTCTTGGAAAAACATTGAGAGGCAGACTGCGTAATGACCTAAATTAATCCTAACATTAATTATACTGCGTTACCAAAACGAACGAACAGATGGACTCAAATAGAAAGAGAGAGGGAGGGCTGAAAATCAGGAACGCATGCAACACGCGTCGCGCGATACACAATTACTACTATCACGCGTGTAAGGCCACATGCACTAACTTTTTTTTTTTCAGACGGACAGTGATAAATTCACTACCCTTCCCAGAGTTAGGTTTTTAAATCCTGAAAAACGCTTATAAGGAAAGATGACAATAGATGGGTTTACGTTTGAAAACATTACAGTACCCAGACAGCACATCTTCGAAACAGGAGGTAGAAGAAATTGCATATTTTGAACGCAGCCACTTAGCTCTTTTAAATTTGTATATTTGGGTTCCTTAGGGTTTGCTGACAAAGAATATGTAAAACGTTACGCAAATAGTCTAGGAATTAACAAGTTATAACCAAAATAAAATATTGGGGATGCCTGACAGCATGAAATCATTTCTGCTCATAAAATTTTTTTATAACGTGTTTGAAAAAACCTTGCGTACGGAAATAGCCTACCATGTAAACTCCAAATTGATTGGAGCGCAACAAATATAAGACTAAACACGATTGGTCGGACTATAAATACTATATTTGGTTGTTAGGGGAGACGTAGGAAGTTAAAATTTTTTCAAACACTTGTCGAAACGTGGCTCCATTGGCTAGACTCGCTGATTTTTTTTTTTTTTTTTTTTTTTTTTTTTTTTTTCGTTCGCCCGCTAATACTCGAGGCGAAATCTCAGGTTATTTTTTATGTCTAACCTGACATTGATTTTACGTGAGTATCCCTTTATTTCTTGTACAGAGACAGGTGTCCCTCGCCATTCAGGCAAATACTCGCCGATTTCGGAGGTACCCATTGCAGCTGGGTCGGCTCAGGAGCCGCCATTCCCTGGTCGACGACACTCCTTCAAATGTCTTCGCCAGGTCTCGAGTTAATCCAGTCCAATTCCCGGTCGACGAAAAATCCTCAAATGCCGTCGCCCGGGTTTGATCCTGTATCACCCGGTCGCCAGAGCGGTGTTGTAACCACTACGCTAGCGCGGCTCGCTGATATACTCACTTAGGAGCGTTAGTTCGAGACCACTAGTCAAATAAGCTTGATAAAGCAACAGTGCGTTGAAGCCAGCTCATATTTTTGCTAAATAAAAGCCTGGAACATAAGCAGATGGGAATTTGTGCCAGTAGTTGTGCCAGAATTCATTGCTAATCAACGTATCTGTGTTTGTTTCCATGAATTGTGGGACCGTGGTCTTGATGGTATTGAGCAGCACCTGGTCAGAGCTTTGCTGAATCCAGAGTCGGACAACATACTCCTTGGTCCATTTAGCTATCAGTGAGGTGTCTCCAGAGCCCAGGGGAGAATCGAGCAGAGGAGTCTTTTCCTGCCGCCATCACGCAAGATAAGCTGATGTGGCCAGCTGAGCTCAAAATTATGTACCCCCAGCTTAAAATGACCTTGTAAAAATAATATTAAGAGGGGAATTAAATTGTGTTAATATCAGGAACTGAGAACATCTCCAATAATAGTTCCCATAAAGACAAACTATTGAAGTCATGATGACAAATACCAACAGAGCTTGAACAAAGCAAAACCAGTATTACCTCATATTACTACTACACAACTGACACACATAGGATACCTTTAATAATATATGTCATTACAATATTCATATTGATAAATTCTGTACATATAACTTGTAAGTAAAATTGATTGTGATTCCTGGTTCCCTTTGTATTTGAATCAGGACACATATTCATTCATGACAGAAATGAATACATATTGTTATTTGAAAAGTTATCAGTGACTTCTTTAAGATATCCTTGTAGAGTGTTTTATGTATGTGAGTGTCACAGTGTTGTCAAGTGTAGTGGAATAAATTAAATTGTTTATCTGTCTGTTGTTGTTTTGACTTACCCTTCATCATACACATACCCTAGACATATAACGTAGTCATCACACTATTCCAGAATAATTCTGACTGAGATATATATATATGTGGCAGCAAGTAAGGTTATCTATAATACACTACTCTCATTAGATATAGATACCTTCACAGCTGATCTCAGTCAGTACACTAAGTCCCCCTATAAATATTTATAACATCCCACTTCACCACATTGAGCCTTCTTTCTTGCTTAGCATAGGTCGTCCAGGTCTCGCTGCCATATAGGAGTGTGCTGGTGACGCAGGCATTATATACCGCAGCTTTGGTCTTCATTGTGAGTTTAGAGTTTCCCCAAACACGCGATGTGAGGCGGGCAAAGGTAGCTGCAGCTTTGCCAGTGCGGCTGTCGATTTCTGTATCCAGTGAGAGTTTGTCATTGATGGTAGACCCTAGGTATGTGAAGTGGTGCACCACTGCCAATTCATAGTTATCGATAGTGATAACTGGTGCAGCACCCACATCCTGACTCAGCACATTCGTTTTCTTTAGACTTATTGTAAGGCCAAAGTCCTTGCATGCTTTAGTGAAGCGATTCATCAAGCTCTGAAGCTCCTGTTGGCTTTGAGTGACGACTGCAGCATCATCAGCGAACAACAAGTCTCTTATAGTGACCCTTCTGATTTTTGTTTTTTGCCTTCAGCCTTGAAAGATTAAACAGACGGCCATCTGACCTAGTGTGAAGGCATATTCCTTCAGTTGCATCTCTGAATGCATGTTTCAAGAGTAAGGCAAAGAAGATTCCGAAGAGGGTCGGAGCCAGAAACACAGCCTTGTTTAACGCCACTTCGTATATCAAAGGGCTGTGACGTGCTTCCAGCATATTGGACTGTTCCCTTCATGCCGTCATGGAATGACTTTATCATTTCCAGCATTTTAGAAGGGCAGCCTATTTTCAGGAGGATTTTAAAGAGTCCATCCCTACTAACCAGGTCGAATGCTTTTGTGAGGTCTATAAAGGCGATATATAATGGTCTTTTCTGCTCTCTTGATTTTTCCTGAAGCTGGCGGAGAGAGAAGATCATGTCTGTTGTTGATCTGCCAGCTCGGAATCCACACTGTGACTCTGGATATATGCGCTCAGCTAACTTGTGTAGTCGCATTAAGATGACTTTGGCAAAAACCTTACCAACAATACTAAGAAGAGAGATGCCTCTGTAGTTATTGCAATCACTTCTGTCTCCTTTATTTTTATACAGTGTTACAATCTTGGCATCTCGCATGTCTTGAGGAATAGTTGTCTCTTCCCAGCACTGGCACAGCATCCTATGCAGGGGATGTAATAGTGTGCTCTTACAGCATTTGATTAAATCAGGAGGAATCCCATCACTGCCTGGTGCTTTGCCAGAGGCCAAGCTATCAATGGCCTTGCTGAGTTCCTCTAATGTTGGTTCGGCATCCAGCTCCTCCATAGTTGGCAGACTGTTGACACCATCAAGGGCTGCAGGCGTAACGGTATTGTCTCTAGCGTAAAGCTCAGAGTAGTGCTCGACCCACCTCTCCATCTGCTTACCCTTATCGGTTAGCTTCTCTCCGCTGATGGTTTTTAGCGGTGCCATCTTACTTTTATGGGGGCCAAGTGCTTTCTTTATACCGTCATACATTTGTCTAATGTTGCCTGTTTGCGCTGCGATCTGGATGCTATCACTGAGCTGGAGCCAGTAGTCATTTGCACAGCGTCGAGCAGTTTGTTGAACTTTGCTTCTCGTAACCCTCAGGATCTGTAGGGTTCTGGCACTCGGTGAACGTTTGTATTCATTCATAGCACTGCGCTTAGCTTCAATGACAGGTGCCATCACATCTGATGAAGCATCAAACCAGTCATTTGACTTTGCTGTTTTCTTACCAAAGGTGGCAAGTGCAGTACTTTGAATGGTGTTCCGTAAATGCTCCCAGTTCTCTGTAATAGTATCACCATGCTGAGGGCTACTGAGCACTTTCTCGAAGGTCGCAGTGAATTGAGCGATCATGAAAGGGTCTGACATCTTGCTGGTATCAATGCGTGGTTTCCCTTCATGTCTGACACGATAGAGTTTTCTTGGTTGTGCTCTGATTTGGCAGCAAACCAAGGAGTGATCTGTATCACAGTCTGCACTATGGTACGAGCGCGTGGAGAGCACAGACCTGAGGAGTGGCCTTCTGACGAGAATCAGGTCAAGTTGGTGCCAGTGCTTGGATCGTGGGTGTCTCCATGACACCTTATGCTGGGGTTTTGTCTGAAAGTAGGTGTTGGTCACGCAGAGGTCATGGTGGACGCACAACTCTAAGAGTAGTTGTCCATTTTCATTCATCTTGCCAATATCAAACCTGCCCAGACATGAAGGCCATGAAACATTATCGGCACCCACTCTAGCGTTAAAGTCACCAAGGAGAACAAGCTGTTCTTGCCTAGGTATGCTTTTGATAATTGCTGTTAGATTCTCGTAGAACTCATCTTTAGCTTCTGAGGCAGAGTACAGAGTAGGAGCATACACACTGACAAGGGTGATGGGACCTGTGCTAGTTTGCAGGCGGAGCGTTAACAGGCGTTCTGGTCCATTCTCGCCTGGTTCAACCATTTTAGTTAGCGATTTTTTGACCGCAAAACCTACTCCGTGTTCTCTAGCTTTATTAAGATCTTTCCCTTGCCAATAAAATGTGTAGTCCTTCTCGCTCACCGTTCCAGAGCCCGCCAGGCGCGTTTCCTGAAGTGCAGCTATATCCACCTGAAGTCGTTTAAGCTCATCATTAATTATGGCTGTCTTCCTTACATCGCTTACATCCTGTAGGTTTTCGGATAGTCCAGTCAACATAGTCCGGACGTTCCAGCATCCCAATCTGAGAGTTTGCTTATTTCTATTTTTTCGATAATTGCTTGGTGCAAAATTTTCTGTCCACAGTTCGGGTTTGACCCTAATCCCCATGCACCCAATGGGGAAAGCAGACAGTGGCGGGACAACACCTTATTGACTGGGGGCTGCCCAGCTTGAAGCGGGCGGTAGCTGTCCAGTGAGATCCTAGAACCTCTCCCACTGTCGGAAGTAGCCCCTGGCGCCATGCCCTACGCCAATTGGGCAAAATGCTTATAACCGGTAACTGCTACTTCCCGTGTTTTGCCGACACCTATAGGGTGAAGCTGGAGTGTCCTCTCCAGGGCGCGAGCTTGGGCACAGTTCTATGGAGATCAAGCTGTTGCCCATGCAGCATGTTCCCCCTCTCCACACAGCCGGTAGATCCAAAGGAACGGCAGTAGCCGATACAGTTTGGTACCAGCCATGTCGCAGGAGTTGCCAGAATAATGTCGAATCGACATTAGACTGCCTTAGGGACTCCGACTCCGGATTTATCCTTAGGGTTTACTCCCGAAGCCAATTCCATAAATGGATATTCCCGCAAGGCAGCGGTGGTTTGAATTCAGAGTTCCTTCTCTTAGATAAGCTACCTACCAAGGATCACGAGCCCTATCTGCCCGAAGCTGCTGGTTTTAAGGCGCCAGTCGCTCGCCTTTGCCCCTTCTCCCATCAGTGGAAACAGTTCCGCCGGGTTCAAATTGAGCCACACGTGAAGGCCGGGAGCTGGACTTGGTTGTCAGAGGCTGTTTGAGGCGCGTGCCATAGAAGTATTTTATCTGCAGTGAGAGCTTATCCTCACTACAACTCCCGGCAATAACAACCTTTGGAACTCTCTATCTTTATATATACTGTATATAAATAGCCACTAGGCGTGACTGCTAAGGATCCAAGAAAAAAAAAATATATATATTCTTTTTTTCTTTCTTTGATCCTTAGCCGCCGACCGTCAAAGCAGTCAGTGGCCACCACGCCTAGTGGCGTTCTGTAGGCAACAACAAATTGATTCCACTTTGCTCGGTCGGTAGCCATCCTTCGTACAGTGCCCCAACTCTGGTTCATTCTTTGCATCTCAGCCTCCACAGTTCTCCGCCAAGTTGTTTTTGGTCGGCCTCTCTTTCGTTTTCCTTCAGGGGTCCATAGCATAGCTGTTCTTGTGATGGCATCGGGGTCTCTTCTGAGGACATGCCCAACCCAACTCCAGCGTCTCCCAGCTATGATGGTGTGCATGTCCTCTTGCTTGCTCCGAGTAAGCAGATCTTGGTTGGTGATGGTATTCGGCCAGAAGATTTGGTGAATGTTTCTTAGGCATGTTGTGTGAAAAGAGGACAATTTCGACATTTCCTTCTCTGTAACTCTCCAGCATTCCGCACCATAGAGAAGCACAGAAAGCACACAACTCTGGTATAATCTTAATTTTGTGCTTGTGCTGTATTGGGAGGACTTCCAGATGTTATTTAGGCTAAAGAAGGCTGTTCTTGCTTTGTTCATTCTGTTGTTGATGTCTTTGGTTGCTCGACCGTCTGGTGTTACTATGCATCCTAGGTATGTGAAGGTGTCTGTCTGTACCAGTTGCTGATTCCTTACTGATATGGGCTCAGGGTTGCTCACATTGAGCGTCATGACCTCTGACTTCTTTAGATTGATGTTCAAGCCCACCTGCTGGCTATACTTATTAAGTCTATTCGTTTTTTCCTTGATGTGTTGATGTGAATGTGCTAGTAGTGCAATGTCATCTACATATTCCAGATCTTCCAATGTAGAAAATGTAGTCCATCTTATTCCTCTTGGACTGCCCTCTGTTGTCTAGCGCATCACCCAGTCTATGACTGTTAAAAATAGAGTGGCTGATAAGGGGCATCCCTGTCGTACTCCTGTCTTCACTTCAAAGGTTGGGTTGCTCTGCCCAACACTACACGTAAAGTTGGCATAGAGGCTTTTTATGATTGACACTATGCAGTTTGGAATTCCATAAGCCCTCAGTATTTTCCATAAACTGTCCCTATGTATGCTGTCAAAAGCCTTTTCATCTTCTTCTTCCTCATTCATTCTGAAAAGGACGTTGATTGCGTTGTGTCTGCCTACACCGTAGCTGTGATATCTGCGCCTTTCGGCCGACACATCCGACTTCAGCACGGCATTTTTTGTGACCGTGTTTGCCTTCCCTCTTCGATCCCTACTCTCTCAGCCAGACTGCAGTGATGCAGTCTGTTTCCAGGACCACCACGTGGAGGTGGAGTAGGGTCTTGGTCAGCTCTGGTTCGCTGACCCTGACGCAAGCAGTCAAGCTATGGGTCGCTGACTGCATTCTCTATTGCTGCATCTTTGGGTTCCAAAAGCCTTTTCAAAATCAACGAAATTAATGTACAGCTGTCTTTGCCATTCTGAGCACTGCTCTATAATGTTCCCGAGGGTAAATATATGATCTACACATCTTCTGTTCTTTCTAAATCCTGCTTGTTCTTTCCTCAGTTTGTGGTCTACTGCTTTTGAAATTCTCTGTATAATTATCCTGCCTAGTATTTTGCTGGGAACTGAGAGAAGAGTGATTCCTCTCCAATTATTGCAGTCTGCAAGATCTCCCTTCTTGCGCAATTTGACAATTATTCCTTTGTTCCACTCTGTTGGTGTTGTCCCTGTTTTCCAGACTTGTGCAAATAGTGGTTCTAATAGTTCTGCTGCTAGCGCAGGGTCTGTCTTAAATAGCTCTGCATTTAAGTTATCATGGCCAGGAGCTTTTCCATTCTTTAGCCCTTTGATTGCTGTGATGATTTCTTCTTTTCGTGGAATGTCTGTATTAACATCTAGATCGTTTACAGCCTCAGGAACATTCAATTGTGTCTCTACTGGTTGCTTGTTCAGAGTTTCTCTGAAATGCTCTGCCCATCTTGTTTCCTGTCCTTCTACTGTCGTGATGAGATTTCCTTGCTTATCTCTTACTAATGTAATATTGTTTGCACCTCGTTTTCCGCGGATGAATTTAGTAATTTTGTATACTGTGCTTTGTTCATTCCTCAGTGCTTGCTCTTCTGCCTGTCGTGCAAGATCGTCTAGGAAATACCTTTTGTTGGCTCGGGTTTGGCGTATAATTTCCTTGTCCAGCTGACTGTACTGTTCGCTATATAATTGCTTTAACCTGGGGGACTTCGCTTCCGTTTTCTTTCTTTTCATTTCCTTTCTCATCGTTATGGTGTTTAATGTTTCTGGAGTTATCCAGTCTTGCTTCTTCCTTTCCTGGAATCCCAAGCATGATTTGCTGCTTTCCTTATATATTGTTGAAAGGGTGTTGAATTTCTGGTCTATATCATCAGTCAATGTCTTTTCCTGGCTTTTGGCAAACTGATATAGTTTCTTTATGTTAGCCGCAAAAGCTTTTCTGGTAAGGGGGTCCTTCAATTTGTTGATGTCAAAACTTTTCTGTGTAGTTACAGTTGGTCCAGCCCTTCTTAGTTTCACTTTCAGTTTTGCTACTACTAAATGGTGATCACTTCTCACATCTGCACCTCTTCTTACCTTCACATCTTGTAATGCATGTCTCCATCTACCGTTAATCATGATGTGGTCTATCCGGTTTCTGTCCCGACCATTTGGTGATTCCTATGTTAATTTGTGAATTTCTTTGTGTGGGAAAAGTGTTCCTCCAATGACCAGGTTGTTAGTGCTACAGAAACTTATTAATTTATCCCCATTTTCGTTTGCTGTTCCGCTGCCGCATTTCCCCATTACTCTTTCATTATATGTATTGTGTGTTCCAACTTTCGCATTGAGGTCTCCCATTACTATGATAAGATCATATCTAGGTGTGTCTTCCATTTCTTTCTGCAGTTGTTGATAGAATTCATCCTTGACCTCTTCATCGCTGTCATTCGTTGGTGCGTAGCATTGTATTATTGTAGTATTGGCGAATCTCCCTCACGGCTGTTTGCGAGCGATCTTTTAGTTATTTCCCCTTTTTCCCCCGACCGCGCTATTTATAGCCCACTTGACAGAGGTCACGTGGTCAGCTTCCTAATGGGAAAAACATGTGGCGATGTTTACTTTTTGATAGGGCTTAATTAATGCTTTTAGGCTACTTTTTTATTATAAATACCGGCTTTAATTTTGCGTAAAGCTAGACTAGAAATGTTAGAGTAAATTTTAGAACAAGAACAAACATTTTATCACAATTAGAACAGAAGATATAATAGTCTGAAATAGTGTAAAATTTACGTTTTTTTTTTTACATTTTGTTATGGTTTGTTTCTAATTCAATTTACACTAAAACGGTCACAATCAACATGCATAACAAATTACAGAAATCAAAAGTAGAAAACCTGCAGAAAATGGATATCAAAGTTTTGTTTTGGTTTCATGCGTCAAACATTAATTATTGAAAGTTTAAATTGCAAGTCCACATTTATTACCTTAAAATAACACACCCAATTGTCCCCAAAACATGTTTGAATTGCTTTTTTGTTACTTTATTATTATAAATACCGGCTTTAATTTTGCGTAAAGCTAGACTAGAAATGTTAGAGTAAATTTTAGAACAAGAACAAACATTTTATCACAATTAGAACAGAAGATATAATAGTCTGAAATAGTGTAAAATTTACGTTTTTTTTTACATTTTGTTATGGTTTGTTTCTAATTCAATTTACACTAAAACGGTCACAATCAACATGCATAACAAATTACAGAAATCAAAAGTAGAAAACCTGCAGAAAATGGATATCAAAGTTTTGTTTTGGTTTCATGCGTCAAACATTAATTATTGAAAGTTTAAATTGCAAGTCCACATTTATTACCTTAAAATAACACACCCAATTGTCCCCAAAACATGTTTGAATTGCCTTTTTGCTACTTTATTATTATAAATACCGGCTTTAATTTTGCGTAAAGCTAGACTAGAAATGTTAGAGTAAATTTTAGAACAAGAACAAACATTTTATCACAATTAGAACAGAAGATATAATAGTCTGAAATAGTGTAAAATTTACGGTTTTTTTTTTTTACATTTTGTTATGGTTTGTTTCTAATTCAATTTACACTAAAACGGTCACAATCAACATGCATAACAAATTACAGAAATCAAAAGTAGAAAACCTGCAGAAAATGGATATCAAAGTTTTGTTTTGGTTTCATGCGTCAAACATTAATTATTGAAAGTTTAAATTGCATGTCCACATTTATAACCTTAAAATAACACACCCAATTGTCCCCAGAACATGAGAGCTAACAATTATCTCAATCATACATCATGAGTTCTGATCCAGTCTGCGCAATGTTTTTCTAATATGTGCTGTTTATGAATTGTCTTACTAGGGAATAGCTTTCTGAACAAAGACATATAAGTCTCTATCGATGCTGTTATTGATTCTTTACTAATTGGTTTACTGTGTGATATTTTGTTGTGTACTTTCTCAAATGCTTCTTTCAGTGAGTTGAATTGTTCTTGGGCAATAAAAGCTATGTTAGTTATATCTTGTTTGTCTGTAATTTTCAGTGTTTGTGTAATGATTGCTCTTGTAAGATCTTTATAAACTTTTTGTGTGAGATATCTGTGGCAGTGATTCCCTATAAATGCTCTGCTATTATAAGCCTGTTGTATGATTTTGTGTTTGGCTAGTACCTTGTCCATGTGTGAGCAAACTGGACCAGACCTAGTACACAGATCTTGAAACTGAAGTTTGGCCAGCGCATCTTGTGCATTTTCAAGTCTAACTTTAAAATTATCTGTCTCCTCCTTATCTCACAAAGTTCAATACCTACCTGAAAAATTCAATTTTAGCTCCTAATTCTTCTGCCTATTTCCAGTTCCTACTAAATCTCTTCAAGTTCTTAAAAGTACTAATGTTTGCATGTATCTCTTGCGAATTCTCAAATATCTTTGCGTCTATTGTATCAGCTACCTGTTCTAGAAGTCTGTGGTGTTTCAAAACAATGCCTAATAAAATATGAATGTAAGGAGGAGCTACATTTTCAATTTCAATCTCTAACATTGGTTTGTGTAAACAATTATGTTAATGTGCCACTTGCCTTTTATTCCCTTTCCCATATTTCATATATCTATTGTGGGAGCCAAAGATGCAGCAATAGAGAATGCAGTCAGCGTCCCATAGCTTGACTGCTTGCATCAGAGTCAGCGAACCAGAGCTGACTAAGACCCTACTCCACCTCCACGTGGTGGTCCTGGAAACAGTCTGCATCACTGCAGTCTGGCTGAGAGAGTAGGGATCGCAGAGGGAAGGCAAACCCGGTCCCAAAAACTGCCGTGCTGAAGTCGGATGTGTCGACCGAAAGGTGCAGATATCACAGCTCCAGCGTAAACAGACACAACGCAACCAACGTCCTTTTCAGGACGAACGAGGAAGAAGGAAGATATATCTATTGTAATCTCTTATCAACGTGGCCAAACTTCTTGGTTTGCAAGTTGTATGCTCTCTGGATGTCTTTGATGAAAATGTTTGGTTTGTCTGGAGCTCAAGGAATATACCCATGTCTGTGGTGTCTCCAGCAAAACAAGGAAATAATCCCCGAATAAGAAAACAACAACTTGTTTACCATTCCACTCTAAATATTTTAGTGACTCTATCTGAGCTTTCATGCCATTCATAAATATTTCTAAATTATCATATGTATCTCTGACTCTAGCCATTGATAAAAGGATGGTATTAGATTTAGAATTTGGTTTCTCTAAATTTACTACCTGCATTGTAACTTTGAATGAAAGAAGATATACAAACAGTTACTTAGAATTCGCTGGCAGCCGTCGTGTGCACAGGATTGTCTACCAAAGAACACCAATGGAGCAGTCCTTATCTCACACACAATTAAAAAAAAATTCATATTATAAATAGAAGATTAACAAGACTTGAAAGATAGATCAAATTATGTGGAAGTAATCTATCTATAGCTTTACATGTTTTCTGACGCTTATATACGTAGCTAAATATCATTATAAATGAATGAAATGCAAAAACAGATGGTGCTTTACAAAAAGTTATTTTTTTACTACCTTATTTAAGATTTGTGGGTATCAGGAATGCGTTTAAAGGGATTTAAATGCTATAAAATCTGGTGACAATATGCTTGTTCTTGTAATGCCACACTCACAAAACTGACTACCACACATTCTCAAGATCATCATCATCATCATCAGTTGCCATCTCCACAACGGAGGTTGGCTGTAATGGATCTCCAACGTCTTCTGTCTCTTGTCTTGGTGGTACACTCTGATAGACTCTTTCCCGTCCATCTCTTGATGTTATCTTCCCACTTATAGCGCTGTCTTCCCCTTGCACGTTTACCTTCAACTCTCCCTTCTGTTATGGTCTTCTGCAAGGTGTTATGCCTTTTTATGTGGCCAAAGTATTTTAGCTGCCGAACTTTGACCTCTCTCATTAGTTCTCTTTTCATACCTAGATTTTCTAGGACCTCCTTATTTGTTTTCATCTCTTTCCATGAGATACGCCCCATTCTTCTATATATCCACATTTCAAGAGCCTCAATTCTTTCTTCCAAATGCTTATTCATCGTCCATGTTTCTGCACCATACAGAAATGCAGAATATATATAACACTTTATGATTCTCAGTTTTAATTTATGAGATAACTGTTTGGATGTCAGTATATGTTTCATGTTGTTGAATGTAGCTTTGGCCATTCCTATTCTCTTCTTGATTTCTGTTTCACATCTGCCATCTTCTGTTATTATATGACCAAGATATACGTAGCTCTTGACTTGTTCCAGGATTTTCCCATTTACGCTTATCTTTAATGTGGGTTTATCGTTTGTTTTGCTAATTATCATAGTTTTTGTTTTCTCAATATTAATGTCGAGTCCATATTCATGACTTATACTGTTCACTTGCTTCACTAGTTCTTGTAACTCCTGTTCGCTTTCAGCTAACAACACGGTATCATCTGCATATCTAAGGTTGTTTATTGATCTTCCACTGATGTTCAGTCCTGGCATTTCCTGTATCTGTTTGAAAATTTTTTCGGTGTATAAATTAAATAGGCAGGGGGACAGCACACAACCTTGTCTGACACCTCTTTTTATGTCTATGTATGGTGAATAATTCCTTCCCGATCTTACTGTGGCAGTTTGCTCCCAATAAAGGTTACTGAGTATTCTTATATCTTTTCCATCAATACCTATGTCTTTGAGGCATTCAATTATTTTCTCATGATGGATTCTGTCAAAAGCCTTCTTATAGTCAATGAAGCACATATACATACTTTTTTGGACCTCTGTATATTTTCTCAAGATATGAAACCAAAAAAAAAAAAAAGTATGTGGAAATAATCTTTAGCTTCCCTTCGAGAAGTCTTTATAATTATAAACTCAAACGAATGGGCCGATTTTTAGATATTAAATTAATAAAAAGATTACTTATTTTATGAATTTCCTTAAATGATGACGCTGTTTTCAAAAGTCTGTAACTCCGTCAAAACTAATTTCAAACAAATAAAAATGCAATAAAAATAGAACACAGAACAAAGTTATAGTACACAAAAGAATTTTAGCGCTGTGTTTATCCAGAACGAGTGTGTAATGATTTATATTTTACTGATTTTACTCACACATCAGCTGATTTTCCCCGCCAAAAACTTAAATAGTCTTTTACGGTGCACACAAAATTTTATACCCGGTGTCAGAATTCCGGTCACCGAAACTAAAAGAGCGCTCTGGTATAGGGCACAAACAGCCGTGCCCTCTCAATATTAATCTTATCAGTCTGTTGTTGATGGGTTTCCATTCCAGTAATGTCCTTTCTATTCCTTTCTGTAGAATAATGGCTACACCTTCATTGTGCTGTCCATCCTCTCTTCCAGAGTAAAGTACTGTTAATCCTGTTGCTGTTTTAACTTTTCCTGCCCCTGTCCATCTGCTCTCGCTTATCCCTAGAATGCGTAACCTATAGTTTCTCATTTCTGCCGTGACCTGTTTTAGTTTACCCGTCTCGTTCATTGTCCTGACATTCCAAAATCCTATTCTTGTTTCACGTTTTGCGGTCAGGACGTCCATTTTCATGTCAATGGCTTCCTTTCGGCTTTTA
The DNA here is from genome assembly GCA_024509875.1 of Oreohelix idahoensis. NCBI lineage: Eukaryota > Metazoa > Mollusca > Gastropoda > Stylommatophora > Oreohelicidae > Oreohelix > Oreohelix idahoensis. The sequence continues at coordinate 236,639 of JAMPIV010008188.1, read as the reverse complement.
CCCCTGACAGTCGTACGAGCCTCAGACTCCGGATGTCCGTCCCGCATTATATATATATATATATATATATATATATATATATATATATATATATATATATATATATATATATATATATATATATATATATATATATATATATATATATATATATATATATATATATATATATATATATATATATATATATATATATAAACTGTCGTCTTCCGCTGTCTGCATGCAATTTCATCCCACTCACTGGAGTTTAAAACGAACTCTCAGGGAGATTAACATTTCTGAGGAAAAGAAAGTGGTTATTTATTTATTTAGTTACCAGAAGATTATTTCGTCTAATCAAGGCCTTTTCAAAATCCTACAGCACATATTTTCTTGAGACGAATGTCAATAGTTTGTCTACGCTAGTGATATTTCCAGGCGTTGAGGGACATTACATTTTTCAAGTGCTCACTATGACACGTGCAAGGAGTATGAGCAATAAGTTCTTGCCTCGGAGATAACCCACACGGTGAAACAGACATCTACATTGGACAGTCGGTGGATACTTGTGTATAATCATACAGTAGAGGAAATTCGAAAGACTTTTGAATAGTGCAGATTTGTCATCTGTGTGGTAACACTTAATGTATCCCATCATCATTTCACTACTTACCTAGTTTCACTATCATATGTAACTAACTACATGTTTACATTTCTTCAATGAAGCGTCTTTCACAATCATTTTTTACTTTCTACTAACTCTTTACATGTATATATTTAACTAATAAACTGTATAGCCGCGTTGATAATTACTTAGTTATCTAATGTGTCATTCGTGCAGTCTGTGTTAAATACTTACCTATAGCCAAAATCGTTCGTTTGGGAGGTTAGGGGCTCTTTCTTTATTGAAATTTCAGGGAAATAAGTTAATGTCGTAGGGATAAAAGAAGACTCTTTATGATTTACCAGAAAACATTATCTAGTGGAGAGCACTAGCCTTCTCTTCTTCTTGTCCTTATCTCTAATAAGTCCCTTTCTTTCTTAACCAGCCAATTTCGGGAGACCTTCTTGACAAAATTCCACAGGCCATCCCCATCATACTGTAGCAGAGCGACCATTGCTCCCCCGCCCAGTATAACTGTACGACACTGGACATTACAGTTAGTCTCATTTCCTTTCTCCATAGTTCCAAAGGCAGGACTCCTAAAGCCATTACTTGTCTCCCGTAGTGGAATTTTGGCTTTGTTATTTCAATAGGTAGATGATCCAGTTTGTATTTTCAAAGATTTCCAAATTTTCATCACGCTCATATCTATTGCTCAAGTGTGGTGCTATTAAGAAAACCGAGTGGTGAACACAGGTTATTTATTGACTACAGGAAGCTAAATGCTATCACAAAATCTCAGGTGGACCCATTACCTGACACCAACCAGCTGTTCTCTACACTGAGTAAGGCTAGGTATTTATCGAAGGTAGATCTAAGCAAGGGATACTACCAAATACCAGTGAAACCAGACGTTAGGAAAATGCTGGCATTTAGTACATCAGACGGACACTACGAGTTTAATGTACTACCCTTTGGACTGAAAAATGCTCCAAGTGTCTTTTCAAGAATGATAAGGAAATTGTTGGAACCTCTACAAAATCCCCATATCACTAACTTTATGGATGACATTCTTGTTGCTACAAACACATGTGAAGAGCATATAGAAGCGCTTTCCATGTTGTTTGACAGAATGAGAGAAACTGGATTGACTGCACGTCCAACCAAGTGCTATATCGGTTGTAAGGAGTTGGAATTCTTAGGTCACACTTTTTCTACAGGTCATATGTCTCCTGACCCAAAGAATATAGAGAAGTTAAAGAAGGCACCCAGACCTCAAACGAAGAAATACATACCCCACTTTAACTCTCTGTGTGCACCATTAACTAACTTAACTAAGAAAGGACAGCCTGACAAAATCCAATGGAATGCTGATTGTGAAAAAGCTTACACAGAGCTAAAAGCAAAACTCACCAGCAAACCCATCCTTACGCTACCCGATATGACACAGGAATTTGTATTAAGGACGGACGCTAGCAGTATAGGTATTGGCGCAACTCTCTTGCAGCAATCAAAAGTCCAGCCAGAGGAACTTTTACCCGTCGCCTAAACCAGTAGGAAGCTAAATGCAGCTGAGTTGAATTACTCGACGATAGTGAAAGAATGTTTGGCTCTAATTTGGTCTATCGACAAATTTTCACCATACCTGTATGGGACACACTTCATTGTCCAAAGCGATCACCAGTCTTTAACATTCTTGGCGGCATCTAGAAAGTTAAATTCAAGATTGTTAAGAAGGAGTCTGCTTCTGGCGCCTTATTACTTTACAGTGAATTACATTCCGGGAAGAGACATTGTAGGAGCTGATTTTTTTAAGTCGACACCCTATTACTATAGAAGTACAGACGAAAAACGATTAACTACAGTTGGTGTTTACACATCAGCTATGACAGGTCACAGCTAGGAAAGGATGGGGCTATGTCGTAAAGTCGTGTGTAAACCCACTTCTTTGTTAATACACTTTGTCCATATACAAATATGCACAGCCAATCCACGTTGAACAGACTCCGAGACAGATTAAATTACACGAAGTCAAGTTCCCGCAAGATGGCCGCAGACAGAATAAATTGGAACAAATAAAAGAAAAAAGAAAAGCACTGTTGCTTCGGAACTGGGTCAGGGAAAGTACGAAAACATCGGCTATTAAAAAGACCAAAACGCCGAGAACCAATCAAAAGTGTTCCTTACGCACTGGCAGATTCCCTGCGTCTACCTATATATTTTATTCAAAAACACACGTCCATTCTTTTTTTTTGCTAACCCAGCGGTAAGACGTATTTTTGCAAACCTCAATGTACACAAGCCTGATACGTCCTTTTTAGGACGAGAAACAGTGGAGACATTCATCGAACTACTCAAGTTTTCAGATAAGTTGTAAATTTTTTTTTTATATATCTTCCGTATTAGCTTGTTACAGGTAATTTTAGGTAACTGGTAGCTAGAAGTGTTAATATAACTTAGGAATTCTATTAAATACGCTTGATAGACATATTAAATATAAGTGGCGATTCATTTTTAGTTAGATTTAAGTATTAGCTTATTACATTTAATATCAAGTAATTGGTGACTAGTTAAGTATCACTTGGAATTTTAATACAACTCAAAATTTAACGGCAAAAGAAATTAAATAGTTCCAAGCGCCACGTGGCAATTGCCTGTGTGAGATCGGGCAGCCATCTTGATAGACATAATTTAAGTGGTGATTTCCTTTGTAGTTTGTTTTAAGTATTAGATTATTGCAGTTAATATTAAGTGTTAGGAGACTATTTAACTTTTACTATACATATTTGAATAATTTAGGAATTGTAGTGAGGAAAATAAAATAAACCAAAAACTATAGATTACAAAAAATAATATTCAACCATCAAAATATAATTTAAGTAAAAACAAATATATTAAAGTTACCTGGAAAATTTCTAACTAGATTTAACTGTTCAACTAGGTCTACTAGACAGGTTTAAATGTTTCTTAAATAATAATATTATAAAATAAAAAAAAAGAGAAAGCAAGGATATACATAAGTTAAGATTAAAGCAGGGAGACTAAGGATAAACACTAAAGTTCATACAAAACCAATCACATAATAAAAAGATTAGTAGCAAATTAAAAGACAGGGAAAATGCCACCAATAACCAGAAAACAGTCCGGGGAAGGAAAAGCGTAGGCCAAGACACCGGAAAAGGACAAAACACCAAACCTGACAGAAAAAAAGAGGACCACGAACCCTGTCAGAGACACAGAAATAAAGGACAGAATAGAAACAATAAAGGAAAAACTGAAAGAAGTCTCAGAAGTAAAAACAACAATAAGCATAAACAATAAAGGCGAAAACTCAGGAACCAGGACAGCGGACAAAAAGATAGGACCCAGGGAAGATGACAATCAAGACAACCAGGAAAACACAACCAAAAGAAGTCATGAAATTAGAGGAGAAAACAAAAAAAGACTCAATCCGAATGGAAACCCCCAAAAAAGTGAAAATAACACAAATAGCTGGAACAGAAGCCACGCTTCGATCTCTCCCGGACGACAAAATGCTGGTGATCCTGGAAAAAGTAATTGACAAAAAAAGCCATTGCCAAAATACAAAAACAAAACACCAAATGTAACAGAGAAAACCAAAAATTTACTACAAGAACTGCAGGAGAAACCAAAAATGATCCAACTGGCCCACAACATCAAAATACAAATAGAAATTTCGAAAGAAACCAGAAAATGTGTTGTTAAAGGTATAAACCCAACCCTGTCAGGTGAGGAAGTTTTAAAGAACCTGGCCAAGCAAAATCCAGATTTAAAGCTGGTACACGTTGAATGTATAACAGTGAAAGGGAGTATAGTAACCCCAGTGATAGTAATAACAACAGAAGGGAGGGAACCCCCCAAGACAGTACTATTTGGGAAAGGGGAAAAAAACACACATAGGCCTTCATTCCCCCAGTTTTGCAGTGCTCCAACTGCATGAAGTTTGGCCATGGTCGACACAGTTGCAGGGGGAAGGCAGTATGTAGGTTTTGTGCCGGTTCGCACCCTTTTACCCAGTGCGGAAAGGCTAAGTCAGATACTGACTATTAAAAGGATAATGCAAACAGAAAATGCATTAACTGCATAGGGAACCACAGCGCCAGGTTCCAGGGCTGACCAGTATATCAGCAGACCAAAAAAGCACCGAAGGAATTCTATAACAACCAAAACCCCTTTCAAAACAGTAACTAAAGAAATAAAAGAAAACACCAAAAACACAAACAGTAAATTTGCAGAAAAAATCAAGTCGGTACAAGAAGAAATTAAAACTATTAAAACTCAGCTGTCAAAAGAAAAAGATCAGAAAGTAACTAACAAAACAAAAGCAAACAGTCAGACAGTAACATAACTCCGTCAAAATCACCCTGTAAATCTACTTGTATATACTCTAACAATGCTGTGGAAAAACAATTGATATAATTGTGTGGTCAGCAAGCCAATAAACCGATCGTTAGTCTAGGGGATAATTATTTTTAAAGTTACTTAATCACACGAGACGATCACACTCTTTCTTTATCTCGACTAAAGAAAATATTAATCCTACAGACGAGCTGACATTTGTCGTACTTGCTCAGGATTAGAATTCAATTCCCGGAAAACGAGCACCCATTTGTCGTAGATTTTTGATAGGGGAATTAAGACATAGATTGGTCCATTCTGAATAGACTAGAACATGTGGTGACTCCGTGAGAGATAAGGTAAAGAAATAGATTTTCACGTGTGAGATGGTGGAAAATAAGTCGAGTCTGTCCCTGAACTCGAGAAGCTTCTCTCATTCAGCCTATCTCTACAACAGAACTTTGTTAGTCAGACAGTCTACCAAAATATACATTAATATATATTCAACCACTCACATCTACACACACACAGATACGTGACGACAATTAGATGCACAGACGTGAAAACTAAATCTTTGGAATAGATATCTTTTGGGACGAGCTCACCAACACACAAAAAAATACAAATACTTAACCATAATATAGTATTCACAATCCTATCCTTACCCCGCGTAAAATATAATATATTTATCCATTTCGGTTATGTAACTTTAAATTATAAACTACAAGCTTAGAGCTTGTCTTATCGTTAAAAACTCCCGTGAAATAAATTCTAGTCATTTAAAAAATCAATCATCATGAATTAGAAATACATACATCTTTCGTCAATACTCATGATGAATAGTGCCTTACTAGTTGGTTAAAATATTCTCTGACTGGTTACTAGCAATTAATTAAATTGATTTTATAGCTGGTGTTATGGCTGGTTTTGCTCTGACAGTTAGTTAACCTTTATACTGTGATACACCCCCCTTTACTCTGATGGTTTCAATAAATGTAATTAAACGTTAATGTTATTATGTCTTTGAAACCACCTGTTGCGAGTGTAGTGGTTTGGTCTATATCATCGCCACACAGGCTAATTCAATATATGTGTGCTGCTGTCCTGTCACTGTGTCTGGAATGTTGACCTGGGTGTGTGTTGATATGTTCGCACACCACGGTACGTACATAAGAGTACATGCAGGAGTCAAAAAGGGTTGCAAACGTCTAGAACAGTTCGATACTGTTTATTCCGTACAACACAGACACGATGACATAAATGACACACATTCGACAGCAAAACACGAATCATATAATTTCCACATTGCATTAAATATATATAATACGGCCTGTCCACATCCTGGCCTATAATAATCTTCATCTGGCCTAAACAGTACTGCATTACTCCATAAAGCCTGCAACACACGGCAGCTATAATAATCTCCATATGGCCTAAACAGTCTTCATTACTCCATAAAGCCTGCAACACACGGCAGCTATAATAATCTTCATATGGCCTAAACAGTCTTCATTACTCCATAAAGCCTGCAACACACGGCAGCTATAATAATCTTCATATGGCCTAAACAAATCTTCAATACTCAATAAAGCCTGCACCACACGGCAGCTATAATAATCTTCATATGGCCTAAACAGTACTTCAACACTCACTAAAGCCTGCATCATCCGGCAGCTTCATTAATCTTCACAATATGGCCTACAAAAGTACTTCAATACATAGCGAAGCCTGCATCACCCGGCAGCTTCATTAATCTTCACAGTATGGCCTACAAAAGTACTTCAATACATAGCAAAGCCTGCATCACACGGCAGCTTCAATAATCTTCAAAATATGGCCTACAAAAGTACCTTAATACACAGCGAAGCCTGCATCACCCGGCAGCTTCATTAATCTTCACAATATGGCCTACAAAAGTACTTCAATACATAGCAAAGCCTGCATCACACGGCAGCTATAATAAGGTTCATATGGCCTAAACAAATCTTCACTGCAGTGTATCACATAGCACTGTACCCACAGCGAAATATATAAGTCGACATTTTCTCAAATCCTACGTAGGCATACATTATCCAAAGACACTGGGACTCGACCTACACGGTCCACGCCCAAAACACAACTCCCAAAATCACACACTAGTCCCGCCAAAAAACCCGTCACGAGATTCGGTTGTCTTGAACACCGTTCTCGATAACACATGCAGACTAGCGAGCTATTCACATGACTCAAAACAGTACAGAATAAATACATTAAACAGCGTTCACACGCTTATCTGTACTCTGTCACCCGAAAAATAGGAAAAGATAATTCTATCCTAAAGTCAGACAAGTATCCGCTTAATCAAGCGTTGCAACTCGAAATTTAATTTGTCTAAAAACCCATTCTAAAGATTACTTCCCCTTCCATAAGTTCCACTTGCAACAGTTACCACCCGCTCCGGGAAAAAAAAAATGATTCTATCATTTTTTTTGAAAAAATTAACTCCCAAAAACGAAAAATTTAGAAGACAATTAAGCTCTAACGTATGCCTACAAAAATATCTTATTTTCAATCAAAATTATATCTATTACAAATATGAGCATTAAAGTGTAAAGTAGCAATTAAAGCATACAGCATAACCAGCTAAGTATAAAAAGTAATTAGCTAAATATACAAATATGATCAGTTTCAGTTCCAAAATTAAGTTACGTATATTTAGTACAAACCAAACTGAAAACAACCAATCGAAAGAGAAAACACAAGATCAATCAAAAGAAGAATGATCTGTAAAAAAGGAAAGTAAGAACTCAACAATACCATATACTCATAATTAAGTTGGACAATTACATGTAAAATAAATACAACTATCATAAGTAGATATGTTATATCAAGTCATATAACCACTCCAACAATACAAAGAATAGAGGTATAAGTGTTGAAAGAAGACAAAGTATACACATAGAATCAAGTAAAACGAAGATGAGGTACGAAAGTATAAACAAGATATGAAATCCATACCGAAAAGACAACAGAAAAGAAGGAATGAAATGAAGAATAGTTACCAAAGACAGATAGAAAGCAAAGGCACGAACGCAAAGAAAGTCAATAACAGTATATACTAATAACTGTTTTGATCAGATAACCTATTCAAAAATAAATATATAAACATGATCGAAAGGCACAACACAAAATATCAAAGTATATCTATACTAACACCACCAAAAATAATTTACAACTAAACAAAACCTAATAAGTAATTTAACTAAGTTATAAGAGTTATACAAAACTAACATAAATAAACTATAGGCATCGAACAAACAAGTAATAGCATTACTATAACTAATACGACCAACGCACAATCAAGCGCTAAAAATAAAAAATACATCATAATAAAAAACAACTTTTTACAAGAACTAATCAAACTACATATCAATGATATCACGAAGTCAAATGCTGGGCACACCCAACAAAAAAATTACAATGCCAAAAAAAAAAAAAAAAATCATTTTTTTCAACAGTACCGTACAAACATTTTTTTACGATAAGTTACATAAAACAATATTTAATTTTTAAGTAATTCAAGACCACTAAAACCTAATAATGAAATCAATATTTTAACAAAATGAGTGAAATATAAAACAAAAATCCTATCTCGAAGAAACCTTTAAATCAACACATGTAAATTTAATTTATTCTTTAAGTTCTTTCTGCTGACAATTACGTTCAGCTCAGTAAAATGCTATTTAGCTATAACTCTATCTCTTATTCAAATCGATAAGATGTACATTATAAATAAATCTACCCTTTGTTGCTAAGATGAAATATAAAAAAGGTTCTATAACAATATCTACAACAAAAATAAGTTTTTTTTTTTTTTTAAATAATCTGCTAAGAAAATAATCTGCATGTCTGACTGGCAAGAAAATCAAGTTCTGGAAAAATCGAAGTTTCACAAAAAGTTAACAAATCCAAATACAAGATCATGTATGATACATGCAAGCTATTTTCAAAATTACATTTCACAACATACCAGATAATACACATCTTCTCTGTATGTTCTATATATTAATTAATCATGACATCAAAACATGAGAAAAATATAAATTAAGTGAATAACGAACACTCAGGACTATCTAAAAGTAACCACTACATCAACACAATAAATGAGTTTGTGCAATCTCATCATGTACAAAACTATCCTAAACAACACAGTTGCAAAAATTCTAAGTTGAACAGAATAGTATAAAGGATAATAATTACATACTACACATTATCAACACAATAATATATAAATAGCATAAAAATGTATTAATACATCATCAAAATACAGACATATAAATAACAATAAAAAATTATGGCAATCAAATGATGCATAGAAATAATCATTACAACAAAATTATATGTTATTTCAAAACAACAACATGTCATGTAATAATATAGAATACAAAAATATTTACTATCTTCACATTAAAAAAAAATAAATCAGACGTGAAGTCTCCCACTCTCTTGTAAACATGCTTGACCTTCAGAAAGCAACACCTCAGATTTTAGTTTGACGCTGACAGGTTTCGGTTGACTACTCGAGCGGAAAGTTGACTCACATTTCTGACCGTCAATATGTCGCAGAAGCCTTGACTCTTATCGCAACGTAGCTTCTGTCAACAAATACAAATAAAATTTCCATTTTACTCAATAGTGAAATTTAATGAGAAAAACGTAGAAATCACGTTTACAATTACCCAACACCGGCTTGTGTAAAAACCCGGTCTCTTCACGATGTCACTAGCTCTCTCTATCACATGTAGATATCATAGAATTCTTGGGGACAACATGACCGACCTTGAATGTCGCCGCTGCCTTACGCTGAAACAAAGTCTCACATTCACAACAACAAGTAGAGCAATCAATAGTATTCAAGCATCCACTGTTATTTTTACTCTGTTTACTTTGATTATAAATGACTCTGGGCTCATGTTGAACAAAATTAGCACAATTGCGCTTATTATTTGATCTATGATCAAAATACTTATTATTACCGTTGCCTTGTTTACAAATAATCACTTTAGTCTTTTGTTGAGGAACATTATTCTGGTGATGTAAAGCAACATTTGAAAAGCCATTATCTCTATTATACTTTCCAACATTCTTACAATCAAAACTTTGAGATTTGTTAAATTGTCTACAGTATCTACGAGAGGGAAAATTATTATTTTCTGATCTCCCTTGGTACTGTTTAATCTTGGGGTTATCTCTCTTACTAGAAGTGTTTTTCTTTTCCCCTATGGGAATATATTTACCAATAGTTTCAAACTGACTATGCTGAGTTTGACAACTGCCAGAAACAATAGTATCTCTATTGTTCCGCATATGGGTTTCATCTTTGGAACAAGTAGTAATAGTCTCAACACCCGCTATTAATTTCTGAGTATTTCCAGTAGTAGAGAAATATTTGTTCTTATGAATCTTGACCTGAAATTTATCACTTTTCTTTTCCTGACCAACAGAACTGGCTGTTACACAAGAATCTTTGTTGGTCTGACGCCAAGAATTATTACTGGAACTACCAGTAATATTAGAACTAGGAAAGTTGTATTTCCCACGATAAGATCTATATTTACTATGTATGACATCTCTCTGAGCTACTTTCTGTCTATCATTGTCAACATTGACAGAAGAGCACCTTTTGTTTTTCAAAACCATATCTAGTAAGCCAAATATTCTTTCCCTTGCTTCCGCAATTTCATTATCTTTAAGTGAAATCGTTTCACTTAACATTTTATTTAACTCCTTAACAGCCAAAACTTTGTCGCTTTCTTCTGCTAGCAAATTTTCAATTTTAGCGACCTTCTCTTTCTCCATAGTTAACTCTTCTAATTTCACCTTTTCATCCTTTTCTTTGCTTGCTCTCCTCTGTCGCGCTAGTTTCCTCAATCTCATCTTTTGAACCTCTTCTATCTGTGGCTGAAGTCGATCCACTTGAGCCTGAAGTCCTTGGATTTGAGCAGCTTGTGCCTTTAACTTATTCATATTCTCCGAGGCTACATTACTCTTTTCTTTCAGTTGGCGACTGAGAATATCATTGTCATCCAACACATCCTGAAGCATATCTTTATAAGTCTTCTCACAGACATTTCTCTCAACCTTCAATTTCTCATACATCTCTTTCTGTTCTTGAAGTTCCCGCGTGAGATTACCTATCTGAGCTTCCAAGTCTTGGACTTTGCTTAAAGCTGAATTTAATGTAGCTTGTGCACTAGAAAGTTCTGAGTTTGATTCAAGTATCTCACTTTTAAGCTTATACACAGTTGCCTGTAGTTCGTTCTCTTTAGCAACACCTTCTAGGAAATTCTCTCTTTGCTGTAGAGCACTTTGTTTGTTTACTTTTGCTTGTTTCTCAATTCTCAATTCCCTTTCCTGCTTATCAGATGTATGGTTGTGGATTATTTTGAACATGCTTTGCATTATATGTCCGTGTTCAAGTTCAATATACTGTTGCAAAAACACACGAAGGTGCCGTAGCAAATTCACCAAATCCTTGGCCATTACCAAATTGCAAACAAACTTAAAGTTGTGTTCAGCAAATAACTCCAGGGATGTTGACACATTAATCAAAAAATCATCCATTATCCATTCTCCAAGTCGTGCACCTCTCAATCCCTTACCATCTCTACCTACCACCAATGCAGACTCCAACATAGGCCTTATATCTGTAGGGTACATATCACGATCCATGGTGATTCACTTACTTAATCAACTATATATAGTAATCACTTATAGTTATGACAAATTACTGTCGCAAAAGGTTTAACAATTACCCTTCCAGCTCACAAAGTTAACTATTTGTCAAGAAATGAGCTTATTCCTCAATTCTGTATCACCAATTCCTTTTTATAGCACCTTTATCAAGTCACGTCATTATCAGGAAAATCGACATATGTCAACAGCCATTAACACCTATGCATCAAATCTTAATCTTATGTCAAATTAGACATAAACAACAATAATAACAAAATGAGCAATTAGGGAGGCCTAGCGACATATATGAAGTGACACAATTTACACAAGACACAATCACTTATCTGTCAATGATCCCGCTTCTTTTCCGCCACGACACTGGATATCACATAGACTGCTAAAACCTCCACTGCGGGAAAGCACTGGAACTTGATTCGCTTGTCTTCAGGTAATTTCGTCAATATGATATGTGCTTAACAATGCACACGTTGACAGGAACCATAATACAGCACACACTGCAACTCTTGACTCTTCTGTAGTCTGAAATGTACACGGCAACTCCGTGTATCATAATATCTTGAACTTGTGATGGTGACAACTGGCACAGGTAACCCGAATATTGCAGAAATCTGTCTCAACCCGTACAAATGCTGGTACAAATACTGTCCAAGTCTAATTGAACGCTCTTGACCACTGCAGATGCTGTTGTAGTCTATAGGCACGAAATAGGATGTCAATTGCTACTGGTGTAAAGTTGCCTTCTACCACGAATAAAGCGTGCGTTGTTTCTCAAATGCGCCACCCAGGCAGGTAATAACTAGGTCACAGTTCTGAAGTACACCAGATTCAAGCCACGCCTACATAAGGCTAATTATAACAAAGTCAAGTGTTCTACACTCTTGTCACGTGCAAGTCATACGTATTATTTTCAACTTGTAGTGACTGATCCTCTAGATATGTTATGGTCTGGTGGACAAAATTTGATTCACATTATCCTCTTGCTTCAAGTACATATCACTGTAGAGGTAACAATTTCTTAATTGTATACGCCACTCAGGCACATCTTAAATCATATCCAATAATACGAAAACTACGCCACTTAGGCTATCGACGCGAATAGTCGTAGATGTCAGATCCTGTTAACTGAAAACCACCACTGATACACCCCCCTTTACTCTGATGGTTTCAATAAATGTAATTAAACGTTAATGTTATTATTTGTCTTTGAAACCACCTGTTGCGAGTGTAGTGGTTTGGTCTATATCATCGCCACACAGGCTAATTCAATATATGTGTGCTGCTGTCCTGTCACTGTGTCTGGAATGTTGACCTGGGTGTGTGTTGATATGTTCGCACACCACGGTACGTACATAAGAGTACATGCAGGAGTCAAAAAGGGTTGCAAACGTCTAGAACAGTTCGATACTGTTTATTCCGTACAACACAGACACGATGACATAAATGACACACATTCGACAGCAAAACACGAATCATATAATTTCCACATTGCATTAAATATATATAATACGGCCTGTCCACATCCTGGCCTATAATAATCTTCATCTGGCCTAAACAGTACTGCATTACTCCATAAAGCCTGCAACACACGGCAGCTATAATAATCTCCATATGGCCTAAACAGTCTTCATTACTCCATAAAGCCTGCAACACACGGCAGCTATAATAATCTTCATATGGCCTAAACAGTCTTCTTTACTCCATAAAGCCTGCAACACACGGCAGCTATAATAATCTTCATATGGCCTAAACAAATCTTCAATACTCAATAAAGCCTGCACCACACGGCAGCTATAATAATCTTCATATGGCCTAAACAGTACTTCAACACTCACTAAAGCCTGCATCATCCGGCAGCTTCATTAATCTTCACAATATGGCCTACAAAAGTACTTCAATACATAGCGAAGCCTGCATCACCCGGCAGCTTCATTAATCTTCACAGTATGGCCTACAAAAGTACTTCAATACATAGCAAAGCCTGCATCACACGGCAGCTTCAATAATCTTCAAAATATGGCCTACAAAAGTACCTTAATACACAGCGAAGCCTGCATCACCCGGCAGCTTCATTAATCTTCACAATATGGCCTACAAAAGTACTTCAATACATAGCAAAGCCTGCATCACACGGCAGCTATAATAAGGTTCATATGGCCTAAACAAATCTTCACTGCAGTGTATCACATAGCACTGTACCCACAGCGAAATATATAAGTCGACATTTTCTCAAATCCTACGTAGGCATACATTATCCAAAGACACTGGGACTCGACCTACACGGTCCACGCCCAAAACACAACTCCCAAAATCACACACTAGTCCCGCCAAAAAACCCGTCACGAGATTCGGTTGTCTTGAACACCGTTCTCGATAACACATGCAGACTAGCGAGCTATTCACATGACTCAAAACAGTACAGAATAAATACATTAAACAGCGTTCACACGCTTATCTGTACTCTGTCACCCGAAAAATAGGAAAAGATAATTCTATCCTAAAGTCAGACAAGTATCCGCTTAATCAAGCGTTGCAACTCGAAATTTAATTTGTCTAAAAACCCATTCTAAAGATTACTTCCCCTTCCATAAGTTCCACTTGCAACATACTGTCCTTACGCAAATCTGTTCTTAATAAAACAGTGTTCATTTTTTCTGGCCATGTCTTGAGTTTGTTCTTATATTATTATGACTTGGTTTCTGTCGAGCAATCGTGCTTAACTAAAGGTTGCGAATGCGGAGTCAAGACTGTCCAAACTTCAATAATGGTAGATATTTGACAAGCTCATAGGTGGTTCGAGTCCACATAAAGTACGTTTTATTTGACAGTATTCAATCCACGAGACATGATATGAATTAAGCATACATTATGGTCAAGCATATACATAAACAGCGTCTCCTGTCCTTATTCCATTAATCGTCACAACATCTGGATATTTACTCGCGATTCCGTATGTCGGTAGTCCGGTAACGAATATCCAAAGTTGATCGATCTTTACATTCTGGATACTAATAATTATAATAATATACTCCCTGCGACTATTCTGGTACTGAAGGATGAGTCATCCATAAAATTAGACGTTATATGTATCCATTCAATTCGGCGGACCCTAGCGCCACATAATCTTGAAAAAAACCTCTACATCATTATCATTATACACGGGAGCGTTGAAATTCGCGTCTCGCTAGGACCGAATATAAATTACAAAGGGTACACTTATAGTGTCGTCACGTGTTAACATAACAACGCAACACGTCATCATAAAACTAAGCAATTATATCCGTTCGCGTTCAATTACCGTGAAGCGCGCACCCTAATATTTATTAATAGCATTTCAAACCCTTCAACGCGTAAACTTAAAAAGAGCTCACTATAAAAGTAACTAACATCATTACACCTACCGTAACATTCCCTTGACCGACGGGGGTAAAAAAAATCTATTCTATAGATTTTTTCTTTTTCAAAATATTAAAAAAAATTATCGACATACGACTCGCGATGCTTTTGTTAAATATTGTCTAAGGTCGTAGTCAAATATAGTATCTGTCATAAAATACATTACAATATAATAAGTCAACTAAAGAAATGTCAACTGTCAGCTAACCTACAAAATAATTATATATGTAACTAAACTTATGTTATAACTAATCAATGTGTATTGTGTTAATCAACATTATGCTCTAAAACTAATTAACTATTAACTAAATGTAATGTAAGAAGGACGTTATAGAAAGTATCGTGTCATTGTTACTAACATTAAAGAAAAGAAAAATGACGAATGTATGACGAGATAGTGATAAGAAATTAGTATATTAGAATAGAATATGTGTGTGTAAGAGAAATCACATAACTAAATCTAACTAACTTAATCTATAAATTCATATAGAAGGAATGCATATTATTATATATAATCATTAACGTAAGTACTTAATCAATAGTTACTTTACTACAGTAGCTACATTAATTAATTGTGTGATACTGTTTGTGTTGGAATTCTTTTCTCTTTCTTTATTCATAACAAATTATTAAAATAGTTAGTGTCAATTTCGATCCATAAACCGTGCGAAGTCCATCCACATATGTAATGTTCGTTTACCAATACTTCATGCAGCTATAGATGATCTTGAGTTTAAATGACAGTACTTGAAAGTATGTATAAGTATGTTCGATCCTATTTTCAATCGTAATTTTGATAGAAGAAAGTTTGAATTTTACTCGTATCTTGATAGAAGAATGTTTGAATTTCACTCGTATCTTGATAGAAATATGTTTTCTGAAGTAAGAACATTGAAGAACAGCAACTTTAAATCATCACCTCATGCAATAAACGACAAGAAAGGCGACACTCTAACAGAACGTAAAGATATTCTGAACAGATGGAAGGAGTACTGTCAAGAAATGTATACGGAAATAAACAAAGCGGCAGATAACAACGTCATGAATGAAGCGGAACGTGAACCAGAACCTACCATAGAGGAAGTCCGGAACGCAATCAAACACTTAAAAAGTGGAAAATCTCCTGGTTGTTGTAGTGAAATTGACAGAGATACAACGGTAAAATCCCTCCAAAGATAACATTTAAGGATAAAAACATAATGCGTAGGCTGCTGATGTACATGATCGCCTAGACCGCGGGTCATCATCCTCCATAATAATTGACTTGCTAGACAGGAGGGGAACGGCGGATCAAAAAGAAAAAAAATATGACTGGAAAGGCTAAGGAGACGCAATTGGGGGGGAAACGGAGAAAAGTCACGTTTCCCAAGTTGACATAAAAAGTAAGCAACTCCACAGAAGGGACCCTAGATATGTTACGCCACAGTCATTTATTGGACGCTTTTGCGATACCAAGCTTTTGATTTGAATGGAGCGGTAAAACGCAGATGTTAGGAATATTACAAAAATTAAAAAGTAATTTTTTCTTAATATTAATGTTAGGAATATAAAAATTAGCTGGCCGGATGGCCTATTCTGAGCAGTGAACTAAGATGGTCTTAATTTTACAAACGGATAGATAATATTGAAGATAATGACAAAAGACAGTGTAGTTCACATCATCGACAGACTGTGTTGAATAAAAAAGTGTCGCAATTTGCACACAAAAACACGACCTTGGACGCAGGTGTTCAAATTCACTTAGTATGGAGGAGAGGGTTTTTGAGCGGTAGCTGTGTCTAAATATAACTTTTAACGACAAAATTTTGGAGGGGAGAGAAAGGTTGGTTCAAAAACCAAGCACATTTTTTTTTAGAAACACAAGTAGAGACGGACAGACTAACAGATAAACATCCATACTTGACTGAAGCATGACTGAAATGACTTTAGTGTAGAAATTTTGAAATTCAAATAACCTAGGCAGTGATTGGCCACAGACAATCATATCATTAGCGCTCAGACGCGAAAGTGGGGCCATTCTTCAATAGTTGTTCAGTGATAGACACAGATTTTAAAGTGTGGTGATTCCATATGAAAGCAAGTGAAATAAATTTAGGGACGCCATACTATAGCCAGCAGCTCAGCTGAGTTTTGCTAGCAATTCTGTGTTATTTATTCATAATCTGGTAAGATTGAAATTATTTCCTTATATATTTTGAATATTGTTTCATGTTTGAGTGATTTGATACTGCCATATCGAAATCTAGCCTTACAAACAAGTAGGGATTTGCTCTAGACCCCCCGCCCTAGTCAGGGTCTAGGGACCAACAATGTACATAAACTCCAGCAAGGATTATGCAAGACAGATCAAGTGTTGAGAATAATGATACATATTACCTATCCTCTTTTAGGGCCGAAAACTAATAAACATTTTTCAGGATCTATAGTCTGGGAGGATCTATCTGATGTAAAACCACCATGGTAACTGTGCTGTTTGGTCAGAGAGATCTGACCTGTCTGTATGATGTGGTTGTTGTGTCACTGTTGTGTCCAGACGTGGGTAGAGAATAGATTTTGACACATGGCCCATACTTTGATTGCAGAGCTGGGAGTTTCTGTCGTCAACAAAGCAGTGTCTATTCAGTTGGTGACTTTACTCGAGTGTATCTGTGCAGTATTTGTGACAGAGACCACCATTGTTGCCCGCCAGCACGGAGAGGTGGGACCACCTGATTTCAGCACCAGAGCGACAACTACCAGATGAGTGAGCCTCTGGTCTGCTGGACTTTCACCAACGCCCTTTAGTTACTAAGAACCCCATAAAGATTCCCACCATTTTCTGGACACTGTGTAGTCAATATAGACAGGTGTGATGAGGCCACCCCAACAGCACAAACAGTATTATCCTCCCAAGTAGATGACTACTAGAACATTTTAATAGAACTAACTAGTATAGTACATATATATGTACACTATTGCATTTATGATATAATATTCTATGCATTCCTTTTCATAATCTCTAAATCCTTTTAAGTTCTGGTCAACCTAAAAAATTGACACAGAACAAAATAAATATAATATAATTTTATCAAAAATTTTACACACGTGAGTTAGTTCAGTGTATTTTAACAATTATTAATATTATTAGTCTTGTTACATATCTGTGGGTATATTTATAATCCATTACACCATACTACATAGCATAACCCTAGACACTTAACGTAGCCACATTCATTAAAAAAAATTAAGTGTGAGGTCGTAGTGGTAGCAAGAAAGGCCTTCTGACAATTCACCACTACATTTTATCTCAGGAGCCTTCACAGCTGGCCTCATACAATTACATTTAGTAATATCAACATCATACAATTACATTTAGTAATATCAACATCATACAATACCATCTAACACCACTACAATATTGGGGTCTTGTCCAGGGATAATTAGCCCAACAGTAATATTAGGATCTCCTGGTGGGAGAAATAAAAGTAGGGAAATAAATTGTAAAATTTCCCTTAAAATTAAAAGTGTCCCTGCAGATAAAAGTTGGTGAATCTTCACAGCCAGTAATAATTAATTAGTTAACTGGTTAGTTAGAATTAGTTGGACTATAGTCATAAGAAGTACTTAGTGTATTTACTGGTTAGAGATTTAGCTTGTATATTATTATATTGTCTAAAAAGTATGGCGGAGCTGGCAAAATTTAGATCAGCTGCTGTGCTCACCGCGAAGGAGATGGGAATGGATGGTCAAATTTTAATTCAATACGTAACGACTGAATGTGATAAATATATTGAACGGGAAGAAAGGAGGTTAGTTGAAGAGAAGAGGTTAGAGGCTGATAGAGAAATTAAGAGGCTGCAAATTGAGGCAGAAGAAAAAAGGTTGACTGCCGAAAGGGAGGCAGAAGAAAAACGACAGCAAAGGGAGGCAGAAGAAAAAAGGTTGACTGCCGAAAGGGAGGCAGAAGATAGAAGGTTGCAGAGGGAGCACGAATTACGACTAAGGGAGCTGGAATTACAAGGCCCGGCCCCTGAAAATGGTGCCAGCCCTTTTGCCTCAGATGCTACGCCCAGTCTGGGAGCCTCAAACTCAGCTATGGGGTTTCATTTAGACCATTTTGTTGAGAAAGACGATGACATAGAGGGGTACCTAAGACGTTTTGAGTTATTGGCTACTACATATGGGTTAGAGAGAGAGAGGTGGAGTTTAAAGCTATCACAGGGATTGAGGGGTACTTCTTATGAAGTATTTGCTAAAATGAACAGGGAAGACCAAGACAATTATGACATGTTAAAGCAGGCTTTGTTATTAAGGTACGAGAAGAATGGTGAATTTTATCGTAAGAAATTTAGAAATGCCAAACTGTTGTCTGGGGAGACATACCACCAATTCTCTGCTAGACTAGAAACCTATTTGGAGAAATGGACGGCTCTGGGGAAGACCCAAGATCTTAAAGAAATGATCATGACTGAGCAATTGAGAGAGTCCATGGCTCCAGACATGAGAAAATTTCTCATGGAACAAGGTGCAGAGAAGTTGGGGGAAATTTTAAATGTTGCTGAGAGGTATCAGGCAGCCCAGGCAGAGGTAAGTGGTGCTAAGAAGAAGCACATAGACAATTTTAAAGCTCCACAGCAATTTAATAAACTTGATAATAGAGAGCAGGGAAATAAAGGTAGGACAAACTTTGAGCGGCCAAGAAATGACTATCGCGACAGAAACTCACAGTTCAATGACCAAAAGTTCAATGAAAGAAAACCGTTGAACCAAGGAAAAAGATGGTGTAAATGGTGCAAGAAGGATAACCATAACACCGAATTTTGTAGAAGGAAACCTTCAAACATTGCTGCAATGAAGTCGGGGACGCAAAGATTAAAGGTTAATCCTAAGGGACAACAGGAACCTTATCACCCCCCCCAGTTTGTGAGGAGGTTATTTGTAATGGGGTCACCATAAGGTGCCTTTATGATACAGGTTTGGATTATGATTCAGTTGTGAAGTCTAGCCTAGTGGACCCAAGTCAGTATACCACAGAAACAGTGGAAATACAAGGGGCGACTAAGGACATACCACTCATGACACTTCCCATCGCAAGGATAACGGTGAAAACTCGCTATGTGGAAGGAGAAATCAGAGCAGCAGTGATAGATGAACCAATCTACCCTCTGATATTGGGGTGTAGATACGTCTTCTTGGGGAATCCCGAGAAACCTGTGATCATGGCGACAGTGCAGACCAGGTCACAGAAGAAGGAGGAAGAAGGTGAACCTATAAATGCTCATCCAGAGGAGATGAGGAAGGCGCAGGCTGAGGATAGGACACTCAAGCCCTGTTTTAAAAAATTGCCCAAATGCCACACACCTCCGAGCAAGGGGGAATATTTCATGAAGAACAAACTCTTATACAGGAAGGCCGGAACTGGAACAAATGGTCACAACCAGCTGGTTCTTCCCACTTCATATAGAGATAAAGTGATGGAACTCGGGCATGCGATTCCCTTCAGTGGTCACATGGGGATCAGCGCCACAGGACAGCGTATAGCTTGTCATTACTTCTGGCCAGGGATAACGGAGGATATAAAAAGATATGTCAAATCCTGCCCAGAATGTCAAAGGGTAGCTCCAAAGCACTGGACTGCTCCTGCAACTCTAGGGGAAATGCCCATAGTGGGAACACCTTTTGAGAGGGTTGCAGTGGATATTGTAGGACCTCTCACTCGGACCAAGAGGAGGAACAGTTACATCCTTACTCTGGTGGACACTTGTTCTATGTGGGGAGAGGCGGTAGCCCTGCCATCAATTGATTCAAAACATGTAGCAGAGGCACTACTTACAATATTTACCCGATTAGGATTCCCACATCAAATCTTGACGGATAATGGATCTCAGTTCAAGGGGAAACTAACGGAAGAAGTTTTTAAGCTATTTCAAGCCAGGCACTTTCATTGTAGTCCGTACCATCCACAAGGGAACGGCCAGGTAGAGAGGTTCAATGGGACTCTCATTTCTATCCTGAGAAAGCTGGCACACGAAAAACCGGATCTGTGGGATCAATTCCTGCCCGCCGCATTGTTTGCGTACCGGGAGGTACCACATAGTTCAACCGGGATGGCTCCCGCAACTCTGCTATTTGGGAGGCCAATAAAAGGTCCTTTAGAAGCTTTATTAAGGACCTGGACAGATGAGAAGGCGGAAGAGACTGTTACCTCATCGTATCAATATGTGAACGAACTGACCACTCGTTTGAAAGCTGGATGGAAACTGGCAAATGATAATTTGAAACAAGCCAGGAAGAAACATGCAGCATATTTTAATAGGAAGGCAAAGGACAGGGAACTGGCAGTCGGAGAGAAGGTGCTGCTTCTACTACCCGGAAGCCAGAATAAATTACAAATTGGTTGGCAAGGTCCATATACGGTTCTAGAGAAGGTGTCTAGAACAAACTATAAAATTGACAAAAAGGGGAAGGAAAAAGTTTATCATGTAAACCTGTTAAAGAAGTATCTGGACAGACCACTCCAGGAAAGCACCCCCTTATTGACCTTGGCTATTGCAACCCAGATGCAAAAGGAACCACTCACCTTACATGAATACCCATTACATCCTTGTGAAACAGCAGCACAGGTAAAAGTCAGTAAGCACCTGACTAAAAACCAGAGGGAGAGAGTTCAACAAGTTCTGGAGGAACATACAGATGTATTAACAGATAAACCAGGCCATACAAATTTGCTACAGTATGACATGAAACTGGTAGACTCAAACACAATCTGTATGAGAGCCTATTCTATTCCGTTCGCGAAGGAGAAGGCATTGAAGGAAGAAATGGAGTATTTGTTGAAGGAGGGGATTATTTCGCACAGTGAATCATCTTTTAGTTCTAGTGTCGTTTTGTTGAGAAAACCGTCTGGGGAACACAGATTGTGCATAGATTACAGGAAACTGAATGCTGTCACAGAAGGACAAGTGGATCCATTACCAGACACAAAACAGTTATTTGCCAGACTGAACAAGGCAAAATATTTTTCAAAAGTGGATCTTAGTAAAGGCTATTACCAGATCCCAGTGAAGCCTGAAGTGAGACCTTATTTGGCTTTTAGCACTTCGGATGGACATTATGAATTCAATATGCTACCATTCGGACTGAAAAATGCTCCGAGTGTGTTTTCAAGGATGATGCGAAAATTGTTGGATCCCCTGAATAACCCATGTATCACAAATTTCATGGATGATATTCTCGTCGCCACCGAGACATTTGAAGAACACATTGAAGCTCTGGAGATGTTGTTTGATAGACTTCGGGAGGCGAACTTAACTGCTAGGCCAACAAAATGTTGTATTGGATGCAAAGAGTTGGAATTCTTGGGACACACTGTATATCAGGGTAATATGACCCCTGATCCTAAGAATTTGGAAAAACTGCAGAGAGCACCTAGGCCGCAAACAAAAAAGGACGTGCGATCATTCGTGTCGTTATGCGGATTTTATCAGAAATACATCAAAAATTTTAACGCTATTTGTGCTCCTCTGACTGATCTGACTCGCAAGGGACTTCCAGATAAAATTATTTGGACTGCACAATGTGAACTAGCATTTCAAGAGTTAAAGGAAAAACTCACTAGCAAGCCTATTCTCAAACTGCCTGATTTGACACAGGACTTTGTCTTAAGAACCGATGCAAGTAATGTAGGACTCGGAGGGGCTTTGTTGCAAAGATCATCTTCACCTGATGGGGAACTGAAACCAGTCGCTTATGCAAGCCGCAAATTGAATAAGGCGGAACAAGGATACTCCACAAGCGAAAAAGAATGTTTAGCATTAATCTGGGCAATAAAGAAGTTTCAAATCTATCTGTATGGTAGGACATTTGTGGTGGAGACGGACCATCAGCCTCTCGTGTTCTTGTCTCAGGCTAAGCATGAAAACGCAAGATTGCTGAGGTGGTCTTTATTGCTTCAACCTTATCAGTTTAGTATCCAATATATCCCAGGCAAATTGAATGTCGGTGCAGATTTCCTCAGTCGGCACCCCTGTGATCAAAATTAGAGTAGTGGCAGACGTGAGGAGTAATTTTACCTATGTGTATCGCTGGTTTTGGAACTTGCCATAGGCATGTTTTCAAGTGGGGAGATGTGTAGTGAAATTGACAGAGATACAACGGTAAAATCCCTCCAAAGATAACATTTAAGGATAAAAACATAATGCGTAGGCTGCTGATGTACATGATCGCCTAGACCGCGGGTCATCATCCTCCATAATAATTGACTTGCTAGACAGGAGGGGAACGGCGGATCAAAAAGAAAAAAAATATGACTGGAAAGGCTAAGGAGACGCAATTGGGGGGGAAACGGAGAAAAGTCACGTTTCCCAAGTTGACATAAAAAGTAAGCAACTCCACAGAAGGGACCCTAGATATGTTACGCCACAGTCATTTATTGGACGCTTTTGCGATACCAAGCTTTTGATTTGAATGGAGCGGTAAAACGCAGATGTTAGGAATATTACAAAAATTAAAAAGTAATTTTTTCTTAATATTAATGTTAGGAATATAAAAATTAGCTGGCCGGATGGCCTATTCTGAGCAGTGAACTAAGATGGTCTTAATTTTACAAACGGATAGATAATATTGAAGATAATGACAAAAGACAGTGTAGTTCACATCATCGACAGACTGTGTTGAATAAAAAAGTGTCGCAATTTGCACACAAAAACACGACCTTGGACGCAGGTGTTCAAATTCACTTAGTATGGAGGAGAGGGTTTTTGAGCGGTAGCTGTGTCTAAATATAACTTTTAACGACAAAATTTTGGAGGGGAGAGAAAGGTTGGTTCAAACACCAAGCACATTTTTTTTAGAAACACAAGTAGAGACGGACAGACTAACAGATAAACATCCATACTTGACTGAAGCATGACTGAAATGACTTTAGTGTAGAAATTTTGAAATTCAAATAACCTAGACAGTGATTGGCCACAGACAATCATATCATTAGCGCTCAGACGCGAAAGTGGGGCCATTCTTCAATAGTTGTTCAGTGATAGACACAGATTTTAAAGTGTGGTGATTCCATATGAAAGCAAGTGAAATAAATTTAGGGACGCCATACTATAGCCAGCAGCTCAGCTGAGTTTTGCTAGCAATTCTGTGTTATTTATTCATAATCTGGTAAGATTGAAATTATTTCCTTATATATTTTGAATATTGTTTCATGTTTGAGTGATTTGATACTGCCATATCGAAATCTAGCCTTACAAACAAGTAGGGATTTGCTCTAGACCCCCCGCCCTAGTCAGGGTCTAGGGACCAACAATGTACATAAACTCCAGCAAGGATTATGCAAGACAGATCAAGTGTTGAGAATAATGATACATATTACCTATCCTCTTTTAGGGCCGAAAACTAATAAACATTTTTCAGGATCTATAGTCTGGGAGGATCTATCTGATGTAAAACCACCATGGTAACTGTGCTGTTTGGTCAGAGAGATCTGACCTGTCTGTATGATGTGGTTGTTGTGTCACTGTTGTGTCCAGACGTGGGTAGAGAATAGATTTTGACACATGGCCCATACTTTGATTGCAGAGCTGGGAGTTTCTGTCGTCAACAAAGCAGTGTCTATTCAGTTGGTGACTTTACTCGAGTGTATCTGTGCAGTATTTGTGACAGAGACCACCATTGTTGCCCGCCAGCACGGAGAGGTGGGACCACCTGATTTCAGCACCAGAGCGACAACTACCAGATGAGTGAGCCTCTGGTCTGCTGGACTTTCACCAACGCCCTTTAGTTACTAAGAACCCCATAACGATTCCCACCATTTTCTGGACACTGTGTAGTCAATATAGACAGGTGTGATGAGGCCACCCCAACAGCACAAACAGTATTATCCTCCCAAGTAGATGACTACTAGAACATTTTAATAGAACTAACTAGTATAGTACATATATATGTACACTATTGCATTTATGATATAATATTCTATGCATTCCTTTTCATAATCTCTAAATCCTTTTAAGTTCTGGTCAACCTAAAAAATTGACACAGAACAAAATAAATGTAATATAATTTTATCAAAAATTTTACACACGTGAGTTAGTTCAGTGTATTTTAACAATTATTAATATTATTAGTCTTGTTACATATCTGTGGGTATATTTATAATCCATTACACCATACTACATAGCATAACCCTAGACACTTAACGTAGCCACATTCATTAAAAAAAATTAAGTGTGAGGTCGTAGTGGTAGCAAGAAAGGCCTTCTGACAATTCACCACTACATTTTATCTCAGGAGCCTTCACAGCTGGCCTCATACAATTACATTTAGTAATATCAACATCATACAATTACATTTAGTAATATCAACATCATACAATACCATCTAACACCACTACAGTTGTGATGAAATAACAGCTGAAATGATACAGGCAGGAGGAGAAGGCAGCGCTCGTATATACCATGCATTATGCTGCAAGATCTGGCAAAGCGGAATTTGGCCCAAGGAATGGAAAAGATCAATTTACATACCCTTGCCAAAAAAGGGCAACCTGAAACTGTGCACAAACTACAGAACTATAGCTCTTATAAGCCATGCCAGCAAAATACTATTACAAATCATAATGAAAAGGATGCAACAAAAACTAGAAACAGAAATAAATGAAGTACAGGCGGGTTTTCGACCAGGTAGAGGCACTAGAGATCATATATTCAACATGAGGATCATCATAGAAAAGTGTAGAGAATTCAACGTTGACCTACATACTTGTTTCATTGATTACACCAAAGCTTTCGATTGTGTACAACATCAGCAGTTATGGGCTATTATGAAAAATATGGGATTTCCAAACCACCTTATACAACTCATCGCACTGCTGTACCAAGAACAACAGGCAGCCGTAAGAATAGAGGGGAAACATCAGAATGGTTTGAAGTACAGAAAGGAGTAAGACAAGGCTGTACCCTTTCCCCTTACCTGTTTAACATTTATGCCGAGAATATCATGAGAAACGTAAGAGATGACCAAGAACACACAGAGTTTGACTCATTTAACATCGGCGGGTACCAGATCCCGGAAATCAGATATGCTGATGACACAGTCCTCCTATCGACCAACCCAGAAGGACTTGAACAATTAATTCTGTCCACCAAAAAACACAGCGAGGCCCTAAACACCAAGAAGACCAAAGTATTGACAACAGACAAAGTAAAGACCAAACCAGAAATTGAAATTGATAACGAAGAACTGGAAAGTGTTGATGAATTTGAATACTTAGGATCAATCATCAACAACTCTGGCGACTGTGCAATAAAAATTAAAAGAAGACTTGCAATTGCTTCACATAAACTAATACAGATGAAAAACCTATGGCAAGGCACAAGCAAAGAAACAAAGTTACAACTGATCAGAGCATGTATATTCCCAGTAGCAACATACAGCTACGAGAATTGGACACTCAATAAAACAGTTGAAAAAAAGATTACATCATTCGAAATGAAATGCTACAGAAGGATGTTGAGAATACCCTGGACAGAAAAAAAGACCAACAGAGAAGTACTGCACTCACTAAACGTACAGGAACATTGGCTCCTAAATACCATCGCAATAAGGAAGCAGAAATTTTTCGGTCATATAAAAAGACATAATCATCATCATGTGACGTATTCTTTCCAGAACGTTGTCTCCATTACAGCTGCTCTGAACGCATCACGATTCTGGGCAAGTCGACCTGCATCAGCCAAAGATAAGTTCAGACTCTCTGTGATTTCCTGGGTCCACCGTCGTCTAGGTCGACCCCTTCCCCTTTTTCCAGGGACCATGCCTTCCATCACTGTTTTTTCCAGACTATTATGTCTTTTTATATGACCGAAAAATTTCAGCTTCCTTATTGCGATGGTATTTAGGAGCCAATGTTCCTGTACGTTTAGTGAGTGCAGTACTTCTCTGTTGGTCTTTTTTTCTGTCCAGGGTATTCTCAACATCCTTCTGTAGCATTTCATTTTAAAAGACATAATAGTCTGGAAAAAACAGTGATGGAAGGCATGGTCCCTGGAAAAAGGGGAAGGGGTCGACCTAGACGACGGTGGACCCAGGACATCACAGAGAGTCTGAACTTGTCTTTGGCTGATGCAGGTCGACTTGCCCAGAATCGTGATGCTTTCAGAGCAGCTGTAATGGAGACAACGTTCTGGAAAGAATACGTCACATGATGATGATGATCTTGATAGAAGAATGTTTGAATTTCAGTCGTATCTTGATAGAAGAATGTTTGAATTTCACTCGTATCTTGATAGAAGAATCTTGGACTTTCACTCGTGCCATCTATGCGAACGAATTTGATGTCGTTATGCGACTATTTGAAAAGTACCATTGTTTTTCTGAAAGTTGCAATAGTGGTTTGCTTTTAATCGTTTGAATCATGATCAATCACGCAAGTCCAGTAAATCCGAAATTTAATAATGAAATGTTCAACTGTCTGTGAACGACTCAATGTCTTTGCATAATGTAAGTTGTAAGTTTGACATAACTTGTATAATGTTGAATAACTTCTAGTATCAACAGAGTTCCAGTTCTAGAGTTCTTAATTTTCTTCATTTAACGATGACGGATGTCGAGATAGAGAATCCTCCACTACGTTATTTCAAACCTCGATATCACGAGATGTTTGACATACTGGAAGACTTGACATGCTGACTCGTAAATTATTGAAGTATAACAGACCGGAAACGTAGTATGTCATATGATGTTGATAATAGGTGAAGAAACAATGAGTTAGTCACCATATTCTTCGACTGATGACTATGCTGAGTCATCAAGAACATGAGATGATAACACCAAGTGTCAATAGGCTAATATCTGCGTGAAGCAGAATTAGGTACCATATGTAAATGGAGAGAATGGTGATGAAAATGTACACCATTGTCACGCTCGACAACCATACGAGCATCCCTATTGTTACAGAATGTAACCAATGCATCACTATTCTGACCATTCAATGATGGCAGAAGACGAACAAACTTCAGTTTGCTGTATATTGAAAAAAATTACCGAGTGTCTGCCAGGTAGTTTCCTGTGGCAGATTTCGCACTAGAACCGTGCGAGAATATGCACATTTACCTATATGTGTAGTATTCTTATTAGCTGATGTATCATCCTGATTAAACTTAGGATGATACCTATCAGTATGTAAGGTAGGAGGTTTCCTACATGTCGTATACATCTCCTGGCTGGGCAAAGCAAAAACTTTGTCGTCAGACTTATTTGTCTTAACCTTCTTATTGAAGTTAATCCTAACTCCAACATTATTTTTCAACACATTACTCTTCTTAGTATAATCATTTCCCCTGTTGACAACGTTAACAGTTTTCTTAAGATCAGTTATAATCTGATCCTGTCGCCAAGGTTTATTCATTGAATTGGCAGTATTCTGTCGAGGGAAGGTGTATCTCCCCAGGAATGATTTCTTAACCTTCACAGGTTGTGTTGAGACTTTAATATCGTCCTTATTACTTTTAATTAAATTATTATCATCATCCTCCTCTGTTTCAAAGATGGTACAAAGACCAAAATTAGAAACGGCTGTGCCGCATGCATTCAATTTATTGGCATGTAATTGATCCATAGCAATGACATTGTCCGTATTGCAATAAGGTTGCAAATATTTCTTTTCCTATTCTGAGATCTCCTCAGGTGTGCAGTCCTTACTGCCCTGGATACGTCCGACTGTTAAATCAGCAGTAGGACTCTGAAGTAGGCATACTTTAACTTTACCTGAAAAGAATGGGGTGTTAATGTCAATTATTGCTGTGGGATAATATTCAATGGTCCCATAAAAAGTTATGCAACGTACGAACTCATTAGTAGCATAGCGAGGTTGTACTAGTGATTGTCGGATGCCGATAGTGGTTGATCCGGAATCCCTCAACACTGAAACTATGTTTCCATGGACCAATCCTTTATTAAAAATCAGTGTCCCTGTTCCATCATTTGCAGTGAGACTAATTGCAGGAACGGTCTGTGTAACTCTCATTGGCATAAGGCTGGGTTTCTGAAAAATAGCATAGCATTGTGGACAAACATTTGCCACATTATTATCAACAACACAACATGACGAAGATGAATGCGTTGGAATATCACTATTATGAACAATTGGAGTTGCATTGTTAGTCAATGCTGCCCCTGTAGTATGGTCAAATCTGTGTTGGTTTCTTGAGGTAGAACGTTGTCTGTTATGACCACCTGAATGATCATTATTATTATTGCCCCTGCCATTAAAACTCTTATTTCTTGGTCTGTAGGTGTTATCATTATTATTATACCACTTGTTATTATTGTTATTGGCATTACCATTAAA
Organism: Oreohelix idahoensis; assembly: GCA_024509875.1. NCBI lineage: Eukaryota > Metazoa > Mollusca > Gastropoda > Stylommatophora > Oreohelicidae > Oreohelix > Oreohelix idahoensis. The sequence goes on along the minus strand of JAMPIV010008188.1, from coordinate 207,243 downwards.
TGGTTTATTCCAATTTGATTTGTTTTGATAACTAATGTTATATCTAAACTGAGGTGACTGGTTTCTAAACTGCTGCCTACCTCGGTTGAAATTCCCATTATTGTGATAATTATTTTGTCCTTGATAATCATTGTAATTATATCTTCTATTTGAAAAATTTCTGTCAAGGCTCTGAACTCTTGACCTGTCATAACCATGATATGCCATATTGGAGGCAACTGGTAATGGTTCTCTTAATTGTGAATTGGATATGCCAACATTAGGATGGGCAGTACAGTAATTTATTGCTATCTTTTCAAGCTCCTCAATAGTAGGTGGTTTGCGTTCCTGTAAGAAGGAAAGGAATGGTGGACTTACAGAGGACAGGACCTTATCCCTAAGGAGCAAATCGACCAACTTATCGTAGGATTTATCTACGCCAGCAAGTTCGACCCATCTATTGAATGTATTGCGTATATTCGCAATGAAACCCGTAAAATCTTTGTTTGATTCGGGCAGAAGAGTTTTAAACTTCAGTCTACATCCCTCCTCATCTAAATGAAATCGATGTAGTAATAAAGCCTTAATGGCATCATAATCACCAGCTATTGTTGGATCAACATTCTGAGCTGCACTTGCGGGTTCGCTATCTAAAAATTCCTTGAGTTTTAGTGCCCATGCAGGTTTATTAAGATTACTGACCTTGCACACATCCTCAAAACGTAACAGCCATGCTGATAAATCATCAACATTCAATTTAAATGGTGGTAATTTGAAATGGTAGTTGACTTTAGTTTGGTTAGATGAAGAAGCATTAAGTGGATCAATATTATTTATATTTGAAGCTACTTGAGCTTTTAAGTTCAATTAAGCCATATGCAATTGTATTAACCTTTCCTCTGCTTCTCTGTCCTGTTTTCTTTTTCAATTTCTTCCCTTTCCTCTCTTGCCTTTCTTCTTTCTTCTTCTTGCTTTAATTCTTCTCGTTCTCTCTTTAATTCTGCCTTGCGTTCTTCTTCTTCACGCTTTGCAATAGCCTTCTGTTCTTCTGCTTTTCTTTTCCTATTTGCTTCCTCTTGTCTAGCAATGGCTAGCTGCTTCTCCGCAAAATCCTTTAGTTCTGGTCCTTTGTAGCCAAAATCTTTCCCCATCTTAACAAATTGGTCAAGAGTAGCCATATTCATTCAGTAATAAGTTTACTCAGTCAAATATTTAATTATATGTACATGCAACAGAAGATAATTACTTAATATAACCAACTATAATCTTATCTTACTATTAGTTGTAAGTGGAACAACTAATTTTACTCCATATTTTATATCATTATTAACTACTCATAAGAAAACACCAATTTGTTATGACACTTATTTATTTATGATGCTGAATTTATTTCATGCATCTAATATTTTCACTTATCACTTATGGGTAACCTCCATCCAAAAATATTAATCAATTATGTATTTCCATTAATAATATAATGTCCCACTTTATTTAGTATATCACTTATTCATAGTGTGATTAATAAACAATTATCAAATAAAAGTTACTCTTCTTTAATATTTTGCACTAATATTATGACCTCATGCCCTATGCAGCATGTGTAGTGCCTTGGAACACTATTGCAAAAATGTTGCAATCATTCAGTCAAGTAACCTTTTAAATCAAAATTTAATTAAAATGTTTTATAATATTATTACCTGATTAATTTATATTATTATCATTATAATATTAAATATAAATCATAGATACAAAGACCACAATGAACTAAAATTATTGCAACACGAATTCACAAACCAATTGACATTTTTCAGACATTAAAATGATTCTATAAACGAAATATAAAAATCGGAAGTAGGTGTCAAAGTTGAAACTAAATCTAGGTTGAAGCACATATACTGAAAATGGTGACGTAACAATGGACTCATAGAACCGTTACAATACATATTCGGAACTAAATGATAGACAGATCAGAATAAACAGGATAGTTTACAAACAAGTTACGAAATGAATGAAATGAAACTTAACACAGAGAAATACACCAGATATTACATCACCTTACAACTAACATCAAATATCGAATTTTTGCAATGCCGAGCAGAACGTTCCCCAAATTAATCTGTAAGGGGGGTCTCCCGTACAAAATCGCAAACATTCAATAATCCCTAAGAACAATCAGAATATCTGTGGTCTGCTGACGCTGACATAACAGTTATTCTGATCCCCTACCAACCACCCACTTACATGCAGAACAAACCGACAAATAATGACAAATGGGACATATAACAATTATTTGCAGATCAACATGCCCTAATAAAATCAAATGGACTACTATTAGCTTTATGAACCGACAAAGGTTTCAACGGTTACTTATCTTTTTGTGCCCAGTGATATTCTTCGGTTAATGCTAGTATGCACCAACGGCCAAATAGGTACGATGAGCTGAACTTCATAGTTTCACGGGGTTTCTTCTTGATGTATTCCTTGCATCGAAACTGGTTGCAGGATATTAGGTTCGACATTCATGAGAATTGCCAACGGCTGCCATTGACTTTGACCGAAAGGGTGATGACGTAATGTTGACATCTAGTCATGCGCAATATGTCATAAAGTCACGTGAGCGCATTGTAATTGTAAACAGTCTTGTTGTGATGAAACTTGTCACTCTAGATCTAACTGAAGAAGAAAATTTTTTTTCGTATCCCCAAGCTGCGCCGCCACTTTGTTATGGCTGGTTTTGCTCTGGCAGTTAGTTAACCTTTTTACCGTCTTTAAACAATCCTGTTATTAATAAAACAGTGTTCATTATTTCTGGCCATGTCTTGAGTTTGTTCTTATATTATTATGACTTGGTTTCTGTCGAGCAATCGTGCTTAACTAAAGGTTGCGAATGCAGAGTCAAGACTGTCCAAACTTCAATAATGGTAGATATTCGACAAGTCCATAGGTGGTTCGAGTCCACATAAAGTACGTTTTATTTGACAGTATTCAATCCACGAGACATGATATGAATTAAGCATACATTATGGTCAAGCATATACATAAACAGCGTCTCCTGTACTTATTCCATTAATGGAGCCGCGCTAGCGTAGTGGTTACAACACCGCTCTGGCGACCGGGTGATACAGGATCAAACCCGGGCGACGGCATTTGAGGATTTTTCGTCGACCGGGATTTGGACTGGATTAACTCGAGACCTGGCGAGGACATTTGAAGGAGTGTCGTCGACCAGGGACTGGCGGCTCCTGAGCCGACCCAGCTGCAATGGGTACCTCCGAAATCGGCGAGTATTTGCCTGAATGGCGAGGGACACCTGTCTCTGTACAAGAAATAAAGGGATACTCACGTAAAATCAATGTCAGGTTAGATATAAATAATAACCTGAGATTTCGCCTCGAGTATTAGCGGGCGAACGAAAAAAAAAAAAAAAAAAAAAAAAAAAAAAAAAAAAAAAAAAAATTCCATTAATCGTCACAACGTCTGGATATTTACTCGCGATTCCGTATGTCGGTAATCCGGTAACGAATATCCAAAGTTGATCGATATTTACATTCTGGATACTAATAATTATAATAATATACTCCCTGCGACTATTCTGGTACCGAAGGATGAGTCATCCATAAAATTAGACGTTATATGTATCCATTCAATTCGGCGGACCCTAGCGCCACATAATCTTAAAAAAACCTCTACATCATTATCATTATACACGGGAGCTTTGAAATTTGCGTCTCGCTAGGACCGAATATAAATTACAAAGGGTACACTTATAGTGTCGTCACGTGTTAACATAACAACGCAACACGTCATCACAAAACTAAGCAATTCTATCCGTTCGCGTTCAATTACCGTGAAGCGCGCACCCTAATATTTATTAATAGCATTTCAAACCCTTCAACGCGTAAACTTAAAAAGAGCTCACTATAAAAATGGCTAACATCATTACACCTACCGTAACAGCTGGCATAGTTTAGCTAGAAATTATTATTTATTCTGCTAGCCTATGTAACACAGTAAAACCTAGAGAAATATAAATGACGGACCTTCTAGTAAATCACTCTGCACAGAAAATCTAGTGAAATATAATCAACGATTTTACCACTTAAATCACTCTAGACAGTAGTATACAATGCGCAAAACAGGTCGTATTCAGGTGGAGCGCAGGTGGAGCGGCAGGTGGGGGCGTGACTTTTTAATATAAGGAAAATCAGGTGGAGCGCAGGTGGAGCGGCAGGTGGGATGTGACTTTTTATATAAGGAAAATGTGGTGTGCGTTTTTATATAGCGATATATTACTTTGCTAATGGTGTTGTTTACAGACAATATTTAGAATAGGAAGGCGATATTTATCTTACAATAGTTATACGCTATATTTAGACAATAGGAAGGCGATATATTGAGACAGCAGTTAGACGATATATATTTACAACAGTTAGACTTATATTTACAACAGTTAGACGTATATTACCAAGTTATATAGACATAGGTAACAAAAGATTTTAGTTAAAATATTTTATTTTGTTTAAATAATATCGAGCTAAAGCACACGTCTCAGACGCTTGGTAGGTTTCTTCTGCTTCTTCGGTGGTGGATTAGAGACGTCGGTCAGGTGGTTGTCTGTAGTGGGAGCTGACGTACAAGGGTTGGTGTTAGGAAACCAACTCGGTTCTGGGGCTATTGAACAACTGGAGTTGATGTAGTCGTCAAACATGTTACTGGAGGAGGTAGTAGGTCTCTGTGTCTTCGGTGGTAGATTAGAGATATCGGCCAGGTGGTTGTCTGTGGTGGGAGCTGACGTGCAAGGGTTGTTGTTAGGAAACCAACTCGGTTCTGGGGATATTGGTTGGTAACAGCTGGAGTTGATGTAGTCGTCAAACGGGTTACTGGTACAAGTAGGAAAGATATCCGTGCGTGGTGACTGTAGTCTGTCAAATTCGGCGAGGATTTCACTCTGTAAAGTCAACAAATGTTCAAACTCGGATCGAGTTAAAGTAATGCCGTTTTGGTAGGAAACTTGAGGTAGGATTCACCAAAATATTTTCGCACGTGCAGTAAAGGTTGGCCTCGGTAAACACATACAGACGCGGCCTTCAGACCACTAGCCAAAGGTTTAAGCATTTCAGTTGTTGGGAACAGTGGAAGTCATCTTCAATGAGGTGTAAGTATCTGTCGTTATCACGCCACTGCGTTAGTAAAGTATGAATGTGAGTGTCTAGGTCTTCCAAGTGTCTACATATGCAGGAATACCATTTCAATCTGGTTTCTGAAACGTATCCAGACTTGTGTTACCCAGGGCGTGATTAGTTGAAATATTAATCGATAGGTGACGCGTTGTCAATGTGAGTAAACTTGTGTGCTGGCCAGGGAGTGATTAGTCGAACAACCAATCGATAGTTGACGTGTTGTCGATGTGACAAGACTTGCTGCGTGCTGGTATTGTAAGTGTATGACTCATAGACGTATTGGCGTGAGTAAAAATCCGATAAAATGGCGGGCAAAGCCTTATAGAGGGAAAATACACACACGTGTCTATTGTTCTCTGCCTTTGTCTATGAACGAAAAAACAGTGTTGTGGTTCGCTAGCCAGGGTCTGACTAATCGAATAACTAATCGATCGTTGTCGTGTTGTCTAGCCGAAAAGGGTAGTAGGACACGCTGCATAGTACCACCGCGAACTTTGATCAAGATGAAATAAATGGCGTAGAGGCCACAAACATTGGTAACTACATCTTGTACATGTCTAGCGTTGTAGTTAACAGGTCGGGTAGAGTTTCTGGCTATAAAACTAATCAGGTCCGAGTGTCTAGGCGGTAGGTCGAAAGAATCAAAATATTCAAAAGTGACAAGTCCATTATAATATAGAGCGACCCAATGGTCACCAGCTCGATAGCTAGGGTCAGTGTTGATGACGAAAGCAGCCGTCTTGGTCGGGTCGATACGTAGAGGTAATTGGTCACGAGCTAAAACTTTAACGAGTCCAGTTCGTTTAACAAATATATCCGACAGGAGGTTGGTCCGTATCTCGTCTGTATTCATCGTCTAAGTGGTGTAGTCTGTCAAAACGTGGCGCGATTTCGAGATCTCCAAGATCGAGTCTTGCTCGTGACGAGTTGATGTAGTCGTCAAACATGTTACTGGAGGAGGTAGTAGGTTTCTGCGTCTTCGGTGGTAGATTAGAGATATCATCCAGGTGGTTGTCTGTGGTGGGAGCTGACGTACAAGGGTTGTTGTTAGGAAACCAACTCGGTTCTCCACCTGCGCTCCACCTGATTTTCCTTATATAAAAAGTCACGCCCCACCTGCCGCTCCACCTGCGCTCCCCCTGAATACGACCTGTTTTGCGCATTGTATACCACTCTAGACTACTAGTATAGTATTTTACCTTCACACAAACTTCTAAGACTATTCTCCAACGAGAAACTAAGAACTTCACTTAATACAACGGATTCTAGAAATCGAGCTAGATGTTTTTACAGTCTGATGAGTACTGGATAAATTTTAGTTAGAAGGCTGGATATATATATATATATATATATATATATATATATATATATATATATATATATATATTATATATATATATATATATATATATATATATATATATATATATATATATAAATTCTTTAAGCACCAAACACGACGCATAAGGCTGAAACCAGTGCTCTCCAGGTTGTTCGTTGTGACGCCACTCCTCTTAGCTCTTGCACATTATTTAGGCCCAACGTTCTTCCTTCTCTTATTATTGTTCTTCTGAGTGTTTCTTTTGTAGTTATTTATATTCTGGCTATAGATCCAGGTCGATGTCTAGGCGGTAAGGTCGAAAGAATCAATTTTTAAGTGCCAACGTCTTACCCCAGAACCCAAGTGAGGCCCTCTTACCGTCTTTCCCTTATATTGTCGTAGTAGACGTATTCTGTTGTTTTGCATTCGTAGGACATGACCGATATATGACCATCGTCTTTTCCTTATATAGTCGTAGACATATTTCTGCCTAGAGTCTTCTCTTATTTGTCGATTAGTCTTGAATTCTTTCCAACTGATGTTCATGAGTTTTCTAAGACATTTGTTCTCGAATGTATTCAGCTTGTTCTCCAATGATTTTGTTATTTTCCAACTCTCACAGCCGTATGTTAACACTGAGATAACATTTGAATTAAACAGACGAAGCTTGGTATGTATATTCAATGATCGTAATTTCCAAATGTTAGATAATCTATTGAAGGCGCTAGCTGAATGTATTTCTCTTCTTGTGCTAGAAAAGCTGCCAAAGCATTCTGAGTTCCTCACTTACCCTGAGCGCCAAAGTGAGCGCCTGTAGTGGTATTCTGTTGTTTTGTATTCGTATATACATGACCGTGAGTCATTTTAGAGTCTTCTCATTATTTGTCTGCCTAAATAATTGAAAACTTCATTTTACTGCCTAAATAATTGAAACTTTCAACTTTCTGTAGTTTTTCCCCGTTCAAGATGATATCAAAGGTCTCGTTAGAAAAGTTCATAGCTTTAGAGGCATTTATTTGGAGACCTATTTTAACCGAGAGATGACACAAATTATTTACTGCTTCTTGGGATTGTCTGGGTGTTGAACTTAAGAATGCTAAATCATCTGCGAAATCCAGGTCCCCGAGGAATTTTCCATTTGTCCATTTTATACCTAATTGTTCATTGTGGGTATAGTTTCTCATAACCCAATCAATAGCTATTCCAAAAAGTAGTGGTGACATAATACAGCCTTGTTTCGCCCCTGTTTCTACTGTAAACCATATATATATATATATATATATATATATATATATATATATATATATATATATATATATATATATATATATATATATATATATAAGTACTTCATGTCATACAAAACATCCAACAAAAAAACAGCCTCGAATCTTCAAGAACTAGTGTTGATCTTCCATTCTGGTCATACAGGCGTATGTGACAATACGAAGCTGACAGACTAGCTTCGAGAGCACTGTGACATATTATGAAAATAGCTTTCATCTATCTATTTTATTATCTACACTTTTCTTTTACCTTTCTTTCCCCTACGCCTGGTCGTTAACATAAAACCATTCCTATACTCAGAGATCTGTTTCTTTTTCTAATTTTAGCACGCATTTTATTGCTGTTCACTATTTTCTTTGATGTATGTTCTCGAGCAGACCTATTAGCTATGTTGAGCTGTAATTATTAACGCCAGCGATTGAAATATATATATATATATATATATATATATATATATATATATATATATATATATATATATATATATATATATATATATATATATATATATATATATATATATATATATATATGAAATCAAAGGGGATGGTTCACTATTACCGAAAACCAGACTCTCTGCCAGATCTTAGCACCTACGGATAATTCTTCGTTCAGCTTTCGGCTTTCGCGTAAATCAAAGCCATTCTCCACGCTAGAGCCGAAAACCAGAACTCACACTCTTTCTTAGATCGGGGATATCGTAATTGACCAGACCGTGCGAGATTTCTTCGATCGAGAAAAATCACACTAAGTACCGCCCGCAGACGGGGTCATCGAGCAAAGCCCGTCTTTGATCTGGCAATTCGCCGTGTTTAATTACCTGCTCTGATCGCTGTCTGATCTTATTACACGATTTTCAATCGCTGGCGTTAATAATTACAGCTCAACATAGCTAATAGGTCTGCTCGAGAACATACATCAAAGAAAATAGTGAACAGCAATAAATGCGTGCTAAAATTAGAAAAAGAAACAGATCTCTGAGTACAGGAATGGTTTTATGTTAACGAACAGGCGTAGGGGAAAGAAAGGTAAAAGAAAAGTGTAGATAATAAAATAGATAGATGAAAGCTATTTTCATAATATGTCACAGTGCTCTCGAAGCTAGTCTGTCAGCTTCGTATTGTCACATACGCCTGTATGACCAGAATGGAAGATCAACACTAGTTCTTGAAGATTCGAGGCTGTTTTTTTGTTGGATGTATTGTATTCATGATGAAGCCATCCATTCTGTACCGTGGAAGCATGGAATAGAACACTAATAAAACGCAATAAACAACAACAATAGTAGTATACAATGCGCAAAATGGGTCGTATTCAGGTGGAGCGCAGGTGGAGCGGCAGGTGGGGCGTGACTTTTTATATAAGGAAAATCAGGTGGAGCGCAGGTGGAGCGGCAGGTGGGGGCGTGACTTTTTATATAAAGAAAATCAGGTGGAGCGCAGATGGAGCGGCAGGTGGGGTGTGACTTTTTATATAAGGAAAATGTGGTGTGCGTTTTTATATAGCGATATATTAGTTCGCTAATGGTGTTTTTACAGACAATATTTAGAATAGGAAGGCGATATTTATGTTACAACAGTTATACGCTAAATTTAGACAATAGGAAGGCGATATATTGAGACAGCAGTTAGACGATATATATTTACAACACTTAGACTTATATTTACAACAGTTAGACGTATATTAATAATAATAAATTCTTTAAGCGCCAAACACGGCGCATAAGGCAGAAACCAGTGCTCTCCAGGTTGTTCGTTGTGACGCCACTCCTCTTAGCTCTTGCACATTATTTAGGCCCAACGTTCTTCCTTCTCTTATTATTGTTCTTCTGAGTGTTTCTTTTGGTCTTCCTTTTTTCCGCTTACCCTCAGGAACCCAAGTGAGCGCCTGTAGTGGTATTCTGTTGTTTTGCATTCGTAGGACATGACCGATATATGACCATCGTCTTTTCCTTATATAGTCGGAGACATATTTCTGCCTAGAGTCTTCTCTTATTTGTCGATTAGTCTTGAATTCTTTCCAACTGATGTTCATGAGTTTTCTAAGACATTTGTTCTTGAATGTATTCAGCTTGTTCTCCAATGATTTTGTTATTTTCCAACTCTCACAGCCGTATGTTAACACTGAGATAACATTTGAATTAAACAGACGAAGCTTGGTATGTATATTCAATGATCGTAATTTCCAAATGTTAGATAATCTATTGAAGGCGCTAGCTGCCAAAGCAATTCTAGTATGGATTTCTCTTGTTGTGTCACCATCCTGAGTCATTTTACTGCCTAAATAATTGAAACTTTCAACTTTCTGTAGTTTTTCCCCCCGTTCAAGATGATATCAAAGGTCTCGTTAGAAAAGTTCATAGCTTTAGTTTTAGAGGCATTTATTTGGAGACCAATTTTAACCGAGAGATGACACAAATTATTTATTGCTTCTTGGGATTGTCTTGGTGTTGAACTTAAGAATGCTACATCATCTGCGAAATCCAGGTCCCCCAGGAATTTTCCATTTGTCCATTTTATACCCAATTGTTCATTGTGGGTATAGTTTCTCATAACCCAATCAATAGCTATTCCAAAAAGTAGTGGTGACATAATACAGCCTTGTTTCACCCCTGTTTCTACTGTAAACCATTCTGTATTCCCTTTATTTGTTCTAACACAACATCTTGCATTGTCATATAGCGCTTTGATTATATTCACATATTTTGTTGGAAAACCATAGATTGTAAGTATCTTCCACAATGATGGGCGGTGTAGACTATCAAAGGCTTTTTGAAAATCGACGAAGGTGAAGTGATAATAAGTGGCGATTGCCTTTCCACTGATTCTTCTATAATTGTTCTTAGTGTGAATATTTGATCAATACATGATCGTTTCGGCCTGAAACCCGCTTGTTCTTCTCTGATCTTTTCGTCAGCATGCAATTTAAGTCTTTCTAACATCATGCAACATAATAATTTTCCAGGTACTGATAATAGAGATATACCACGCCAGTTATTACAACAGTTATAAAGACATGGGTAACAAAAGATGTTAGTTAAAATATTTTATTTTGTTTAAATAATATCGAGCTAAAGCACAAGTCTCAGACGCTTGGTAGGTTTCTTCTGCTTCTTCGGTGGTGGATTAGAGACGTCGGTCAGGTGGTTGTCTGTAGTGGGAGCTGACGTACAAGGGTTGGTGTTAGGAAACCAACTCGGTTCTGGGGCTATTGAACAGCTGGAGTTGATGTAGTAGTCAAACATGTTACTGGAGGAGGTAGTAGGTCTCTGCGTCTTGGGTGGTAGATTAGAGATATCGGCCAGGTGGTTGTCTGTGGTGGGAGCTGACGTACAAGGGTTGTTGTTAGGAAACCAACTCGGTTCTGGGGATATTGGTTGGTAACAGCTGGAGTTGATGTAGTCGTCAAACGTGTTACTGGTACAATAAGGATAGGTCTACGCCGAGCAAGACTCGATCTTGGAGATCTCGAAATCGCGCCAAGTTTTGACAGACTACACCACTTAGACGATGAATACAGACGAGATACGGACCATCCTCCTGTCGGATATATTTGTTAAACGAACTGGACTCGTTAAAGTTTTAGCTTGTGACCAATTACCTCTACGTATCGACCCGACCAAGACGGCTGCTTTCGTCATCAACACTGACCCTAGCTATCGAGCTGGTGACCATTGGGTCGCTCTATATTGTAATGGACTTAGCACTTATGAATATTTTGATTCTTTCGGCCTACCGCCTAGACACCCGGACCTGATTAGTTTTATAGCCAGAAACTCTACCCGACCTGTTAACTACAACGCTAGACATGTACAAGATGTAGTTAGCAATGTTTGTGGCCTCTACGCCATTTATTTCATCTTGATCAAAGTTCGCGGTGGTACTATGCAGCGCGTCCTACTACCCTTTTCGGCTAGACAACACGCCAACGATCGATTAGTTATTCGATTAGTCAGACCCTGGCTAGCGAACCACAAGACTATTTTTTCGTTCATAGACAAAGGCAGAGATCAATAGACACGTGTGTGTATTTTCCCTCTATAAGGCTTTGCTCGCCATTTTATCGGATTTTTCCTCACGCCAATACGTCTATGAGTCATACACTTACAATACCAGCACGCAGCAAGTCTTGTCACATCGACAACACGTCAACTATCGATTGATTGTTCGACTAATCACGCCCTGGCCAGCTGTGACGTACGTCTAGTTTGACAAGTGAATTCTCCCTGATATGATGGATGATTTAAAGGGACTTTTAGCTTTTCATAACATTAGAACCCCTGAACTTTGTTGTAATTCTTGTATAACGGGACTTCTTTCACGTGGATTCATTAGCTATGAAACTGTTCCACAGAGGGCAAACACGTTTGCTGATTGATATGCGGAAAGTTTACCTATCGTTGATTCTGGTCATCGCATTGATTTAAGGAGAGATTAAATCACGCCCACTAACATCTCTTGAACAATCATAGGCAGTTATTTTAATTAACTTGGCCAGTGGGAGGCGTCGCCAGAATCAAACAGATACAGCGACGAGATCAAAGAGACAGACTGAGGGATTTCAGGGGAGACTATCGGCTTTATCAAAGACAGTAGTGGTCCCTGATACGAGACGCAGTTGCTTGCCGCTAATTTCGCGTCTCGGTGTCAATCGCAGAACCGAGCGAACGGGAAAGCCGAAACGGGCAGCAGCGAACGGAGATACGAAGACCAGGGTGCGGTTTCTTCTCTTGATTTGGCGGTCAGATCCCCAAAAGTTCGTGAGATCAAATAAGCTGTCAAGTTTATCATGTCCCACTCAACTTACATTCCATTTTAGCTAAATAGACCATGAAGACTAGACACGTTATCACTCGCTGGCCAGACCTTTACAGAAGCACTAGCTTTATTGAAATCTTGTTATAGATTTTCCCCTGGATTTTATATATATATTTGCAGTGATTTCTATTCTGTGCAAAGCGGTAATATTTATTGTGTAAAGTGATCAGTGATCGAGTTCAGTCATTCTATTTCAATGGATTTTGTGTTAATTTAAATCTATTAAATTAAACCATCTCAATAGTTCCAGTTGTAAATATAATGATCTATCTATTATATTATTTCAAAAGATAATAGATGCTTAAATTAACTTTTAAAGTCGTGAAGGAATTTATAATTAATAAATTCAGTTAAGTCCTAGTTTTATAGATGTGTGTTTTAACCACTAGAATTCGCGCAGTGTTTATTAAATACATAATTAAATACTCGAGTGTATTATAGGCTTAACGGGAAATTTATCGCGCTTGATTTTTCGGTATGTTACATGTCTTTTTTTCTTTCACACAGAGTGATCGTAACCTGCGGTCCCAGCTAAATAAAGAAAGAAATAAAGAAATCATCATATAAACTTCCAGTCATATTGAAGAAACATTTCTTTTAAAATATAATCTTGTGGCGGTCTTTTTGCGACCTAGCTGTCAGAATTAAATGAAATAAAGCCCACCCAAGAACATTTTTAAAGAATAATCATCAAATTACCCTTACAAACCTGTAAGATAAACTGGAAGGTAATCATCGCCAGTAGCGATATCATATTTACTGTTTACTGTGAGAGAGTACATATTTTCCTGACTGTGACTGAGCCTAGTTTTTTTCCTCAATTGGATTTAATAAAACTATCATCACGCATTGAAGGAATTTTACCATAGCGGAGGATTAAAAGAGACCACTTCATTTTCACCCATGTGCCGAACTGTGTTAGTGCCATCCCATAGACTCCTTTTTATATATATAATAAAAACACGAGAACTCTTAGTCTTCAAGTCTTGCGATAAGTGAGAATATTTGTTACCAACAAACCCTCGCAAACATCTGGGGCGGGACATCGAAGGACTAGACAGTTCATATGTCAAAAGATTACTTGCTGTTTTTATATACTTTTATGGATCGTCTGAGGCTGCATTCGGTAAGTGTGTGAGTATATGAGTGTGGATCCTCACGCGTGTGCATGAATGACAGGAAATTTAATCGTTTTCTTTTGTAAACCTGTTGTTAACTTTCTTGCCTAGTAATATAATTTTTCTGTATTCCCTGCATTGTTCCTTTAAGGGGGAGTTGCTAATTGGTTAACTCTGTTTAAAAACCCCCTCCTTTCCATTTGCTTAGTAAAGGAAAGAACAGCTGGGAAGAACAGTTTTTTTCTATCACCTATACCTAACTTTGTAACACCTCTTTCAGAGCAATTAACTTCACTGTTAGGTTAACGTACCTATGTTCCTGATATTATCTATCTCTGGACTGGGTTTATCTTTGTCTAATAAGCTGGAAGGGCTTAGTCGATACCAGTCTTCTTCACCCCTCCCAAATTTGTTATTTGCATTTGTGTACTTATGATAATTTATGTAATACCTGATATTTGTTAGTGATTGATGTTTAAAGTGAATAAAATCACATAAACTCATTTAGTACGGTGTTGGACATACCCACAGCCCAACATTTCCCTTATTCGTTTAATATAGTTTGTATGTACATCGTCTGTGTGTGTGTGAAAAACACCAAATCGGTGTGCGCGCAGATGCGAGTCTGGAAAACTGGCAAATAATTGTTTGACCAGGAGAGTGGAAGAGAAGATTGAGAGAAGCGATTTGTCGTAAATAAGTCTGTCTTTACTCTCCTCCAGCACGCTGTGAAGCAACTATTTAATATCTACATATTCTATCACTGAGCTTTCCATCATCATTTTCCACTCTAAACCGGACCACTATTTCTACGACTCTTTTCTCTCAAAATAAATTTACGACACCAGCGCACAAGTTTACTCACATTGACAACGCGTCACCTATCGATTAATATTTCAATTAATCACGCCCTGGGTAACAGAAGTCTGGATACGTTTCAGAAACCAGATTGAACTGGTATTCCTGCATATATAGACACTTGGAAGACCCAGACACTCACATTCATACTTTACTAACGCAGTGGCGTGATAACGACAGATACTTACACCTCATTGAAGATGACTTCCACTGTTCCCAACAAATGGGTCTACATTAAGAGCTGTGATGAAATGCTTAAACCTTTGGCTAGTGGTATGAAGGCCGCGTCTGTATGTGTTTACCGAGGCCAACCTTTACTGCACGTGCGAAAATATTTTGGTGAATCCTACCTCAAGTTTCCTACCAAAACCGGCATTACTTTAACTCGATCCGAGTTTGAACATTTGTTGACTTTACAGAGTGAAATCCTCGCCGAATTTGACCGACTACAGTCACCACGCATGGATACCTATCCTACTTGTACCAGTAACCCGTTTGACGACTACATCAACTCCAGCTGTTACCAACCAATATCCCCAGAACCGAGTTGGTTTCCTAACAACAACCCTTGTACGTCAGCTCCCACCACAGACAACCACCTGGCCGATATCTCTAATCTACCACCGAAAACGCAGAGACCTACTACCTCCTCCAGTAACATGTTTGACGACTACATCAACTCCAGTTGTTCAATAGCCCCAGAACCGAGTTGGTTTCCTAACACCAACCCTTGTACGTCAGCTCCCACTACAGACAACCACCTGACCGACGTCTCTAATCCACCACCGAAGAAGCAGAGGAAGCTTACCAAGCGTTTGAGACTTGTGCTTTAGCTCGATATTATTTAAACAAAATAAAATATTTTAACTAAAATCTTTTGTTACCTATGTCTATATAACTGTTGTAATATACGTCTAACTGTTGTAAATATAAGTCTAAGTGTTGTAAATATATATCGTCTAACTGCTGTCTCAATATATCGCCTTCCTATTGTCTAAATATAGCGTATAACTGTTGTAAGATAAATATCGCCTTCCCATTCTAAATATTGTCTGTAAACAACACCATTAGCGAACTAATATATCGCTATATAAAAACGCACACCACATTTTCCTTATATTAAAAGTCACGCCCCACCTGCCGCTCCACCTGCGCTCCACCTGAATACGACCTGTTTTGCGCACTCTATACTACTAACAATAACAACAAACATATATATGAAGATAGATTGAACATTTATTGGGGGGAAAAAAAGATGTCATTCGCGTTTTTGTAACTTGTTAGAAAGCTAAAACGGAGATATGGAGAAGATTTATAAAGAAACAAGAGGAAACGAACCATGTCAAACGTGAAGTGTGGGGACATATAAAAAATAAATAAAGAAGTATGCGAACCAATAGTCTACATTGGTGAGAGACTCCCCCCAGATAAATACAGAATGACCAAAAACCCTCTAGTGAAAAATAAAAACATACTAGTTTAAACAATATCATATTTTGGATAATAAAACCACATTGAACTATAACTACAAAATTAAAAAAAAAAAGCAAAAAAACCTTCTAGAGAGAATATAGCATAAAATAAATAAATAAGCAAATAAACAAATAAATGAAGGTAATTAACAGGTACTCGTTGGACATAAAGGGTGGCATAAAGGGTGGCATAAAGGGTGGCATAAAGGGTGGCATAAAGGGTGACATAAAGTAAATAGGGGTACAAAATTGGCTCAGCGTCCATTCACGATGTACAGTCACAGCAAGGCGATGGCGCCGTCTGGTTGGTCCTAGGTTCGATTCCCGGTAAGCCTATCACTTATATTTTCTTGTCTGTTGTCTAGTGACACCCTTTATGTCCAACCAGTACCTGTTAATTACCTTTATTTATTGATTTATTGATTGATTGACTATCCACAAGACTCAGGTTTCCTTCATACAATAAATACAAACAAAAGCATTTTACAATAAATGAAATGCGTCCTGATATAACCAACAGCTCCATGTATATGGTAGATGGTTGAAAGTGGCGTGCTACAAATAAAAGTAGCAAACACCTATTAAAAATAAAAGTGTGGGAATCACAAATAGGTGCAGAAAGTGACAGCTAGACGGGATGAAATAAAGCCTGGTGGTCATGGTAGGTGTAACCAATCAACCAAAGTCACTCGATGATATACTATTTCATTACAGTAATAGCGTCTTTATGAATGATTAAATAAGGGCATATAGACAAACGTAGTTGGCTCTCTGTAAGATGTGTGTGCCAAAGTACTTCATGTCATCTTCTTGAGGGTTAAAAAAATGTAACTTTCCTCTACACGATGACGTTTCTAAAACTATCCAAAACCTGACCATCGTGACCTCTCCCAACATGCCAGGTGGGAGCAGTGATTCTACGCTGACACTCTTGCATACCTAGGCGGGGTCGTCGCACGGAAGGTCCAGGGTTCGAATCCTGGGTAAGCCACTCATGTCTGTTGTTCTACTGTTGTCTAGTGTTCTACTTCTTTATTTCTTACGAGTGCCTGAAAACATACCTTTATGTTTGTCTCATATTAATTTACTGTGCACAGGCTTCGGGTTTCCCTTCCTTATGTGCCGGAAATAACATAGTATTTTGATGCATATTACAAATCGTTTGGACCATGGCAATGTCCATCCCCTACCTGTGATTTTAAATTGTAAGTTTTTGGTGCTGAGATTTTGTTTGTGTGTAAAAACTCACATAGACTAGGACCTTGATAACCAAGGATCTTGCTTTGTACCGTTACATATAAGTCCTTATATTCCAGGTACTTGCTGTACGTCTCCAAATCAGAGGTTAAATTTTTTAAATGAAGAGCCAAATCTTGAGGCTTCTTATAATGAGCAGCATTGACGTAGGTAAAATTTGGAAAATAATTATCATAATTTGCCCCGCCTCTAACAACAGGGATCACGTGCATTCCTGGAACAAACAGCTTAAAAAATTTCTCAGTAATGTAGTCTATGCATAAAGAATTCTCAAAAGCCAGATAAAATTTGTATTTGGATAGATCGTCGCAAGCTTCTGTCTTGGAGCAAGGTTGACCACAGCCACCAAAGATGTCCACATCAATGTATTTCTGAAAAATAATAAATAAAATTTAAGTTTGCACAAAATGGTATTTTCATATTGCATTTACAAATTAATTTCAAAGACAGATTAAAACGTGTATGAAGCTTCTGGTAATTGAATGATCAAGTTATACACGCGACAAACAAACATAACATGCGTACTCAACGAAGAAAGGAAAATTGTAATAATATTGTAATTAGGCAAGTAATTAACAAGTAATTGAGACCTGTGCGTGACCATAGAAAACAATTTTTTTCATCTTCTTAACCCTGGTTATTCCATAAGATTCTTCGCTGTATGCTTCCTCTGGGGTGTAAGTTGAGGCCATGTCGTGTTATACTTGTTGGTGGACTCACGAGAATGTGTTCTATGAATTGCCAATGTTTCTCTGTATTCTCTACCGAAATTGGTTGCTGTATGGTTCTGTTCCACAGGTCTATATTTGTTAATACATCCAGCCACGTGGAACGGAAGATGTGGCAGAGAAATTTTGTTGGGGAATGCCTGTAGTTTGGACGACTTACCAGGGTTTGTGGAGTCGGCCAACAAATTGTTGACTCTGACTGCTGAAACTTACCAGGGTTTGTGGAGTCGGCCAACAAATTGTTAACTCTGACTGCTGAAACTTACCAGGGTTTGTGGAGTCGGCCAACAAATTGTTGACTTCGAATGCTGAAACTTACCAGGGTTTGTGGAGTCGGCCAACAAATTGTTGACTCCGATTGCTGAAACTTAGCAGGGCTTGTGGAGTCGGCCAACAAATTGTTGACTCCGACTGCTGAAACTTAGCATTGTTTGTGGAGTCGGAGCCAACAAATTGTTGACTTCGACTGCTGAAACTTAGCAGGGCTTGTGGAGTCGGCCAACAAATTGTTGACTCCGACTGCTGAAACTTAGCAGGGTTTGTGGAGTCGGCCAACAAATTGTTGACCCCGACTGCTAAAACTTAGCAGGGTTTGTGGAGTCGACCAACAAATTGTTGACTCTGACTGCTGAAACTTACCAGGGTTTGTGGAGTCGGCCAACACATTGTTGACTCTGACTGCTGAAACTTACCAGGGTTTGTGGCGTCGGCCAACAAATTGTTGACTCTGACTGCTGAAACGTACCAGGGTTTGTGGAGTCGGCCAACAAATTGTTGACTCTGACTGCTGAAACTTACCAGGGTTTGTGGAGTCGGTCAACAAATTGTTGACTCTGACTGCGGAAATTGTGAAAGTCCGACTCTGACTCCCGATTCTTCCACTTGCTGTACTTATGAAGAAACCTTACGCACACGCAGGCGTACGCGCAATGACAAGTACACAAGCAGGCACAATCACGTTGCTTAAAATGTACTAAATTAATAATAAACAATTACTTTGAAATGTTATATCAATTTTTTAAGCGTCCCCCCCCCCCCCTTTTCCCGCTGTTTTGTGTGTGTGGTGTGAATGGATTAAATGTGAATCTGCCGTGGCTTGAGTCTGCCTTGGCTTGAGACTGCCTTGGCTTGAGTCACATCAAATTCAGAGTCGAGACATTTTTACTGACTCTGACTCCACCAAAAACGGCCGAATCCACGACTCCGACCCCCAACTCTGACTCAACAGCCCTGCGACTTACTTTTGTTGGCAAGCCACATTTCTGAAACATAAAGGAGGCCAGAGTTGACCTCTGTGTTGAACATCATAAAGGAGGCCAGAGTTGACCTCTGTGTTGAACATCATAAAGGAGGCCAGAGTTGACCTCTGTGTTGAACATCATAAAGGAGGCCAGAGTTGACCTCTGTGTTGAACATCATAAAGGAGGCCGGAGTTGACCTCAGTGTTGAACATCATAAAGGAGGCCAGAGTTGACTTCTGTGTTGAACATCCAAATGTTATTTTTCCCGGGAAACAGCTGTGGAGTTGTGCACTGGTCGGGACGATCTGAACCCAAATCTAGCTTTAATTAACCTGGCTACTGACATCCTGGTTTGTGCCTACTTCTTTATCGATGTTACTGCCAGTATAGGTAAAGCTGTGCACTTCGTCTTGAAACGTTTGTTCATTGATCTCTATTGTCGCTATTCGTCTATACTGATGTATAGGTCTCGTTTTGTTACTTTTACTGTAAGTGTAAATGTTTCTTCCTGCCTATCCTGTCACTCTATGTGTGACAGAATTGGGCGACCCCTCTCGATCTCTGTTTCACTCCGGCAGTAATCGGTGCATTTGTGGTACGGATTTTATTGCGTGCTTTCAATTGTCGCACTTTCTTTCTTTCTATACTATGCAGCAGATAGTTTATATTTTCAAGTATTCATTCACTACTTTCACTATATTGTGTCTTGTCTGTTTTTTGACACTCCTTGTGAATGATAAACATCTCACATTTGCAAGGAGAGGTAGAGATAATATTACGAGAGGCAGGTTGGTAAAATTCCCTTGTACCAAGCTTGGCCGATACGTATTAACACGTACATCGCCCAGCGCTATCTGCCTAATCACCGATAAGACGGGTGCGCGCATCACCAAAGCTTGGAATACGGGGAGACAACTGATGGACAGACACCGATAAGAGATTACTTTCTGATAAAGTAATGCATTGTTACTTTTGATACACGTTGTCATATGAGGTTAACGAAATGTTCGCGAGTCTGTACGCAATGCATCGTATGTCTTATTGCCATATATGGTAATACGTGACCTTTTGCTTTACGCACCTTATTTCACATGGAATATTTTGAAAGTACCTGTTAAAGTAAGAATGTTAATGTATTTCGTATCTTGACCACACATAGGCTTTTACCAGTTAATACACGCGTTAATATGTCTCTCTGTGGTTAAATAATGTGTTTGCACGGGTTTTCACTTATATTGAACGCAACAAATTTAATACGTCATCGGTTGTTAATGACGTAATGCGTTCAGCACCAATTTATGCTAACGGTTAAGATTCTTGGCCTTTCGTTAACTATGGACTTCGTGGTATGACGTATTATATTCAAGCTCCTGAGATATTGTGGAAGTAGAGCTACAAGTTGCATGATATATTTATTCGAAGGCCGCCACTATTATTACGATGTTGATTCAGAACCACGGAGAGGTTCATGATAACCTGAGAAGTATTCAAATATAATTCTACGTCTACATTTATCTGACCCACATTACTTGGGTGGATCTCACCCCTAGTACAGCGGCCAGAAATGTACGATGAGACGTGACTGTGGAAGGACAGGACGATCTGTATGTATAATATGCCATGCCGATTCCATGATGTCGCTGTCTTCAAGTGTTATTAAACGTCAACCATATTATGTGGACCCATCCACCTCATGACTTGGATTCGTCACGATTGATATCATGTTTGTTTTACCCGTCTCCATTCGTGTTGTTAGCACGACGTTTGTACTTTCATTGAACTTCATAATATGCTCAATTGATTACTGCTAGAAGAAAATATCATCCGTAACAGTACCACACCCGAACCCGCTTGTTTGAAAATGATTGGAGCGTTTTTTTTTACTTCCTAACAAACAGATGCGTGGGAGACCGGGAATGTAACCTGACACGTTTCAGTGTTATTCTATTGTGAAGATCTCTTGCCACGATACCAGACCTTGCTAGAGTGAAGCCTAGAATTAAGAATTTCCTTTTATCAGCTTGGACCTTTTTTTTGGAGAATCTGAACGGACTTACAAAATAGCCCAGGAAATCTCTAACAATATTAAAAAGGAAACCAGGACTGTGGAAACTGAAAACACACGAAGTCAGAGAGGGAACTTATTAAATTAACGACACCCCAAACGTGTGGAAGAAGCCGATTCAAGTCTCTTTTATTCATCTGAGCAAAACGTTTGTGTGCCAGGATTGGCGTAAATTGTCATTTTATATTCTATATTTTATTACTAACATGTGAACTAACATATATATGTATATTACCATGTGAAGTTTAATATGTGAAAATCGCTAGTGGATGTCCAATTCATTTGAGGCTGGCAACCTCAGAATGGTGGTTCAAGAACCACCACTGCACGGGCTGGTGATGGCTTTATTGCTAGTTTTTTTAATAATAACTAAAAGCAGAAAGTAGTCCCAAGTTCCATACGGAGCAGGGAGGGAAAGATGAAAGAAATGATTTACATTTTAATTATAATACTTACAATTTCAAGCAGAGTAAATGTCCATATAAATATATTCACTTTAAAATTAATGTAAGTTTTCAAGCTTTAAACCAGTGGAAATGTCTATGTAAAATTATTCATTTTTAAATCAATGGAAGTTTCAAACGTTTCAAATCAGTGTAAACATAAATGAAAACATATTCAATTTATGCTGTGAACACTTTTCAATCAGTGGAGATGTAAATGTAAACAGGTTCTATCTGAGCTATTGTGGTGAAGTGGGATGTTATAAATATTTATAGGGGACTTAGTGTACTGACTGAGATCAGCTGTGAAGGTATCTATATCTATTAAGAGTAGTGTATTATAGATAACCTTACTTGCTACCACATATCTATATATCTCAGAATTATTCTGGAATAGTGTGATGACTACGTTATGTGTCTAGGGTATGTGTATGATGAAGTGTAAGTCACAACAACAGACAGATAAACAATTTAATTTAATCCACTACTCTTGACAACACTGTGACACTCACATACATATAACACTCTATGAGAATATCTTAAGGAGTCACTGATAACTTTTCAAATAACAATATGTATTCATTGTTGTCATAAAGGTATATGTGTCCTGATTCAAATACAAAGGAACCAGGAATCACAATCAATTTTAATTACAAGTATATGTACAGACTTTATCAATATGAATATTGTAGTGACATATATTATTAAAAATATCCTATGTGTCTCAGTTGTGTAGTGGTAATATGAGGTAATACTGGTTTTGTTTTGTTCAAGCTCTGTTGGTATTTGTCATCATGACTTCAATAGTTTGTCTTTTGGGACTAGTATTGGAGATGTTCTCAGTTCCTGATATTAAGACAATTAAATTCCCCTCTGAATGTTATTTTTACAAAGTCATTTCAAGATGAGGGGACATAATGTTGAGCTCAGCTGGCCAAATCAGCTTATCTTGCGTGATGGCGGCAGGAAAGGACTCCTCTGCTCGAATTCTCCCCTGGGCTCTGGAGACACCTCACTGATAGCTAAAAAGACCAAGGAGTATGCTGTCCGACTCTGGATTCAGCAAAGCTCTGACCAGGTGCTGCTCAGTACCATCAAGACCACGGTCCCTGAAAACAAGAAGGATGTACCTTCTACTTCATAACTAACTTATACTCTCTTTTTACACTGATCACAATACATCACAAACATTGAGTTCAGAGCGTTAGGCCAACTGTCAGCTTCATCTGAAATACTTTATACCAGTATTTACCTCCTTAATGGTTACCACGCCTCTGCACTTCCAGCATTATTTCTTTCTAGTCAATCATCCAGGTGTCAGTGTACTGTTTGGCCATTCCATGCCGTTCTACTTTCCTCCGACACCCTCTGTTCAGGCTGGAGCATTATAGGCTTTATCTCCTGTTTGCCACTGAACTACACATATATATATACAGGCATAAATTAACAATTCACATTCAATTTTCATTAAAAGATACTGAATGGTTCAAGCTTACCACAATTCATAGAATAAACACAGATACGTTGATTAGCAATGAATTCTGGCACATTTACTGGCACAAATTCCCATCTGCTTATGTTCCAGGCTTTTATTTAGCAAAATATGAGCTGGCTTCAACGCACTGTTGCTTTATCAAGCTTATTTAAACAAGTGGTTTCGAACTAACGCTCCTAAGTGATTATATCAGCGAGTCTGGCCAATCGAGCCACGTTTCGACAAGTGTTTGAAAAAATGTTACCTTCCTACGTCTCCCTAACAACCAAGATAGTATTTATAGCCCGACCAATCGTGGTTAGTCTTTCATTTGTTGCGCTCCAATCCATTTGGAGTTTACATGGTAGGCTATTTCTGTAACGTAAGGTTTTTTCAAACACGTTATAAAAAAATTTTATGAGCAGAAATGATTCCATGTTGTCAGGCATCCCCACTATTTTATTTTGGTTATAATTTATTATTTCCTGGACTATTTGCGTAACGTTTTACATATTCTTTGTCAGCAAGCCCTAAGGAACCCAAATATCCAAATTTAAAAGAGCTAAGTGGCTGCGTTCAAAATATGCAATTCCTTCTACCTCCTGTTTCGAAGATGTGCTGTCTGGGTACTGTAATGTTTTCAAACGTAAACCCATCTATTGTTATCTTTCCTAATAAGCGTTTTTTTATGATTTTAAAACCTAACTCTGGGAAGGGTAGTGAATTTATCACTGTCCGTCCGAAAAAGTTAGTGCATGTAGTCTTACACGCGTGATGGCAGCATTTGTGTATCGCGCGACGCGTGTTTAGTGTTCGGCTTTCTGCCTCTCCCTTCTCGCTATCCTTTAGTCCATCTGTCTTTTGTTTTTGGTAACATAGTGTAGAAAAAGACATGAATGGAATTTAAAATTTAGGTCAACTTGCATATTTCAAGGTTTTTCTTAGAAAGGCAGCACATTTTATTGTGTGTTTGGGAAACGCGTGTATGTTGCAGAAGGCCTTTAATATCAACGTGAAACGTTACAATTTGCCGACGAAGTAGAAAAGAAGGGGGATTTCGAGTACTGTCATTGTGACAGCACTGTTCTTTACCATTCTTCTTCCTTTATTAATTTTATTTGTTAGGCTTCATATTTACCTAATAATTTATATATGTGGATTAGAATATTCCACGACACCCCCCCTCTTAAAACAGACATTATATGTCAGTCCTTTATTCTATATACACATAGAGAAATTTATTATTATTTCTGGGGTTTACGGTGATTCTCATCACACGGATGGCGGCTTAAAAAATCCGCTCCCAAATTGGTTTTTCCAGATATATACTCAATGCTAAAATTATATGGAGCCAAAAGTAAAGACCATCGGAGTAACCTGGAGTTCTCATGCCTAGCCTGTGCTAGAAACGATAAAGGTTTGTGGTCTGTTTGCAACTTAAATGCCTTCCCATATAGATAAATATTGAATTTCTTTATCGCCCATATTACTGCAAGACATTCTTTTTCGCTAGTTGAGTAGTTGATTTCAGCTTTATTCAACTTTCTGCTAGCATATGCCACTGGGCTTAATTCCCCATCCAATGCATCTGATTTCTGTAGTAGAGTTGCACCTAACCCAATATTACTTGCATCCGTCCTTACTATGAATTCTTGACTTAAGTCAGGTAATTTCAAAATGGGTTTACTTGTGAGCTTTTCCTTCAATTCTTGGTAAGTCATTTCACATTGTGGTGTCCATGTAATGCGATCTGGATGTCCTTTACGTGTCAATTCAGTTAACGGTGCACATATGGAATTAAAGTTTTTGATATACTTCTGGTAGAAACCACATAATGAGACAAAGGATCTCACGTCCTTCTTGGTTTGTGGTCTCGGGGCTTTCTGTAGTTTCTCTAAATTCTTTGGGTCAGGGGTCATGTTTCCCTGATAAACTGTGTGTCCCAAAAATTCCAATTCTTTACATCCAACGCAACATTTGGTTGGTCGGGCTGTTAAATTTGCCTCCCTAAGTCGATCAAACAGCATGTTCAGAGAGTCAATGTGTTCCTCAAATGTTTCTGTTGCTATAAGGATATCATCCATAAAATTTGTTATACCGGGATTATTCAGAGGATCCAATAATTTTCTCATCATTCTAGAGAAGACACTAGGCGCATTCTTCAATCCAAATGGCAATCTATTGAACTCATAGTGTCCTTCTGAGGTACTAAAAGCTAGGTATGGTCTAACCTCAGGCTTTACTGGAATCTGATAGTATCCTTTACTCAGATCCACTTTTGAGAAATATTTAGCTTTATTTAGCCTGGCAAACAGCTGATTTGTATCCGGCAATGGATCCACCTGTCCTTCTGTAATAGCATTCAGTCTCCTGTAATCTATACAGAGTCTATGTTCTCCAGAGGGCTTCCTTAAGAGTACAACACCGGAACTATACGAAGACTCACTGTGCGAAATAATTCCTTCCTTCAATAGATAGTCTATCTCTTCCTTCAAAGCTTTCTCCTTAGCAAACGGAATCGAATATGGTTTCATACAGACAGGTGTGGAGTCTATTAGTTTCATATCATATTCCAATAGGTTTGTATGCCCTGGTCGGTCTGTTAACACCTCTGCATGATTATTTAGAACCTGTTGCACTCTCTCTTTCTGAGTTTTCGTTAAATGTGTACTGATTTTCACCTGTGCTGCTGTCTCACAGGGGTGTAATGGATATTCAAATGATGAAAGTGGTTCCTTTTTCATCTCCATGGCGATGGAAAAGGTCAACAAGTGTGTCTCTTCCTGATGTTCTCTTTCCAAATATTTCTTCAGGAGATTCACATGATAGATTTTTTCTTTCCCCTTCTTATCTATCTTATAATTTGTTCTAGACACCTTCTCTAGAACTGTATATGGACCCTGCCATCCAATTTGTAACTTATTCTGACTCCCGGGCAAAAGAAGCAGTACCTTCTCTCCCACAGCCAAATCTCTGTCTTTCGCCTTCCTGTTATAATAGGCAGCATGTTTCTTCCTGGCTTGTTTCAAATTTTCATTGGCAAGTTTCCAGCCAGTTTTTAACCGAGTGGTCAGCTCATTCACATATTGGTATGAAGATGTAATGTTTTCCTCTGCCTTTTCATCAGTCCACGTTCTTAACAAAGCTACATATGGACCTTTAATTGTGTGGACCTATTTGTCCATGCACCGGTATGGTCTCTTCCTCTCGAAGCTTTATAGTGATGATTTTTCCTCCCAGAATTATCATTCACAAAACGACCGCTACCAATTTTTCTTTTGGGGCTTTCTCCCCACTTAAAATTCTTGATGAGAGATTTCCTCCCTACATCCTCTTCCTCCAGTTTGTTTAAGTCCGATTGAGGGATTTTCGGCTTATCCTGGGGTAAGACATCCTTTTGCACTCTCCGCATAGTGGCCATTGTAAAACAGTTAAGTGAAGCTTGTCCGTGAAAAGGGGCTTCCCATTCCATTTGGTCCACTTTATCAAATCTATTCTTCTTTTTATTATCAGACCTAATTTTGCCCCGTGGCGTGTCCAGGTCCTGATCCATGTTCCCACTTGTGGGTGTTCCCTCATGTGCTATGCTACACCTTTCTACAAAATTCTCAATGTCCCATCTTGCTTTGGGCCAATAATAATTGTGAGCCACCTTTTGAATGATGGTACCTATCTTCTCATGGTCCCCATCTGGTTTCACATGTAGGCTCCTTATTAATTCTGTCCTGTATCTTTTAGGAAGTACCAGCTGTCCTTGACCTTTGGATCTAGCTCCAGTCTTCCTATACATCAACTTGTTTTTCATGTAAAAATCTCCCTGGCCTGGAGTTGTATGACAAGTTGACAATTTTCTGAAACAAGGCTTGAGTGTTTTATCCCCAGCCTGTGCCTTCCTCATCTCTTCTGGAGTGGTATCCAACAAAATATCCTCCTCCTGTCTTGAGGTCGACCTGACCTGAAGGGTTGCCATATACACAGGTTTCCTTCTACAACGGTCAGTGTCATGATTGTCCATCTGACAATTTTTACACCACCTTTTTCCTTGGTTGAAAGATTTTCTTTCATCATATTTCCTTTCATCGAATTGTGGGAATTTATTTTTATTTTCATACCGTGGCCTATCAAATTGGTGCTTACCTTTATTTTGATCCTTAGGATCAAATTTATTAAAGTTCTGTGGTGCCCTAAAGTTATCCACTTGTTTCTTTTTATTACCTGTTACCTCTGCTTGAGCTGCTTGATACCTTTCAGCAACATTTAGCAACTCATCCAGCCTCTCTGCACCTTGTTCCATGAGAAACTTTCTCAGGTCTGGAGCCATGGACTCTCTTAATTGCTCTATAAGGACCATTTCCTTAAGATCTTGGGTTTTCCCCAGAGAAGTCCATTTCTCCAAGTATGTCTCTATTCGTGCAGAGAACTGGTGATAGGTTTCACCTGACAGTAGTTTAGCATTCCTAAATTTTTTCCTATAGAATTCTGCATTCTTTTCATATCTTAACAAAAGAGCCTGCTTTAGCATGTCATAATTTTCCTGATCACCTCTGCTCATTTTAGCAAAAACTTCATAAGCTGCCCCACGAAGTCCTTGAGATAACTTTAAGCTCCACCTTTCTCTCTCTAACCCATACGTGGTAGCTAATAGTTCATACCTATTTAGGTAGCTCTCTATATCATCGTCTTTCTCAACAAAATGATCTAAATGAAAATTCATAGCTGAGGTTGAGGCTCCTTGGCTAGCAGTGGCATCAGAGGCAAAGGGACTGGCACCATTTTCAGGAGCATGGCCCTGAAACTCAAACTCCCTTAGTCGTAATTCATGTTCCCTTTGTAATCTTTTCTCCTCCTTTTCTGCTTCCCTCTCTGCAGCTAATCTCTTCTCTTCTGCAGCTAATTTTTTCTCTTCTGCAGCTAATTTCTTATCTTCTCTTTCTGCAGCTAATCTTTTGTCTTCTCTTTCTGCTTCCAATTTCTTAGCCTCTTTGTCAGCCTCAATCTGCAACCTCTTAGTCTCAGCCTCAGCTTGCAACCTCTTAGTCTCAGCCTCTAACTTTCTTTCGGCCTCTTTTTCTAATCTTCTTTCTTCGCGTTCAATAAATTTGTCACATTCCGTAGTGACATAGGCAACCATAACTTGCCCATCTAATCCTAACTCTTTTGCAGTCTGTACAGCAGCAGATCGAAACTTGGCCAGGTCCGCCATTGTCTATCAGGTAAATTTCTACAATGTCTAACCAACAATTTAATCTCTAAATATATCTAATGGACAACACAGGCACCGTGAGCTCAACCTTATTTAATTCCACCCAAGGATACCTTTTAATTCTTATATTCCCTGAAGTGAATTACCCCCAATATTTTTAATAGGGAAAGATTCAAAATCCCAAGAGCGAGACCCCAATATATGTGGTGAAGTGGGATGTTATAAATATTTATAGGGGACTTAGTGTACTGACTGAGATCAGCTGTGAAGGTATCTATATCTATTAAGAGTAGTGTATTATAGATAACCTTACTTGCTACCACATATCTATATATCTCAGTCAGAATTATTCTGGAATAGTGTGATGACTACGTTATGTGTCTAGGGTATGTGTATGATGAAGTGTAAGTCACAACAACAGACAGATAAACAATTTAATTTAATCCACTACTCCTGACAACACTGTGACACTCACATACATATAACACTCTATGAGAATATCTTAAGGAGTCACTGATAACTTTTCAAATAACAATATGTATTCATTGTTGTCATAAAGGTATATGTGTCCTGATTCAAATACAAAGGAACCAGGAATCACAATCAATTTTAATTACAAGTATATGTACAGACTTTATCAATATGAATATTGTAGTGACATATATTATTAAAAATATCCTATGTGTGTCAGTTGTGTAGTGGTAATATGAGGTAATACTGGTTTTGTTTTGTTCAAGCTCTGTTGGTATTTGTCATCATGACTTCAATAGTTTGTCTTTTGGGACTAGTATTGGAGATGTTCTCAGTTCCTGATATTAAGACAATTAAATTCCCCTCTGAATGTTATTTTTACAAAGTCATTTCAAGATGAGGGGACATAATGTTGAGCTCAGCTGGCCAAATCAGCTTATCTTGCGTGATGGCGGCAGGAAAGGACTCCTCTGCTCGAATTCTCCCCTGGGCTCTGGAGACACCTCACTGATAGCTAAAAAGACCAAGGAGTATGCTGTCCGACTCTGGATTCAGCAAAGCTCTGACCAGGTGCTGCTCAGTACCATCAAGACCACGGTCCCTGAAAACAAGAAGGATGTACCTTCTACTTCATAACTAACTTATACTCTCTTTTTACACTGATCACAATACATCACAAACATTGAGTTCAGAGCGTTAGGCCAACTGTCAGCTTCATCTGAAATACTTTATACCAGTATTTACCTCCTTAATGGTTACCACGCCTCTGCACTTCCAGCATTATTTCTTTCTAGTCAATCATCCAGGTGTCAGTGTACTGTTTGGCCATTCCATGCCGTTCTACTTTCCTCCGACACCCTCTGTTCAGGCTGGAGCATTATAGGCTTTATCTCCTGTTTGCCACTGAACTACACATATATATATACAGGCATAAATTAACAATTCACATTCAATTTTCATTAAAAGATACTGAATGGTTCAAGCTTACCACAATTCATAGAATAAACACAGATACGTTGATTAGCAATGAATTCTGGCACATTTACTGGCACAAATTCCCATCTGCTTATGTTCCAGGCTTTTATTTAGCAAAATATGAGCTGGCTTCAACGCACTGTTGCTTTATCAAGCTTATTTAAACAAGTGGTTTCGAACTAACGCTCCTAAGTGATTATATCAGCGAGTCTGGCCAATCGAGCCACGTTTCGACAAGTGTTTGAAAAAATGTTACCTTCCTACGTCTCCCTAACAACCAAGATAGTATTTATAGCCCGACCAATTGTGGTTAGTCTTTCATTTGTTGCGCTCCAATCCATTTGAAGTTTACATGGTAGGCTATTTCTGTAACGTAAGGTTTTTTCAAACACGTTATAAAAAAATTTTATGAGCAGAAATGATTCCATGTTGTCAGGCATCCCCACTATTTTATTTTGGTTATAATTTATTAATTCCTGGACTATTTGCGTAACGTTTTACATATTCTTTGTCAGCAAGCCCTAAGGAACCCAAATATCCAAATTTAAAAGAGCTAAGTGGCTGCGTTCAAAATATGCAATTCCTTCTACCTCCTGTTTCGAAGATGTGCTGTCTGGGTACTGTAATGTTTTCAAACGTAAACCCATCTATTGTTATCTTTCCTAATAAGCGTTTTTTTATGATTTTAAAACCTAACTCTGGGAAGGGTAGTGAATTTATCACTGTCCGTCCGAAAAAGTTAGTGCATGTAGTCTTACACGCGTGATGGCAGCATTTGTGTATCGCGCGACGCGTGTTTAGTGTTCGGCTTTCTGCCTCTCCCTTCTCGCTATCCTTTAGTCCATCTGTCTTTTGTTTTTGGTAACATAGTGTAGAAAAAGACATGAATGGAATTTAAAATTTAGGTCAACTTGCATATTTCAAGGTTTTTCTTAGAAAGGCAGCACATTTTATTGTGTGTTTGGGAAACGCGTGTATGTTGCAGAAGGCCTTTAATATCAACGTGAAACGTTACAATTTGCCGACGAAGTAGAAAAGAAGGGGGATTTCGAGTACTGTCATTGTGACAGCACTGTTCTTTACCATTCTTCTTCCTTTATTAATTTTATTTGTTAGGCTTCATATTTACCTAATAATTTATATATGTGGATTAGAATATTCCACGACAGCTATTAACCTTTTCATTTAAATGTAAAGAAATTTTATCCCGTGGGATTAAATTTAATTCTCATAGAGGGTAAATTCTGAGATAAATGGGATGGTATAATGAAAGAAAGGGGAGAAACATAAGTATGTGTCGGGGACGCAATACCGAGGAGAGCGTTTCGTTTCTATTCTTTATCATAGTTATTGGTGGTACCAGCAGAAAGTACTATCTCTGGAACCAAGTGAAGGTAGAAGCGCACTAACGTTGTGCGAGACACCATCATGGGAGAGTTATAGACAGACCCGGGACCAGCTTTGCCGTTACTCCTTGACGTTCTAGGAACGTGCGGCGCCTTTAACCTTGACCAGCGACGATCGAGAGCAGTGTTCACAGAAC
This sequence comes from Oreohelix idahoensis, assembly GCA_024509875.1. Taxonomy (NCBI): domain Eukaryota; kingdom Metazoa; phylum Mollusca; class Gastropoda; order Stylommatophora; family Oreohelicidae; genus Oreohelix; species Oreohelix idahoensis. The sequence continues at coordinate 175,811 of JAMPIV010008188.1, read as the reverse complement.
CCATCAGCGGGAGCAGAAACTACTATTGGCAGCTAAGTGAAAAATATACGCTACTAAAGTGAACTTTTCCCCCATCATCTCTACTTTAAATCAATGATGACACTTTTCTTCTAAACTATTCAACTTATTTTCAAACTGTTAAAACCCTAAAGTGATAATTAAATTTTGTTATTTGTAATGTTTAAAATTTACCTTCGATTTAATCGTTTTAAAGTTACAGCATGTTTGGCTCAGTCAATTTACTACACACACTCTAATCTGAGCTATACCAGAATAATAAGAATTCCACTGAGTAAATCAGGGGTGGGGGGCTTGAACGAGCTGAAATTAATAAGTGCTTAATTGCTTCACAAAAATTGTCGGCAGATTCTAGAATTAACGTGCTCAGCTAAAGCAGCATTGTTTTCGCTTATCTGAATATCTTGTGAAGACTCCCTTTGTAATAGAAGTGTCATCACGACCCTATCTACATCTCTGCCAAGAGTAATCTTGTGCAAAGGTAGATACCTTTGAAGCCCATATTAGATACTCTTGAGTTTTGGCCACTGTTGGATCACTACTGCAAAGCAGGGGAGGCAATACCGTCACACTATGACAGAAAACGTAAGATATCTTGCAAAAGTTAAGTGTTTCTGAACTTTTTATGACACACGGACTCTATTACGTGTTTTGTAATTTCTGGCAACCCATAATTATATCACCAGTGGAATATGATTTTATCCCTAAGGACTTCAACTATTTTTCTTCTTATAAAGCAACATTGTCCTGAGAATATAATAAAAATACTTAAAAGTTACAGCCAAACAATTTATTATTATTGACTATACTTGCCAAATTTCATATCACAAATGTCTAACATAGCAAATGTTTTCGCAGTTAAGCAAAAATAAAAAAATAAATAAACATTACTAAAAATGGAATAATCGATGAAAATGTGTTTTACAAGTACAGTAATCGATTTCAATTTTTAAAAACAGATTAATCGATTAATTAAACGTCTAGTTCCAGAGGGTCTCTGATGAAACAACAGCAAGAATAGGACTACTTCTATCACATGCATGTCGTAGAAGGCGATTAATATTATTGGGCATGAGCCTGGCAGAAGAAGACCATCTGCAGTGGTGGTTCCATGCTCCAGGCGGAGCAAGACATAAAATGTTAGATCTATATAAATAAAAAACAAAGTATGTTTGTATGTTCTCAATACAAATCCGCATGCCTTATAATTTCTGGATGAATTTTGGCAGACCGGCTCTTTAGTAACTGCCGGGGTACGCCATGCAGTTATTTTCTAATTTAATATTGTAATTATGACATTATCATTAATTGAAGTTTTTCGTAAGAAATGTGTGGAAGCCATTTATTTATCAGGGGCTATAATTAACTACTTACATATCCAATAAATGGCAAGGGACGTAACACAAATGTTAAGACTATTATTTTATGTTTGTTATAAATAACCATATGTATGCATATTTTACAAGATAATTAGAAATGTTTAACGAAACATTTTTACGTTAATAGAAAACAGAAGAAAAAAAAAACAGTTTTCTGAGCGCTTCCTTTTTTTTAACCATGTAAAATTTTAATGGTACTCATTTGGCCAAGTGGATTCAAATTGGATCGGAGCTGTATCGATACATACATTAAAACCAATGAATGTTCTCTGGGCATGAACATCTACAGTTCGTGTTTAATATTAATGAAAATATTACATGGTATTATTATTTTTACATCATTTTTAAAATGCGTGGTCAAAATTTGAATGCAAGTTTATTTTTAGTGAAAAAGCAGACTTATTCGCTTTCACTTATGGTATGTCGGTGCTTCAAACATTTTTAAAAATAAATATTCGACCCCGCTTAGCATTAAAATTTTCAAAATGACGGGATTTAGAACATATGATTGCATCAGTGGTGGATCAAATAGGTGGGTTTACGAGGTGAGACATCATCGTCATCATATGCGTAGTACCCGGCGTTGCCTGTCAAATTGAAGTTGCCAAGGGTTGTTTCTATTCAGAAGACCAAGTTTCTTGATAACTGTTATTACTGTTATTTTGAAGAACAGAAATCCGATTCTACCATCGCCACAGTTTCTGAAGCAGAATCAGTTGTATTTTTTCATCGTTGGAACAACATTGCTGATAATGCTGACTGTTATAACTGTTCTTGACTATTGAACAATATAATTATATATAAAGTGACATAGTTTGTGGTGGAAACTATAGTTTACATACTGCTATTAAGCCTTCTTTACAACACTCTTCATTCATAATATATGTATTTATGTTTACATGTTACATGTCATTTGTTTGTATATTAAATTAGTTTATGTTTCGCGGGATTCAGGTTGGGCGGTGACTCCTTTAGAAAATACCACGTGACAGAGGTTTTCTACTGAGAGTGTTCTGTAGGGTTTATGCAAATTTCCTATAGTGAAATTTGCTAAGCGACAACTGTTGCTATTTTTTGTTAGTTGTGACGAGGTGTGTTTTTTTTCCGTTGTTTTTGTAACATTTTTCTATTCTTTAGTTTTGATTAAATTTGTTTGTATTTGTAGGTCTACTCTTTCCTGTTATTCAGTTCTATACACCTTTATGTTTATACACTGTGACGTCATTTGTTTTGTTTACATTTTCGCAGTTATCATCACATCCTTTGTGAGATTTCATTCAGTTTAGTTTTTTAGTTTATTTGACTTCTGCGAATGTTATCGTAGTGTTTTGAATATTTGTCTTCGTATTATTGCTATTGTTTTGTTTGCTATTGGTACACATACTTAGACATACACTATTGACATTTTGATTGAACTTATGATATAAATGTCTGATGGTATTATTATTGTAAAATAATCATACAAGTTCTTACAAAAGACTTGTCTTCAAAAGTCATTGAAATTAAGGGAGCTAATTATACAAGTTTTTGTTAAAAACTTGCTCCTGTTTGGTTGAAATAAATTAATTTGTTATTTCAGGGATATTAGTCACATATTGTTAGGCATTATGTCGACTTTAGATTACTTTATTGAGCAAGGGAAATCCCTGGGCAAGACGGGTGATAAGTTGGAGGAGTATGCTACCAGTCAATATGAAAATGCACAAAAATTGGAAATTGATAAACTAAAGGCTGAAGAGAAAAAACAAAAAGCTGAGGAGAAAAGATTGGAATTAGAATTTGAACAAAAGAAATTGCAGATGCAGGTGGACGAAAAGAGATTCCAAATGGAAATGGAAAAAACAAAATAGAGAAGCTGAACAAAAGAGATTAGACAGAGAAGTTGAGGCTGAACAAAAAAGATTAGAAAGAGAAGCTGAGGCTGAACAAAAGAGATTAGACAGAGAAGCTGAACAAAAGAGATTAGACAGAGAAGCTGAACAAAAGAGATTAGACAAAGAAGCTGAACAGAAAAGAGCTTAAAGATAGTATGGCTAAAGAGAAGACTCTTATTTATCAGTTACAAGACATAAGGTTGGTTTATGACAAAAAAATTAAAACCAACGAAACAATATACAAAGCTGTTACTAGAGAGAAAGCTATGGCAGAGGTGGAAGTTACAAAACTTCGTAAGAGAGTTGACAGTTTATTAGATATTGTTTTGTACAATAACATGTTATCTACTACTAAGGTGGATAGACTGAAACATAAACATGAGGGTCAACATGTTACGAATGCAAAGAGCCAGCGACAGACACTCGATGCTAATTTTAATACTAAGCAATATGTGAACAAATCTTGTCGTGGAAAATATGGTTTCCCACGAAATAACGATACTGCCTCTAATGGGAGTTGGCGTCAGGCCAACAAAGGTAAATCAAGTTTAGATCACGGTGAGGACTTTGATAAGTGTCATGATAAGATTCCTCAGGGAAACCGTGCATCGAATTTTCAGACTCCTGATAAGTTGGTAAAAGAAAACAAAACTGTTAGTACCCATCGTACTCAGCTCAGACAATACGATGTACCTATTAAGCACAGTGACACAGGGAAAAATAAAAGCAATTTTGCTAAGAGAGATTATCGTGATTGTGGACATTACCAAACGCGTCCATATGATAATAGTTCTTCTTCAAAGAACTGGAGGCAATTTAATTGTCCTCAACATTTTGGTCCTAGTAACTATAAGAACTTTCATAAAGGTTATCAACATTGTAATGATTGTTCTCTAGCACAACAAAAACCATCAAATAGATATTTTGTTCAGAAGAAAAATAACAATCATAACTATGTTAACTGGAGTTCAAATAAGAGCAATGGGCTCAACAGAGATAAGAATTTTGATAGATCTCGTTGTGATTGTAGATCTCCACATGATTCCACCTAACTGTTAGGTCTTGGACTTCCTAATACGTCAAAGGCTATAATAGTTTCTTTCTATATCAAGTTAGGTACACATTTGTAATTTGTAATATAGTGATTGTATCACTACTTAGCGGTTCATTGATGTATATTCACCACTGTTCTTTGATGATTTTTCTTCTTTTTTAATCATGAACTTAAGATACCTAATATGAAATTATTGTGATTGAAATTATTGTATGCATTGTGTCATTGCCAGTATTGTAGTATAAGTTTGTGACACCTCTCTGGAAACATTTATACTTAGAGAAACGCTTTCTCTCAGATTATGAGATATATTCTCACCAGTCGCTCCATATGTCAACTTAGCCTCACATTTGGCGTTATATTTATTCTTAATACTTTTCATCTGCGCATTATTCATGCGTTGTGAGCCTATTCTATGTTGCTCCTAGATGTATTTAAAAAAAAAAGTTTCATTTTTTTCCCGGGAGGTGTGGTAAGACTGTTACGTGCAGTTTTCACAACTGATAATGTAGTCCGTCTGTATACTTGTTATGTTTGAAAATATTTTGAATCAAAGGGCGAATACTCATTTTTTGCTTTGAGGGAAAGTAAATATGTAGTTTCTCCTCTTAAAAGGTTATACCAGCTGACTGCATAGGTCAGAGGGGATGCGAACAGCGCATGCCCGAACTAAGAGAGTTTTAAAAAGAGTTCCGGCGGGAGGCCGTTTTTTGGTTGAACTGGGTCTGTCAGACGAAATGTCTGATTAAGTCTCTGCATTGCCTCTGGGGATGGAAACTCTTCCACTGTTATTGAAAGTCCCCTGTGTTATTTCTGTTCGTCAGGAAGACGGCAGTTGCTTCTAAGTTGTGTTAGGAATTCGTAGCAAGGTAAAAAAAACGAAACTTTCACACTTCCTTTGTAAGGATCATATTTTGAGTCAACCGGTGACGAGAGCTCACGAATGGTTGAAAGGCAGAGTATTCTACTTGTTACGCTCGTTGGAGCCATCTAAGACCGTTAGGCCTAGATTTACACACAGAGACCCATGAGAATAAATGTTATTCTAAAACCCGCATGATTAGCGGTATATATTTTGAACTTAGACACTTATGTCTACAGATGAGGAATCCACAGTGTTAACTGTTTTATAGAGGCCTAATATATAACTATCTGGAGTGGAAGACCAGATGAGTTGCCAGTTATTGCTATTATAACTTTGAAAGTGAAAACTCGCCTGATGTACGAGGGAGTTATATAAGACTATCTTCGAAAGGACAGCCTATCTTTGCTACGTCCGATTAGAGGGATGGACTATGCTATTTTTCGTCGCCCGCCATGTTTGGGGTTGACTTAAGAAGTGCGATTTAAGAAAAGTCAGAATGAAACTGTTGGATATTTATACAGTTATTTACCCGTTCTGTAATGCGGGGTTTTCTTCTGCTAGTTGTGGGATGAGAGTTAAATTGGAGTCTGCAACACATTGATAATCATATATTTATTGGAACTTATATACATGCACTTGTAGTGAATTGTCTTCATATCCGCCATGTTCCTGTGTCATGCTGACATGGATTTGTCTACGTCTTGTTGCTGTGACTTTAATAAATGGTGAGAAAAACGTACACAGCTGTTCACCTATATTTTGACTCCATACCTGTAACACGTACAACATTTGGTTCCATCAACCCTACATCTACACCTTTCCATGTAATGAATGCCACACACACTCTTGTATGTTACATGGTGTGATACAAGTCTTATTGCATCAGATTTACTGCATCAGTGAACAGTGTTTGCATCAACCTGTTACTGCTGGAGAAATGGAAATCACTAAAACTATCGATATCGGAAACGATGATTTCGAGGGAGGAGATCTTCATCGGGCGGGAACCTTGGTCCTCTCGGTTTCAGGCCCTCAGTCGGCAGCAAAGGCGTCTCCATCATTTCTCACCAGTGTCTTGGTGGACCCTGGAGGTGTACCTACAAACGGGATTTCTGCCCTCTACCGTTTCGAAAACCCTGTGAAATGGTATGCAAATTTGACACCCGAAGTGCATGCACGTCTGTATCAAATAATGCATGGCAAAAAAATTCAGCTAACAAACCCAGAACTAACCATACCAATCGAGCACCTCGAGAAGGAGCGAACGAAGGCAACATTGCACTGGCTTCCTCCTACCATCAAGCAGCAGGCTGTTGAAAGCATTGCAAGAGCAGCAACTGGCGACCCTGATGCGGAGGTACACCGCATTCGAAATGCTCCCGATAAATGGGGAGTACTTTGTCGGTCGGAATCATCAGTTCCACATTTTATCGATCTGAGAATCGCCGCACCCGGCTATGAAAAGCACAAGGTCCTCGTCACCATTCCAGGCCGGAGAATGGTATGCCCACATTGCGGTGAAGACACCCACTGGGCAAACAAGTGCCCGATGAAACCAACGTCTGTTAGGCAGACGGCAGCAAAAAACACTTCGTGGCCACAGCTGCCACGGAAGGAAACAGTGGCGCCAGAACAGGAGAGACCTCAACTGTCGCAGAAAAGATACCCACCACCGGCACATGATGACTTCCAGCTCGTAGGCAAAGACAAGAAAAGAGAAAGGCGGCATTCTGCGCCCAGCAGCCCCGACACATATGGAAAAGAAGTAACCAAGAACACCTCAAAGCCACCCCTGGCGGATAAAGGGAAAAGAACCGCACCCAGCCAAAACCCAACCAACTCTACACCTCTGACCAAGATTACAGCACAACCATCCACCCCGACAAACAAGGCGAACGTCTTTAACAGAAACACCAGGCAGAATGCAAAACAGACAATCTCAACAAAAACAGATTCCCCCACCAAACTGATCATCGATTTCACAAACGACACAGAAGAAGACGAGGAACAAGAGAACACTCTACATATGTAAATTATCATTCCATAACGGGTATGTTTGTTTAACCATTAATTTACTTGTACTTATAACGCAACTGAAATGTATTTTAGATTAATAATGGCAGACGAAATAGTAGTGTTAAGTGTAAATATTAGTGGCCTCCGCGCCAAACTACAACACATCATACAACTCATACATAAACACAAACCAGATTTTATACTGTTACAAGAAACCAACATACACACAGACGAACACTCATCACAGATCACAACCCAGTTAGGACTAAGGCATTCTTGTTTTAGCTTAGCCATTCACAACACTGGTTCAGGAACAGCTATACTACAAACATCAGACAGGTGGGAAATACTTGGGAAATACAGGGATACCGATGGTAAAATAGCCATAGTTCACGAAGGGAATAAGAAACACACATACACGATAGTTAACATACATGCCCCAGCAAACTACAGTCACCAGCCGCAATTTTATGACAGTCTAGATAACTTATACACTTATACAGGGGACACAACATTATATTAGGCGGTGATTTTAACTGTGTTTTAACAGAAAGAAGAAGAATAGAGAAGACACGCACCAACTAGACATATTACAGACCATAATAGACACCCAAAGCCTAACAGACGCATACAGACACGCACATCCCCAAAGCACGGACACCGCTCACGCAAACGCAAACAAAATACACAACAGAGCCTCAAGATTAGACAGAATCTATATACCATCAACACACCACATAATTCAGGCCAGACACTTACCAGACACTCTAAAGTTTACAGACCACAAAGCAATACTCACTGCCATTAGTTCTACTCAGACAAGCACACATTTCAAACGCTCTCCACACTGGAAATTCAACAACACTTTACTCCAAAACAAAGCATACACGGAGCATATGACTCAACTCATCCTTACATACACAACTGATGTGCCAACAGAAAACATAAAACACCACTGGGAAATACTAAAAAACACAATACGTGAACGAACGCAGCTAATGTCAGCTAGGATACACAAAGATAGGATAAAACAAGAGAAACTAGTAGAGGATGCAATACTGCTCACAAAACAGACAGGAATTCACCCAGCATCCTCACATTAGAAGATCAGCTACAACAATACAAGCACCATAGGTTTCAGGGCGCCCTACTACAGACGAAACTGAACACAATCACACAAGAAACGCCCAGTAAACAATACATGGCAATAGAACAAAACATACAACGCTGCAGACAGGTAGGGCAAATAGTAGATCTAGACGGAACCACACAGACAGAAACACAAAACATAGTACAGGCTTTTGAAGATTACTACAGAAACGTGTACACAGAAGAAAACGTTCAGTCACACATACAAGACACATTTATGCACTTTACAAAGAAACTATCAGATGACGACAAGCAAGGTCTAGATGCCGAGCTGACACTTACAGACATAACACTCGCAATAAACACTATGCAAAAAGACAAATCACCAGGGCCAGACGGACTCACAGCAGAATTTTATCAACACTTTATTCCCATCTTAGGACCCCTTCTATTAAAAGTATACACAGAAGCTTTCGGGAACAAAGAACTCCCACCAAGCTTGAACATGTCATACATCACTCTCATATCTAAAGACAACTCAGACAAAACACTCCTTAAAAACTACAGACCTATATCTCTCTTAAACATAGACTACAAAATTTTAACAAAAACGCTAACAAACAAACTAAAACCTTTCATGACCACCCTTATACATGAAGACCAGCAGTGTAGCGTCCAACACAGAAATATTCACCAGCACACACATTTCATCAGAGACATAATCACCTACACACACAGTCGTCAATCCTATCTCTCGATCAAGAGAAAGCTTTTGATCGAATATCACACTCATACCTTCACAAAACATTACTACATTGCAATATAGGTGGAAATTTTAGGAGATGGATTGAAATCATTTACGCGAAGCCCGAAAGCAAGGTTTTGGTGAATCACACTTTTACCAACACTTTCAGGCTAACGCGATCCGTCAGGCAGGGGTGTAGTCTCTCCCCCCCCTACCCTACGTTCTAGCACTAGAACCCATGCTGGAAAAAATTAGAAAGGACAGCTCTATTAAGGGCACCTTTATACCAAGGAAAGGCAAGCAGAAGCTGATTGCTTATGCAGACGACACCACCTTTTTCCCACCAAACGACAGGTCTATTGCAAACATTCTAAACACATTCACAGACTTTAGTAAAGGTAGCGGAGCTAAAGTCAAGGTACAGAAATCAACAATAATGGGCACAGGCAAATGGAAAAACAAAACAGACTTTCCATTTGGGCTTGTACCAACAAACAACATCAAAATCTACGGCATCACCTTTCCTTCACACCCAAACCGCACACACAAAGACACATGGCAGAACCTAGCAACACAAATGACAGACATGCTACATAGATACAAATTCAAAACCACAACAATTTTTGGACGAAGCACGATTGTAAACACTTATGTCATTCCCAAATTATTATACGTAGCCACAGTTTTTGACCCCCCGAAACAGACTATTACAGACATAAACAAACAGATCAGAAGATTTATTTTTAGTCACACAATCTACAGCATAAAACATAAGACACTCATACAAGAAAAGAAACAGAGAGGGATTGCACTCCAGGACATACAGACAAAGATCCAAGTATTTAGAATCAAACACGTAGGGAGCATCATCAAACATCCAGATCAACACGTGCTAGCACACTACTACATGGGGCTTAGGCTTACCAGACTGAGACCACTAAACAACTCAATGCCGCACCATTTCGGCCCACTACCATCATTTTACAAGTCATGCATACAAGCCATTCACGGACATGACAACTTAATTCACCAGAAAACAAATGCAATCTACAAACACTTAGCCAAACTACAAGCACCCCCGTTACATCTCAGGATTAAAAGGGGACAGAAATACTTTAAGACAAATTATACTGACACTGTCACCAACTTACAAAACCCTCACATCACTGCCAAGGCAAGAGAAGTTACCTTTAGACTCATATACAACATGACACTGTTACGAGGGTTTTTTTTATTATTAAAGTCACTCCTGTTGCAAACCTCCTCGGTTAAAGTCTTTCATTGTTAATGGGCCAACACTAGGCAAATCACTATTAAAAAAGGTGGCTGTTTGTTTCACTAAGTGTGTTATCGTTTAAGATCTTGTTGAAGGAAGGAAGCTCTACTTTCATTGGCCAGTACATCAATTCATTCATTTTCATTCTTGATCGTGCTTGATGGTATAATACGCGAAGGTGAGTTTAGAATCTTGTGACTATCACCATTGTTAACTTGTAAACTTCAATGAACGTGTTAAGTCCTTTTCTCGAGTCCAAACATTTTATTATACATTTCAGACATCAGACAATCCACATATGTTGATCATGAAATATTACATATATAAATTTGAATCCTATATTGAATCAGCTATCTTTGCATATCAGTCCTTGTCCCGTAATTTGAATTACTGTAGGCAGAACGACATAACTATATGTACGCGTGGTTGGTGATCCCAACGACCGACAGTGAGATTATGCGTCTGGCAATAATATAATTAATACGGACTGTTAATTCATCCCGACTTAGGTTTAGTCACTTACTAAACCTGAAACATTCATCTCTCTTCATCGTAAGAGTGGACTGACCCATGTCCATAATAAAATACAATATAACTGTGTGGCACTCCATGCCCGACACTATAAGACTCCAAGGACACGTCTTCTCAGTTCGACGGTCATTCAAGAAAGGGTCCCGTCTCTTGGTCACGGTGCGTGACCTACCAACGCTGAAACGTCATAGCGTTCAATAGTCTAATAATATTTTACATTACATTAAACGCAGTAACCCCTAAAATCGCAAGCTGCTAACCTCTAGCAGACGATGCCAATTAAAATACCGTAACAATTCCCTGTCCACCGGGGGAAAAAAAATCTATTCGATACATTTTTTTTTTGAAAATCTATCTGAGTGAATAATCTCAAAAATTTAACAAAAAATGCGACATATGGCCTACGATGTTCTGACTAGAACAGTGTCGCGGTCATGTCAACTAACTAATAGTCATATAATATATTAACGATCATGTTATACATAACTGTTATACATAAGTGTTATAGTAACTAAAAGAAAATATGTAATGTTGATATCTAATTACTTAATTTACTTAAAGTCTGTCGTAATGAAATGTCATGTCAAGACTAAACTAACTAATTAAAATTAAAACAATTAATTATATTAAGTGTGTATTAGGAGTCAAGTTATCTAATGCAAAAAAAAAAATGAAAGACAATGTTCTGAGAAAAAAAAAATAAAAAAAAAAATGTATAATTTTAACTTAGTTATGTGTGTTTGACAATAATCATATGTGTTAAGTGGTTAAGAACTATCTAACTTAACTAACTAAATAATAAACTAATATGTAATGTGTCAATATAATTATCAAATATACAATATAATTATATCTAAGAATATTACTTAGAATTATGTGCGATTGTTTAATTTTATTCATTTTTTTCATGTTTCATTCATTTTTTTCCCATTTCTTTTCATTTTTTTTCTCACATTTCATTTTAATTTCCATAAATTCAACAGCTACGTTAAAATTAATTAACATTGGATGATCCATCCGTAGTCTTGATCCTTGTGAATTTCCAGTGTTAGAAAAAACTGTTGAACTGTTCTGATTCAGCATAAGTATAGATCCTCTTAACGTTCAAGTTTATATCACGTAACGAAATTAGTTCAACTGGACGAAACGACTTTGTTTCAAATAGTTTTATACTGAATGGACATATACCAAAGTCCCGGCGTATATACGAATACATTGTTAATTGATTTCGTACATTTAGTATAACATATGTCTATAGTAAGCAGATGCTTGTTTTGTAGTCAATGGTTCATTTCTATGTCGAAGTAAGTTTCTGCGAAAAGTATTGTTTATGACTCGACATCAGCAGGGTTTCTAGAGAGAGTATCTGCCAAGACGTTCTCTGATCCTGTAATGTACTCGATGGAGAAATCAAAAGGCTGAAGGAGAATAGCGAATCTGGTGAGCTTAGGACTTTTATGATTCGCCCGTCGTAGTGATGCTACGGCCTTCTGATCTGTCTGGACCACGAATGGGGCTCCCAGCAGAAATTTCTCCAATTTTGTTATCGCCCATACAACTGCCAACAATTCGCGGTCGACAGTGGAGTATTTGATCTCTGGCGGTTTCAGTTTCCGTGAGACATACAATGATGGATGAAGGATGTCGTCATGATATTGGAGCAAACAAGCGCCAATTCCGTAATTACTCGCATCTGTACGGAGAATAAACTTTTTGGAAGCATCAGGTAGTCTCAAAATTGGTGGGTGTGAAAAAATATCAATTATTTTAAGGAATATTCTATTACACTCACCAGTCCATGTCACCTTCACTGGCATGTTCTTTTTTAACAATGATGATAAAACAGCCGTGATAGATGACAAGTTAGGTACGAATCTGCTGTAATATTGGATTAGACCTAACAAGCTTCTAACCTGTTTCTTCGTTTGAGGAACGGAGATGTTTAAAATTTTAGAAACCGTACTAGGTAGTGTTTGGATATACCCCGCTCCAATGATATGTCCCGAAAAGGTTATTTCATGAAACGATACTTGTACTTTTGTAGGTCTAGCAGTTAAATTATTCTTTCTTAATGTGTCCAAAACATATTTAAGTCCCGAAAAATGTTCCTCAAATGACGAACTAAATAAGCATATGTCGTCTATGTATGTAATGATGTCTGGTCTACCTGAAAACATCTGTCGCATCATGCGAACAAAGGTAGCTGGAGCGTTAACAAGCCCAAAAGGCATCACATTCCACTGGTATAGACCTTGCGGAGTGGAAAACGCTGTGTAGTATTTAGCTTTTTCGGTTAGTGGTATCTGCCAATAACCTTTAGTTAAGTCTATCTTAGTGAATATAGTTGCGGTAGATAGACGTGGCAGTAAGTCGTCGAGAAGTGGATGTGGTTCGCTATCAACTACAGTTTGTGCATTTAATTTTCTATAGTCGACGCATAGTCGAATGTTATTGTCCTTCTTTTGGACAATAACTAATGGAGAAGAAAATGGAGAATTACTAGTTTCAATAATTCCCAAAGATAACATCTGTTCAAGTTCCTTAGTAGTTTTAGTAAGAAAGTGTAGAGGAACAGAATATGGATGTACCCGAATTGGAGTACCATCATTAAGAGTGATGTCATGACTAATAAATGATGTGCGACCTGGAACGTCGGTCAACACATCTGGATAAGATTGTAAAAGTTCAGCAATCTGTTGATGCTGTTGCGGTGTAACCGACGAAGAAATGGTTACGTCCCGCCAAGATTCAGTAGGTTGTACTACAGGTACAGGTAACGCCAACTGTACCTCAGGAAAAGAAGATTCTTCTTCCTGGATAACAGACAAATTAGAATAGTGACATGTAGGTACGAAAGTGTCATCTAGTTCATGAAAAATAGCTTGTAGATGTTCAGGACGAGTATGAAACTGTTTGAGCATATTTATGTGAAATATGTTGTGATGTCCCTTAATGTCCAGGACAAAATCAACATCAGAAATCTTATCGATAACCTGGTATGGACCATTCCATGAGATGAGTAGTTTATTATCGTTATGTGGCAATAACACATGAGCTTGATCTCCTGGAAATAATTGACGTAATCGTCTACTACTGTTTTGGAAAGTTCTAGCTTTCGCTTTAGCAGCCTCAGATGAAGCTGTTGCCGTTTTGCAGGCATCAATAATGTTATTACGGAGATTAACCACATACTCATAGGATGACTGGGTATCCTGAGTCATCTCGGAGTCAATCAATAAGTCTTTTATTAGTCCCATAGGACCTCTTGGTGGAGCGCCAAAGACTAATTGAAATGGAGAGAAGCCAGTTTGTTCATGTGGCACCTCTCGATAGGCGAACAATACAGCTGGGAGTACTCTGTCCCAGTCCTGTGGATGGTTAACTGTAACTTTATGTAACATTTGTTTGAGTGTGCGGTTAAGTCTTTCTACTGCACCATTACTCATTGGGTGATAAATGCTACTGAGATTTCTATCTATATTCCAGGTCTTCATTACTTCTGTCATAGTCTCAGATATAAATTGATATCCATGATCTGATAACAGCTTCCTAGGAAAACCTACTCTAGAAAAGATCAGGTGTAGTGCATCAGCTACATCTGTGGTGGTGGTGGTTTTCAATGGGATGGCTTCTGGCCATCGTGTGCATAAATCGATGCACGTGAGTACAAATCTATGTCCTCTTGCTGATGGTAAAAGTGGGCCAATAATATCAATGGCCATCTTGTCAAAGGGTCTCACAGATATGTCACAAGCCTGAATAGGCGCCGTGTGAAAAGCTCCTCGTGCTTTCACTTCCTGGCATATAGTACAAGAGCGTACGTACTGTGAAATATCTCGTGATACTCCCGGCCAAAAAAAAGAAGATAATACTCGAGAACGTGTCCGAGTATATCCCATGTGACCTGCGCACTTAGAATCATGTGCGTGTTGAAGTATGTAACGTCTAAAAGCAAAAGGTACCATGACCTGTTGTCTTACTTGAGTTTTATCCATAAAACATCTTAATAGTATATCATTCTTAATAATAAACCAATGATTATTATTATTGTTCAAAGCAAGATTGTCAACTTTGTTGACCAGTGCAAAAATTTTTTTTTAATGATCTGTCTTCCTTCTGTTTTGCAGCAAAGGATGCTCGGTCAATAGAAGAATGAACCTCAATATTTTCATGTTTGTCTGTTTCCTTTTTATCAGTGTCCAAAGTCTCTAATAGATTCGTCTGTGCCCTGGTTATCACTGCATTTCCGATGCATAGATTATTTTTTTCCCATTCAATAATCTCTTCTGGTGTGCAATCCTTACTTCCATGTATGAGTCCCACCATAAGGTCTGCAATTGGGTTCCTTAACATGCATGCTTTAACGTTGCCTGTGAAAAAAGGTGTATTAATATGTATAATGGCAGTTGGATAAAATTCTATTGTTCCTCCAAAAGTCATGCACGTGTCATGTTCTCCAGTTGCACAATTAGGATGAACAAGTGACTGACGGATTCCGATCGTTGTCGATCCAGAATCTCTTAAAACTGAGACGATGGATCCAATAACCATTCCCCTGTTGAAAATCAGCGAGCCTGTTCCGTCATTGACTGCCAGACTGACTTCTGGGAGAATGTGTCCGCAGTTCAGAACCGTCTCTTTTGCCTTCTGAAATATAAGATTACATTCTGGGCAACTATTTGCCACGTTATAATTCATTGCATAACATGTCAACGAAGACTGTATTGTTTTATTAATATGTGAACTCTGAACCCCAGGGGTTGTAGCATTAGTAACGGCTGCCCCCGTATTATGATTATAATTTGTCGATCTACGAGAATGAGAACGATGACGAGAATAATCATCTGAATTATCCCGTTGTCCCCTATTGTAACTGTTATTTCGATGTCTCGAGCTATGATTAATGTTGTTCCAATTGTTACTATTATTATAGTTATATGACCGATTATGACTTGAGTTACGTGGATTATTGTTGTATCTGGACTGAGGTGAATAATTTCTATTTTGTGGTCTTCCTCTATTAAAGTCATTGTTAAAACTATTACGTCCCTTATGAAAATGAATGTCATAGTTTCCTTTGAACCTACTTCTGTCTACACTGTGTGTTCTTGGTTTGTTATTACTGTGGTATGCCATATTGGAGGCCACAGGAATAGGTTCCCTTATCAACGAGCTAGAAATGTTCGCATTCGGATGCGCAGTGCAGTAATTTAATGAAATTTTTTCCAACTCATCAATAGTATCTGGTTTACGTTCTTGCAGATAGGCAAAGAACGGTGGGCTGACAGAAGATAACACTTTATCTCTTAGTAACAAATCAACTAACTTATCATACGATTTGTTGACACCTGCCAGTTCAACCCATCTGTTAAAAGTATTGCGTATGTTAGCAATAAAACCTGTAAAGTCCTTATTATTATCTGGCAAAAGACTTTTGAAACGTAATCTACAGGCCTCTTCGTTCAAGTGGAACCGACGCAATAACAAGGTCTTAATGGCATTATAGTCTGTGGCTAATGTTGGATCAATATTTTGTGCTACTCTTGCAGGTTCGCCATCTAGAAATTCCTTGAGTTTAAGCGCCCATGCAATTTTGTTAAGGTTATTGACCTTACATACATCTTCAAAGCGCAATAGCCATGCTGATAAATCATCAACATGTAATTTGAATGGTGGTAGCTTGAAGTAATAATTGCCCTTAATATGGTTAGATGAAGATCCATTTTGAATATTATCATTCTGGTTTGTAGCAGCACCTTGTGCCTGTAATCTAGCTGCTTCCACTTTAAGACGTGTTAATTCCATTTCTTGTTCCATTTCACGTCTTCGTTCTTCCCTTTCCTGTCTAGCAATTTCTCTTTGCTTATTTTCTTTTTCTATTTCTTTCATTTCACGGTTTGCCTCTTCTTGTTTTAATTCAGCTTTTTCCCTTTCCTCTTCTTGTCTTAATTCAGCTTTTTTCCTTTCCTCTTCTTGTCTTAATTCAGCTTTTTTCCTTTCCTCTTCTCTTTCAAATTCTTCTTTCTCTGCCTTAGCAATTGCTTTCTTTTCCGCCTCTTTTCTTTCAAGTTCTTCCATCTCTGCCTTAGCAATTGCTTTCTTTTCCGCCATCTCTGCCTTATATTTCGCAAGTTCATTTTCTGCATATTCACGTAGTTCTTGTCCTTTCATATTAAAATCTTTCCCATTTTTAATAAAATGGTCTAAAGTAAGCATCTTGACGTTAATATTGTAAGTAATTGATATGTAATAATCACCAATAAATTCTAAGTAATTATTGTACTTATTGAATGTATGAATAGTCAATCTAAATAATTACAATATTATTGAACTTTTATTCGTAAGTTCCATCAATAAATGTAGTATTTTGTAAAAATATTATATGTACCCACTATATATATATCATAAATGGTTATGATATTTATTTATTTTAGATGATGAAATTACATCATGCACCTAGTATCAATATTTAGTAATGCTTGGTATTATACCTATATAATTAGGTTATTTAATCTATAATAGTTAATAAATCCACACTGTAGTACTGAGAAAGTGTACTAAATAACATTTAATATGTATTAATATGTTATAAATTTATAATAATTAATCAGTATATATTATGACATTATGCCTTAGTCATAATATATAAATTGTTTTATGCTTTTAGTTCTCTTTACGAAACTATCAATAAAGCAATCGCCAGCCTGTGCAGTAGTGGTTCATGAATCATCGTTCTAGATACTGAGGTTGCCAGCCTCATATGACTTTGACACCTACTAGCAGTGTCGCACATTAAAATTCCCATGGTAATATATGCATAAATATATATGTTAGTTCACATGTTAGTAATAAAACATAATGAAAATGCACTACTTACGCCAATCTTAGATACATATTTTTTGCTCAGATGCATAAGTTAAGGCACTGGGTTAGGCCTCTTACACATGTCTGGAATGTCTTTAATTTAACAATAGATTCCCCTCTGACTCCGTGTTTCTTCAGTTTCCTAGTCCCTGGATTCCTTATTAAAATGTAGAGATTTCCTGTGCTTTTTTTAAAGTCTTATCTGGTTCTCCAATAAAAGGTCCGGTTAACAAAAAGGAATTATGAATTTAGTCTTCACTCTGGCGAGGTCTGAGGTGGTCTCGTCGAGCTTGAAATTCACAGTGAAATAAAACTGCGAAATGGTCAGCCTATATTCTCCCTTAATGTTGTTATGAATCTAATCAGAAAGATCCAATCATTTCAAATCAGGCAGATAGGGTTTGATATTTCAAAATAGGCCCACGTGAAATAAGGTGCGCGCCTGCAAAAGTCACGTATTACCATATATGGACATCTGATGCCTTGCATACACTCTCACAAACACATTTAGACTCATTTTGTCTAAAATGTAATAAATAAATGATTACTTTTAACCAAGTGACCGGAAGCGCTTATATCACACGTATCTGCCCACATGTGTCACACAGACAGTAATCTCGTTATCTGTCGTATGAGTACGTAAACTCCGTGTCTTATCTGGGATTTAAGCCGATGCGCTGGCCAATGTACGTGTTAATCTGCCGCGCCTATAACCAACAAATCTGTGTAGCGCCAAGCAAATGTGATGTATCATATCAGCCGCTCCTTGCAAATGTGATATTTATCACCTACAGGGGGAGCCGCGCTAGCGTAGTGGTTACCACACCGCTCTAGCAACCGGGTGATCCAGGATCAAACCCGGGTGACGGCATTTGAGGATTTTTCGTCGACCGGAAATTGGACTGGATTAACTCGAGACCTGGCGAGAACATTTGAAGGAGTGTTGTCGACCAGGGACTGGCGGCTCCTGAGCCGACCCAGCTGTAATGGGTACCTCCGAAATCGGCGAGTATTTGCCTGAATGGCGAGGGACACCTGTCTCTGTACAAGAAAAAAAGAGATACTCACGTAAAATCAATGTCAGGTTAGACAATAATAATAACCTGAGATTTCGCCTCGAGTATTAGCGGGCGTACGAAAAAAAAAAAAAAAAAAAAATCACCTACAGGGTGCTTTGATAAAATCAAATATCTGCTACTTAGCAGACAAATAAAGGAAGAAAGAAAAGTGCGATAATTGACAGCACATAATAAAAATCAGTAACATAAATGTACCGATACTGCCGGAGAAAACCAACGATCGCTAAGAGGTCGTCCATTTCGTCACACCTTTCATGTCTTCTTTACGTCTATTCTCTCTGTGGTTTTCGGTCTCTTTCAACATTTGTTTGCCCCGGGTATTCCTGAACCAGAACTGCCTTATAGTGCTATTAACATATTTCTTCAATGTGCTTTTTACCAGTGTCTGTTTACCCGTTTTGCCTCTTGTGTCACGGCCAGCACTTCTTTGTTCCTATCATCAGTTTGACAATGGAACTCTTACCAAAATGTTATAAATTCTAGATGTGACAGAAATCAAGACGATAGTGTTCAAGCACTTTAAAGAAAACAGTGAGGCCATTGAGATGTGGATTTACAGAATAATGGGGCGCATGTCATGGAAACAGAAGAATGGGGCGCATCTCATGGAAACAGAAGAAGCCAAATACAGAAGTGCTTGAAAAGCTAGGAGTGAATAGGGATTAATGAATGAAATATAAGATAGACAGATAAAGTATTTTAGACATATAAGTCTTGTGCCTCTTCTGTGTCCTTCGCAATATGAAGAATAGTTGGTAAGCTAATAACCAAACAGTACAGGGAAATACGAGAATACATTGAAGGATTCATAGAACACACACTGAGGGAGACACCTGTTAGCATCACAAGAGAGCTCCTTCGCACTGTGAAGAATAATTGGTAAGCTAATAAACAGACAGTACCAGAGAAACAAGAAAAGATATTGGAGGATTCATAGAACACATACTGAGGGAGACACCAGTAGCATCACAACGCAGCCAATTTCTGCAATCACGGGGAAACTAGAGAGAAAAAGCAAAGCACGCAAGAAGAAGACTTAGACAGACATAATAAAGATGATGAAAATTGAAAAGAACATCATGAAGTGATTGGTGCCAAAGACGAGAAGGTTCAGATAGAACGAACTTAAAGCATACGCTTCATGGTGGCTGGCAAGCACACATAAAATGAACGTGAGAAAATACATATTTTGTAAACCATTAAAAAAAACACAAACAAACAAACAAACATATTCTGCAAGATGTCATTTGGAAATTAACAATGGCCCAGTTACGACCTGTGGTTTATAACTGAATTTCTCGCGAAAAATGCTGATCACAACTTGATGACCTGGTGCATACTGTCTTCTGCAAGTGTCTTCCATGGATTCCGATTCACAGTTTTCCTTCCAAGTGGTTGCTCAGGACCGACATTGTTTTGCGCTTCTCGTGAATTCCTCTGCCCTGTTAGAACGGTATCATACGTCGTTGTTCATGTTGTAGTATCTTTGTGCTGTTCGTGGCGGGGCTTCGCACAATTCTTCGTGTTCTTCTTTATTACGATCTTGCTTGTGATTACATCCCTTTTGTTTTTGGTCTTCAAATATTTATGATGCTACACGAAAGGCACAACAAACATATTAGCGATATGTAACAGAAATATTGATAGAACTCGTACGAACCCGCATCTCCTGAACGTAAAGTTCTCTCTTAGATTGTGTACTGCAATGGCTAACGATCCAGACAGCGGTTCTTGTTTTATTCTTTGCTATTTCATCTGTGAGAGATGATCAGAAATATTTCAGAATTTTACGATTCCTAAACATACACACACGTTCAGAAAAAAAGCGAAACAATAAACAAGCGTATTTCGGTTTACATTTTACATTGCATTTGTCTTTTCCTTCTTTACAACATAATTAAGAGCTAAAAAAATTACTGACAGATTTAAGTTAATTTGTTTATGAAATAGAAAAACATCACGCAATTGTGGAATGTTTTTGGACATATTGTTCACTTTACATAACAATATCCAGTATGCGCCTCACGGATATCAATTACAGTCCAGAGCTGTCAATACAAGTTTGGCACTAAGTCATTAATTTTATTGGAAGGATCTTGGTTCCACACCTTTGATATTACAGCAGCTAGTTTGGGAAACATAGCTGGTCTCGGAAGCAACAGGTTGAACTGCCTCTGTGTGCCGTCCAAAACTTTTTATTTCGGGTTCAAGTCGAGAGAAATCGCGGGATGAGGAAGGATATTGTCGTAATATAAATCTGTATGGACAATACGTGCAAATATTTTATCTCTAAATTTCCCCATTTTAAAACTAGTAACGAGCTGTTACGTACATTTATTACCTAAGGGGGTAGTCGTCGGTCCTACCAAATGTACGCACCAGTCTTGAGATAGTTATATTATTTGTGCGTTCGATTGATTCACGCACTGACGTGCACAATGCTGTGTGAGTTGCTTTGGACGCACGTGTAACCTAGTTGAGTAGTTTGTGACGTCATGTTTTGAAGTGGAAACATGGAACTGGCTTGTGTCCATGATTGTAATTTTATATTGTGTATCCAATGGCATGTTGAAGGAAGCCATTTATTATTGTGATTTGTATTGGTCTTCAGGTCGAAGCCAATCGCAGTTATGTCACGTAAGTTATCGCCCACTTCTTATTTTAATGCTGCATAAAAAGGCCGCTCTACTACTAATCTAGCGGGAATTTTATCATTCCTAGAATGGATCTACAGAGTCGCTTGCCTTTAAGATTTGGATCGTAGACGGAGAATTCCTACGAGTAGAAGAAGTTATATTGTTTACCTTATGCACATGTTTTTAAATGCCGTACATGCTTCAATGCCAAAGTCGTGGCACGGATGTAAAGAGAGGTTAGCCAACTGAAAGCCTTTAACTGATAGGATTATCGTATATGACTTTGTGTGAAATTATATGATGTACAACGCTATGTAGGATGAACGTCTGGGAATTTTAACAAATGTAATATGGAAGATTTCATCCCAGAGTATGAATACGTTACCATGATAGACGTCCTTGAAAGAAGGTCAATGGTCGTGACTGAGAAGGATATTATACGGTAACAGTTTTGTAATCCTTAGTCTATGGACAGAGGTCTTTACTAGAAGAGAATCTTCAGGAACTTTAGCAGCAATAATTAATATGTTGTCGTGTGATCTTTGCGCCTGTGACGATGTCCGTCTTGTCTACTTCGTGTCCTGGTGAATAAAATCTATGTAAAGTTACCTACGACTTGTGTGCTGCCAATACTTGACCAGTTCACCTAATTCAAGATACTTGTTGGTTTTCGTTTGAAAAAACATTGTTGACATTTATTCCGTTGTAACCATTCGCGTTTCAATTCATCACTATGAAAACGACACCAACAATAACTGGTAGGCCAGTGTGGTCTGGAAGTGATTTCAAAGGAACGTACCCATCCAATTGATCGTTTGAAAAGAAGAATGTTTACTTTCAAGGCGACATCATCTCAATTTGGATCCTAGCGGAATATGAATCATAATCAACTCAAATGCTCAAGGTCTTCAATCAACCTCCACGTCAAGTTTCACAGTGACTGATTACTTGGAGATCATCTCTTCATCATTATTACGTGCGAGCTAGTTTGATATACGCAGAGCGAAGTATTGCATCCTCTAACGTACATACACGGGGACGAGGCACTTTGATTTTTACCTGCACGCGAGCTAAGTATAACTTGTATCCGTTATACACTTTATTACTATTAGCTGTGCCTTAAATGTCCATATATATATATTTTCTATGTTATGTGTTATGTTTTGTGTATTCTTCGCGGGAGGTTGGGAGGTAGATCTGACGAACGAGATCCATCTCGAAGTCAATTCGGGCTCTTCGTCAGACGTTCTGTAGGACATTATTTTGCAGACTTCCCGCAGTGGAATGTTCCTACGCGTGAGCGTAGAAGGATTCTAGGTCCACTGTGTCTGGTGGTCTGTAACACCTGTCTGTTTTAGCTGTAGTGTCACGTTTACTTGTTGTTTTTGGTAGCTATTTTTACTTGTACCTTGGTTTTTATGATGAATTTTGTTTGTATTTCGCGTCCATCTCACCTTTCCTGTCGTTTAGTTTTTTACAAAACCTATGTTTTTTACACTGTGTTGTCAATTGTCTTGTGCATTATTTAATCGCAGTTATCATCGTAATTCTTTACGACATTCCATTTTAGTTTCTCATTTTATTTTAATTGGATTTCTGCGAACGTCTTCGTTTGTTTTGAATATCTTGTCGTGTCATTATTGTACTATTGTCTGTCACATTACTGCTTTCACACCATTACATGTTATAAATTACATTATTAATTATTAATATTATTGCCTATTATATAAATTGATTTTACCGTTCTAGAACAGGAACGAAGAACACTAGTTGTAGTAACACTTTTAAGTAGTATTATTACATAATAATATTGAAATGGCTACCTTAGACTATTTCATTAAGCAAGCAAAAGCTCTTCAGATGGCTCCTGATGAAGCTAAAGCATTTGCACTGTCAGAATATAAGAAAGCTCAAGAAATAGAAGCTGATCAGAGAAGATTGGAAACTTTACGTTTGGAAAATTTGAAATTTGAGGCAGATCAAAAAAGGATTGAGGCTGAGGAGAATGAAAAGAAGAGGAAATTTATAGCTGAGGAAGATGAGAAAAAAATGAGATTAGCCGCTGAATTGGAAGAGAAACGATTTCTGTGAGAGGCAGAACAGAAACAAAAGGAGGCTGAAGAAAGACTTAGAAAAGAAATGGAAGTTAAACACAAGGAAATGGAACAGAAACAAAAAGAATTGGAAGAAAGAAGATTGATAGCTGAACAAAATACATTACGACTTCAGCTTGAGAGGGAAGAGAATGAGAAAAAACGACAGCATGAACTGAAATTAGCAGAGTCAGAATATGAGAGACTTAGGTTAACTCAGGAATCTAATTCTCAGAGAACTTTTGAAAGCCACACTTCATCCAGACAGGATCATTTTAAGGAGATTAACCTTAAATTGCCAAAATTTAATCCCCCGTCTGATGACGTAATATTCTTCCTAGATAGGTTTGAGGCCACTTGTGGGTCGTATAACGTGGATAAAGCTCTATACTGTACATATTTATCCAGATTACTTACAGGAGATGCATTAGCAGTTTATCATACCACCAGCATTGGTGAGAAAAATGACTACAATGCTCTTAGAGCAGCACTTCTGCAAAAATTCCAAATGACAGAAAACGAATATCGTTTGAGATTTCACACATTACTACCTCAATCTGGCAGAAATTTTAGTGATTTTCTGTCACAGATACGACTAACATTAGAAAGATGGATCGAATTATCCAAAATTGAAAAGTCGTATGAAGGTCTCTTTGATTTACTGATGCGCGATAAGGTACTTTCGTCGGTAAACCCTACATTTCTCGCATTTTTACACGAACGGAAACCTTTATCTATGAAAAATTTAGAAGAACATGCAAAACATTTTTGCACTGCTCACCCAAACATGGATCTAAGTAACGCACAGATTAAGAGTGAATTGCCTGTTGCTTTTGCAGCACAACAAAACAATTTTTCACGCAATCGTTCTTTTAGTGCTGATAGATATGTCAATAAGGGAAATAATCATAATTTCAACAATGATAACTTTTACAAAGGGAAGCAATTTCAACAATCTGCTCCATTTAATGTTTCTTGGAACCAAACTCACAGATCGCGAGATTTTGGTAACAATTATTTTAAAAATAATCAAGGACATTATAATAAACAAAACTGGAGATCAAGGTCTCAGGGTCCGCAAAACAGACAATTTTTTGGAAATAAACCATTTAACCAACATCATAACGATCATTCTACAAATTATCGGACTAATCCAAATTTTAACTCTAGCAGAAACGACAATTATGGCAATTTTAATGACAAAAATCACAATCTGGCTTTTGGCTGGGATCATGTGTCTAGACACAGGAACCGGTACAATGACATTCATGTGTCATTAGGTCTCTTGTGTGAGAACACAGAAGATCACTACGGTGACACATGTTGTCATTGGGTCTTCTTGTGTTGGGACATGTGGTCTTGACCTGGGCCGGGTTTGGGCGGGGCTAATGCGACCTCATGCGAGGAAAATATATGCGACCTCAAGCGAGAAAAAAAAAAAAAAGATCGTCGAATAATACAGGTAGACATTCTAATGTTGCTTTTAATGATACACAGGCTAACATTGAACAGGGTAAAGTAGCTGAAACTCACAATGCTATGTCTTGTTCTCTAGATTGTTCCCAGGTGAAAGACTGTCCAGAATGCTCGACTCTTTTCCAGCCTAAGGCGATCACGACGCTGCGTTGCGGACATACCTTGCCTAGCCTGCCTGCAGTCTGTACAGCCACTGCTGCGTCAGTACACCAGGGACAGGGCTCTCTTAAGTTTCACAAGGGATTTGTCAATAATATTTCATGCTCTCTCCTATTTGACTCAGGTTGTACAACAATCGGTGTCCGGACTTCGCTGATCAACACAAGTTGTGCCACGGGCCGGGTTGTCAAATGTGTAACATTTGGTGGCACTATTGAAACATTTCCCACTGCTATTATTGATCTTAACACACCTTTATTTTCAGGAAAGATCCAAGCATGTCTCCTTCCGAATCCAATTTGTGATGTTATACTTGGTCGCATACATGGTATTAAAGAGTGTACACCACAGCAAATAGCTGAATGGGAAAAGCGACATATTCAAACTGCAAATGCAGTAGTGACTAGAGCGCAAGCTACTAATATGTCGCATGATACACCTATTGAACCTACAGTTCATACCACTTGTGATGATGATGCTCCTATTTCACGGGAGTTGTTTGCAACATTGCAAAAGAATGATAATTCATTAAAAAAAAAATTTTCAGTATGTTAACAAAAAGAATACAAGCAACAAACTTGCAAAATCTAGACATGACTTTATACTTAAAAATGGGATTTTGGTTAGAGTAATACGGGAAAAGGATTTATCCTTATGTTCTCAGATTCTTGTCCCATCCTGTATGAGATCTCGTATATTACGACATGCTCATGACTCGCAATGTGCGGGCCATATGGGTTTTTCGCGTACCAAATCCAGAGTGCTTTCGGCATTCTACTGGCCAGGCGTCCATAGAGATGTTACTCTCTATTGTCGGTCCTGTTTGATATGTCAAGAAGTTAAGGTACGGGGTCCATTTCATGCGGCTCCTATTCAAGCTGCGGACATCCCGATTAGACCATTTGATAAAATGGCCATTGACATTATTGGTCCAATGCTTCCATCTGCTAGAGGGCATACGCATATTCTTACGTGCATTGATATGTGCACTCGTTGGCCTGAGGCCATCCCTCTCAAGAACACTTCATCTGCCATTGTAGCAGAGGCATTGATGTTAATCTTCTCACGCATTGGTTTTCCACGGAAAATCTTGTCGGATCATGGGGTTCAGTTCATTTCTGAATCCATGTCTCAAGTTATGAAGACATTAGGTATAGACAGATCTCTTAGTTCTATTTATCATCCGATGTCAAATGGGTTAATTGAGCGTCTCAATAGGACACTCAAGCAGTTGTTGGGTAAGATGACTCAAGACCATCCCCAAGACTGGGATCGGGTCCTACCCGCTTGTCTCTTTGCGTATCGCGAGGTACAAAATCAAGCAACGGGGTTTTCTCCGTTCCAGCTTGTTTTTGGCATGCAACCACGCGGTCCGATGTCGTTAATCCACGACTTATTGGTGGATGAGAATATTGAAGAGGAAACTCAATCCTCTTATGAGTATGTGATCTCTCTTAGAAAGAAAATCATAGATGCTTGTAGACTAGCTACTGCATCATCCGAACATGCCAAAGAAAAAGCTCGTCTATCTGCAAACAAATATAGACGTCTTCGCCAGCTCATACCTGGTGATGAAGCTTTTGTATTACTCCCTGCGCATAACAATCGTCTTTTAATTACCTGGAGAGGTCCTTTCAGGATCATCTCAAGAATATCCGATGTCGACTACATCGTTGATGTTAATGGCAAACATAAAAACCTTCCACATTAACATGTTGAAGGAGTATTACTCACGTCCTGATTATCTACAATCGGTGTTCCAAGCAACTGACGATCCTACACCACCTATTCAACACTATTCTAGTTTGTCAGTCATCCAAGAAGAGGAATCTTCTTTCGATGATGTACAACTACCAATACCAGTTGTACCACTCCATTCCACTGAGAAATGGAATGATGTTACTATCTCATCTACTCTTACTGATGATCAACGTCAGCAAGTCTCTAATATTCTACACACGTATGAGGATGTCCTCACTGACATCCCAGGTCATACGTCAGTCATCCAACATGACATTATTCTGACTGACGATACACCGATTCGAGTTCGCCCATATCCTATTCCTTTACACTTTCGTGATAAGGTTGATAAGGAATTGGATGATATGCTCCAATTAAATATAATTGAACCATCTTCATCACCATATTCTTCTTCTATGGTAATCATTAGGAAGAAAGACAACAATGTACGTCTTTGCGTAGATTACAGGAAGTTAAACAAAGTTACAAAATTCGATGCGGAACCATTACCTCTTTTAGACGACTTATTAGAGAAATTATCTCATGCCACATTCTTTTCGAAATTTGACCTTTCAAAGGGTTATTGGCAAGTGCCACTCACTACGAAAGCAAAGCCATTCACCGCTTTCTCGACACCACGGGGTCTTTTTCAATGGAATTTTATGCCTTTCGGGTTAATGAATGCGCCAGCTACCTTTGTACGCATGATGCGCCGCATATTGTCTCATCGTCCCGATGTCATTACTTATATAGATGACATCTGTCTTTTTAGTGACTCTTGGGATGAACATATTCAGGGTTTAAAATCTTTACTTTCTACCTTACAGGATTATAACTTAACAGCGAAACCTTCAAAGGCTTTTGTCGGTTTTCATGACATCTCATTTCTTGGTCACCGTATAGGTCGCGGTTTAATGTATACAGAAGACAGTAACGTCTCTAAAATTTTAAACATCTCAGCACCTAAGACAAAAAAACAAGTGAGGTCACTCCTAGGACTAATACAGTTCTATTCTAAATTCATCCCTCATTTGTCTACTATAACTGCACCTCTTTCGTCTTTACTGAAGAAGGGCACACCTAATGTAATAAAGTGGTCGCAGGATCACCAAACGGCGTTAGACTATATAAAACAAATTTTTTCAAATAAGCCTTTTTTAAGGTTGCCTAACAAAGATCTCACCTTTGTTCTTCGCAGTGATGCTTCTTCCTACGCTATCGCGGCAGTTTTGATGCAGGAATACGGAGGCACCTTATTTCCTGTTATGTACGTATCCAGAAAGCTTACAACGAGCGAGATAAATTACTCCGTTCTAGACAAAGAGCTCCTTGCTCTTGTCTGGGCAATCACAAAACTGGATCGTTATCTCCTCGGATCACACTTTGTGGTGGAGTCTGACCAAAAAGCTCTTACCGCATTGAATACAGGGAACGTCAAGTCATCAAAGTCAGCGCGTTACGCTATAGCTCTTCAACCGTTCCATTTTGAGATACGAGCTATTCCTGGAGTGCAGAATGTATTTGCAGACTGTCTTTCAAGATGCCCTAGTGAACTTGGTGAAACTAAACTACTTTTAGATGGAGAAACGTCCTCACCGAAACATGAATAACTTTGTACAGTGTCATTAATTGTACATCTGTGAAGACTATGTATAGTTTTGCAGTATTCGTATAAATATAACTTTCAGAACATACTTACATATGGATTATAACATTATTTCTTGTGAAGTAACGTTTTGTTAGAACAGGAACAGTGATATTAAAGTAACATTTTTTTTTAGTATGGAAACATTGGAAAAAGCAACAAATAGACATTCGTTAGTGTTATGGAACATATTACACTACATATCGTGTTCGTAAACTTATTTCGTGCATGGAACATTAGGAACATATTCTTGTTGACTCTAAATAGTTCTGAACGAATATTCACAATGACTGAAATTAGAATTACTTAGAATAAATTACTAGTTATTTATTTATGTGTAATTAAGTACTAGAATTAGATTAATTCAATTTAATCAATTTGATTGTTTATAAATCACACATCTACTAACGTTATTAGTGTCTCGCAATACGTGTAGTCACGTATCCCACTACATGATATTTCACTTTTAGATAACTAGTCAAACTTACTAGTGCTAGATAACAGTAGGTGCGTTGCTTCTTAAAGTGTTTAATTTTGCATTGCTTCATTTTTGCACATTGTATTTCAAAATTTTCTGTTTCACTGATTCTTTTATCATTGATTATCATCAGTGTTGCTGTTCATTTTCATTTTTTGACATCATATGTTTCGATTTTCTTTTGAAAAACTTAGTTGAATTTTATTATCATCTTTTTTGTTGATTTTTCATTTTCATTTTCATTTTCAACTTCTTTTTCCTTCGAATATTACCACATCGTTCCAAAGTAGGTCGATGGTGGATGTGTGCTTTAATACATACTGTCATTTAGTTATATTAATTTCAAGTCAATATTCTTTTCTTAATATGATATAACTTTATGCTTTGTATATATTGTTGTAGTTTTGACTCACCTCTCTCGAGTAATTAGTTCGAAAAAAATTAATGGGATTAATTTTTTTAAGGGGAGGTAATAAGGGAGCTGTTACGTACATTTATTACCTAAGGGGGTAGTCGTCGGTCCTACCAAATGTACGCACCAGTCTTGAGATAGTTATATTATTTGTGCGTTCGATTGATTCACGCACGACGTGCACAATGCTGTGTGAGTTGCTTTGGACGCACGTGTAACCTAGTTGAGTAGTTTGTGACGTCATGTTTTGAAGTGGAAACATGGAACTGGCTTGTGTCCATGATTGTAATTTTATATTGTGTATCCAATGGCATGTTGAAGGAAGCCATTTATTATTGTGATTTGTATTGGTCTTCAGGTCGAAGCCAATCGCAGTTATGTCACGTAAGTTATCGCCCACTTCTTATTTTAATGCTGCATAAAAAGGCCGCTCTACTACTAATCTAGCGGGAATTTTATCATTCCTAGAATGGATCTACAGAGTCGCTTGCCTTTAAGATTTGGATCGTAGACGGAGAATTCCTACGAGTAGAAGAAGTTATATTGTTTACCTTATGCACATGTTTTAAATGCCGTACATGCTTCAATGCCAAAGTCGTGGCACGGATGTAAAGAGAGGTTAGCCAACTGAAAGCCTTTAACTGATAGGATTATCGTATATGACTTTGTGTGAAATTATATGATGTACAACGCTATGTAGGATGAACGTCTGGGAATTTTAACAAATGTAATATGGAAGATTTCATCCCAGAGTATGAATACGTTACCATGATAGACGTCCTTGAAAGAAGGTCAACGGTCGTGACTGAGAAGGATATTATACGGTAACAGTTTTGTAATCCTTAGTCTATGGACAGAGGTCTTTACTAGAAGAGAATCTTCAGGAACTTTAGCAGCAATAATTAATATGTTGTCGTGTGATCTTTGCGCCTGTGACGATGTCCGTCTTGTCTACTTCGTGTCCTGGTGAATAAAATCTATGTAAAGTTACCTACGACTTGTGTGCTGCCAATACTTGACCAGTTCACCTAATTCAAGATACTTGTTGGTTTTCGTTTGAAAAAACATTGTTGACATTTATTCCGTTGTAACCATTCGCGTTTCAATTCATCACTATGAAAACGACACCAACACATCCATAAACGCTACTATTATAGTGATAGCCCTGGGTTGTTTGCCCGACATCATCGACCACGCCAGGATACGCGCTGGTTTGAAAAGGCATTAACGCCACAGTTTGAACGACACCAAACCTACTGGCTTTTTCATCACTAACATAAATGTCGGATGGCAAATCGCAATGCCTAGATCGGTGTAAAATGAGTGAGAGGAAGAATAAAAAAAACTAACTAAAGCATGCTTAGAACTTGTTGGTAGTATGACATGCGACAGTGTGTTTATATAACGCCAGACGCGTGGTTGGATTTGAATTGTTCGCGAGAGGACAAAATCCCCGTCATAACCCCATTTTTCATACCTCCATACTAATTTTTAAACGTAACTTATAAAACGATTTGGCCTTAGTCCAGAATCGCCCGTCTTGACAATACAAGGAGAGAGGAGCCGAGATGGTAGTTAAAGTGATAAAATCACGCCTCACTTGTAATTTGAATTAACACTAGAGTAGGGGCAAGAACGGAGAGAGGAGAAAACCTTGATATTTTTCCTTCACAAAATAAAGGATGGTACAGAGAGATAACAAGAATAGTTAAAGGGTTATGATCATATTACTTATCATAATATTGTATTCTTCCTTATAATAACTTAGAATGTTATTTCATTTCTACTGAGGTTCAGTATAAGAAAACCATAAATAACGAGAAAAGATGAAAACGCAAACGATGAGGAAGACGATAATAAAACTTATATATAAATATGAAGGATAGTGATCTAAGTAATAATTAGTTTTCAACTTTACGATAACCCAATTATTAACAAAGTTATTGAAGAAAATAGAAAGGGACACCAGACTAACAGACACGGTCGTAACCTCTCGGTTTGAAAGCAACCTTGGGAGGGTACCTTTTTTTCAAAATAGCGTTGTTATTTGAATGAGAGACGTAGTGGGGTTAGTTTAAATTTGATTGGGTGAGATTCGCATAGCATGCGAGCGTGATAAAACCACGGTCTTGTTTAGTTAGGGTACCACTTGTAAAGATATTTCATTGAGAAAGGTTAAGCAGAGCAATACTTGAGCGATTGCCTTTGCAGGAGTGAACAGCAGTCATCGAACCTGTACCCATTTACAGCCAGTAACCTTAAGTTGTGAAATATTTCATTGAATTAGCGGTAAGAGGAACCATTTTATTGATGTATATTTATATTCTTATGTATGTAGAGGCAAACCCAGATAAGGGCCATACATAAAAATTTTGTGTTGCAATATCCAAGGGGCAAAAGACATGCCAAAAGCCTATTATGGAGCCAATAAGAGTCCAAATTGAGTTGAATATTATTATGCACTGTTATTACTGTAAGACCAGAAAGTTGCTGGCAGAAAACAATATTAAATTAAATCTTGAGAACATAAATAAGATGTCCCATCAAAGAGATTGAACTTATTATTTGACCAAAGAAAAGAAAAGAAAGTATCCCAGCTGAATATATTGAAGATTTTAAATGACAGGGGCGTTGTAACCATATGGAGAAAAGAAGATAACCCCTGAATATGAAATGGTTAATATAAAATTAAAGACTGTAGCTAATTTGGTTAGCTCTTTAATCTGATCAAGATACATGTTTGATAATGTAAAATAATAAGAGGTAGAAATACATGATGAGAGTGCTTAGGGAGATTGTTCCTATTGTTCGCAGGGTTCCATCCCTAAATAACAAGTGTGTCAGAATCTGGAGTGACAGAGTGTGAGTCAACCTGCTGGCTGGTTAAATCTCAAGCCTGATGGTTGTCAACTGACTCCAGAGAGCACTTTGGTGTAGAAGTGTTCAATTACCTCAAACAAGTTACCTGATTGCCCACGGAATCAAAGATAAGATTCATTAGGGGTCACATGTCAATTCAAACTAATTTATTCTCCACCAGTAACAGACAATGTGTTTATGAGATGATGTGACAACCAGTCTTTCCAACTAGAGACCATTCATACTTCATTATTGTGTAACAGGGAAGAGAAATCTTGGGACATTTTAGTATTAAGATTGATGGACATTTCCATTATTATGTATAATAAATTGTGTACAAAGATCAAATTTAAGTTTTAAACATTCCTGCCCCAACAGATTTGGAGGGACAGGAAATTAAAATTGTAAAACAATAATTTAACTATAACTCCTGCCTTGTTAATTTCATCGAGTTAGCTTTCGTGGTTGTTTACATTCATTCATTATTACACTTTCATCCCCTTAGACATCCTGTCAGTTATACTTTGAATTAATTAAGGGAATTACAGCACAGCGTGAGATCTCGGGAGGTAGTGCTAGGTCCCCTGAGAATTCATCACAATATTTCAACCATTAGACTCAGGGTCTTACATAGCTGGACCTCACGCTGTTAACACTTAACCTTTTAAAACAACACCTTAACCTCCCCAGCATTACATTGCTACAGATAGTGATGTTATTATGCTGCAAAAATAGTTGCATAATGTGTGCAGTGTGAGCCTTGGCTTTGAACTGCTAAAATACTGTGATATTTGATAACGCTGGAAAATACGTGACCACAACACGTCATAATTTGGTTGATGTAAAGGCCGGGATTAACACAATTTCTTTGCTCTCGGTCGATATTTTGGAAGATTATCGGCCCAGTTGGACGATTCATCCCTATCTCAGCCAAGATCATCACACTTTCACCTCACCGTAGATTCTCTGTTAAGATGATGACATCTTCAATATGCTCCGCAGATATTGGTTATGTTCTTGTGCAGTCATTAGTTAGATTCACGCAGCACCTGTTCTCGTCTTGAAATAAAACTCTTTACCATTTACGACAGATGCTGTCGTGCTGTGTTTTCTGCCGACGGCTTAAATGGTGTTACACTGGAAGCCTGCAGTAGAAGTCTCGTGCAACCAGCCGTCTTCTTGCATTGTCCTTACTGAGTGGGCTACCTCATATATACCGTGTTCTAGTCTGTGTGTGACCCAGTCTAGTACGGATCGTTCCTGTGTTGCCGTGCATTATGGTAAAATTACTATGCCGTTGTGACCCTTGGTCTGTCTGTTTTGGGAAGGTCGATGTGGCGTAATCGTCTCCCGTACTCTTCAGTAGTGGTCGAACAATGGCCAAACGCAGAGTAAAATGATTAGGATATTTAGATGGATGGGTATGGAAAAAAAATCGAAAAAAGGTAATTCGTCTTACGAGGACAAAATACAAAGAAAATAGCCAACGTTACGACCACAAGGCCTTCGTCAGGGAAAGGAAAGAAAGTGAAGGCTAGATAGGACACATAAGAACGTAAATAAATATAAAAATTAAACCTAGGTACTTCCCTGAAGGAATCGAGGTAATACCACTATTGCTTCCCGAGAACGGACTGGCGTGCCCGGAAAAGGAAATGACTGTCACCACCGGATGTACACAATACATACTATGAAACTAAAAAACGAAACTGAACAATAAACTACCCAAACGTAATATTAGTGGGGACTAGAAATAGAAGAAGACAGAATGAGTTGGAGATAAATACATATGAAATAAAAAATCAAGACATATTGGGGATATTTAAAGGCATTAATCTTCGTTCAAGATTACTCGTCGAAGAGATAAAAATGGAAGAATGATGTTCCTATTTCAGGGGACCTCATAGGATGTCAAAGAAAAGCAAGCACAACAGCTGAGATCATCTAAGCCGTTTTATCCTCCCGTCCCTTCTATGGAGTCCTTTTTCACTCGTGGTTTTTAAGCCCCCAACTCAAGGTTGTTCAGCAACTATTATTTTGTTCCATTTGGTTCTGTATTTAACACAATTTGAGTCGTACGGATGCAGACATACAATTCACTCAGTAGTGATTAATCCAACTATAGCTATGAAGTTACAAATCAACAGGTTTAATAATCACTTATAAGTTTAACAAGATTTAGAATAAATAAGTTTGCTTATACAAAAAAAAAAGATTATATTGAAAATCATCGGATGATTTAAACTGTGGGGGACTTATTAAAACGATTTGAAATGTTCCTTGGCTGATGTGTTAAGGTGCTTAACATCCGCTGGGGGGTTGGTTGGTTGGCGTCTGTTTCAGCAACTGTTAATTCCCACAGTTTCTTCGAACCGTACTTCTTGTCAATTGTCAAATACTGTAGCAGTAGCACGTCTCTTGCACACGACCGAGGTAACTGCTCAGGTTGTTCAGTAAAGCGTCTTCAAGACCCGTCTAAGAAGCGTCGACAGCTAGAAACATGTACCACAAACTTTCCTCTAATTGCCTCTTTGAGTAATGGGTCCGTGAAATGGGTATAAGGCACCCTCCGCTTTCATCCACCACTTCTATCTTCATATATTGGCCAAACAGGCAAATGACTTGGGGACAGATTCAGCCAGCACTTAAATGACATCTCTCAGCAAAAGTCCACACCAGTTGCCACACACTTCAATGGTCCTGACCACCATGGTCCCATCGACATCCAGGTCACTGCGATCCGATCCTGCTCCTCTGACACTGCCAGCCGAGAACAGCTTGAGAACCGTCTTATCCACCGCATGGGGTGTCTAAAACCAACCGGTCTCAACACTTTCCACACCTTTGTCTGAGGTCACCCTTTCCTCTCTTGCTCTATTTTGACTCTTTCCACTCTTATCCTATTCTTCTATTTTTATGCCATCCTCCATAATATTTCCTCTTCTATTTCCAGTCCCCACTTTTATTACGTTTGGGTATTTTTTCGTTTTATCGTTTTTAGTTTCTTAGTATGTATTGTGTACATCAGGGGTCAAGAGTCACTTCCTTTCAGCCAAGCGTGATAGGATGCTTCGCCTTCAGGGAAGTACCTAGGTTTTATTTTTTTTTTTTTAATATTTATTTTTATATTCATTTAAGTTCTTATGTCTCCTATCTAGCCTTCACTTTCTTTCTTTTCCTGACGAAGGCCTTGTGGCCGTAACGTAGACTACTTTCTTTGTCTTTTGTCCTCGTAAGACGAATCACCTTTTTTCGATTTTTTTTCAAACCCATCCATTTAACTTCCTAGAGCAGTGTTTCCCAGACTTTTTTGGGTCACCGACCCCTGGCTCCCAGGGCATGTCCCCAACGCCCCCCTGCATGTCCCCACAGTACATAAAAAAATGTAAAGAGTGAAAAATAAGAGCAACAGTTAATACAGTAACAACTAATTGCTCAATTTATCACATTCTAATATAAAGATACGGATACGCTTATTTATTAACTTAATTTAAAAAGAAAAACTTAATTACTTAATGCAGTAAAACAAACAGCAGTATGCGAAAGTAAATTAGTAACAAACTTACTTCATTTTTAACTTCAGTGAGATGGATGCGCCTGGTGTAGTGATATCAGCTTCTCAACATCAGGCTGAAAGTTACTTAGAAGGAGTCTCAGATCCCCACGTTCAGTAATCTGCAGTGTTTCTCTGCTTCGAAAGAAGTTGGACAACCGCGCTGAAACCATGCTCTACTAAATACGATGTTTGAAAGGCAATACAGAACATCTTAACCTTTCCCCACACTGCAGGGTAGCGTTCAGAGATTCCTTTCTGCAACCAAAAGTCTTGATATGATCTCTTGAACATTGGCTTAAGTTCAACGTCATTTTGTACACAAATCAACCATATGGAAAACATCACAGGGCTACAGTCAATGGAGGATAGACGTGACAGCAGAGTCTTAAAACAAGCTGAAAAATTTAAGAGGCTCGAAGGACACCCCATGTACCAAAGAATGAATAGGCTAGGAAGAGGCAGGCTCAAGCGAACTAACTTTGTCGCCCAAGCAAAAGAAAAAATTAACAATAATACCATACTAGCAAGCTCAGTTGCAAAAAAAATCCCAACAAGCTCAACTATCCCACTGTGGAAAATAAGATGCTTTCCTAAGTTAAAATCTGATATTCCAGGCATTAAAGGTAAGGGAACACAGACAGAAACACAAAGAAAGTGTAAAGCAACCAAGTATATTGACCAAACATTTCCAGCAAAGCTTTGGACACATGCATATACTGATGGTTCGGCAACAAATGCAGTTGAAAATGGGGGTGCCGGCATCCTCATAAAATTAAAGAATAGAATTCACTCTATGGCAATTGCCACTGGAAAATACTGCAATAACTTCTGTGCTGAAGCAGAAGCCCTGAAACAGGCAGCTGAAACTCTTATTGAATGCAATGCACAGGCAGAAAAACAGATAGTAATCTTTTCAGATGCCCTCTCAATAATATCAGCGCTAAAGAGCCACCAAACTAAAGGATTGAAAGATCTGATAATCTCCCTTGAAAGACTGGCCGAATGCTCCAAGAAGTGCACTATCCAGTGGATACCAGCCCATTGCAACATACCAGGAAATGAGGAGGCAGATAGACTTGCTAAGGAAGGAGGTGCCTTACGACAAAATGATATAGAGACAACTTACGCAACGGCAAAGACTACTATAAAGGCTACATTCAAGTCCAAATGGGAAAGAGAACACCCGGGACATTTGAAAAATGATGCATATCATCAACTATCCAGAAAAGAACAGGTCATCATTTTTCGGCTACGCACTGGTCACAACAGATTGAGATACCATCTGTACCACAAATACAAAATTGGTGCAACAGATCTCTGCACCTGTGGTACCAGCCCAATGACAGTCGAACACCTGCTGCAATACTGCCCAACCTACAGTAATGAACGGAGTAGCATATGGCAACAACCCACTTCTGTCAACGAAAAACTGTTTGGAGATGTTGGGAGCCTTGGGTTGACTACTGCCTTTATTAGAGTCATAAATGTGGAAGTCTGAAGGCGAACGAGGAAGAAGAAGAATTTTGTAGCGATATCAGTTCCTCTTCCACCCTTCCTAGTTCCTCACTGAACGTGTCCAGGAATGGCTTTATTATCCAGTCTGGAATCTTGATCAAAAGAAGATCCTGAAACCTCTGAGACATGTCTTTATGCAGCATATCTAGATGTGCACAATATACTTGAAGATTTTCCTCTGGTATTTTGTCTTTCTCTTCCAACTCTAAGAGGATGGGAAATTGGATTAACTCGCGACGGCCAATATTACGTTTGAATAGCGTTAATTTGGCCAGAAACGTGGAGACGACAGATTTGACTTTTATAAGATTAATATCCTTTCCTTGCAGTTGTAGATTTATTTCGTTAAACTTTGTGAATAAATCTGACAAATATGCAATGTCATGCCTGATATTCGTTAGTTCTGTACTGAGCGAAGCATGCGAGTCTTTGAAGAATTCTACCACAGTTTCAAAAATAGCATAAAAGCATCTCAGACAATTTCCTTTTGAGAGCCACCTGACTTCTGTGTGCATCAGCAAACGTTAAAACTGTTCTTCATTCTCAGTACGAAGCTCTCGAAATAGTCGAGAATTGAGAGCATGGGACTTAATTTTGTTAATCGCTGTGATACCAGTATTTAATGATTTGTGAAGCCGATCACTTAGATTTTTTGTGACAAGATGTTGTCTGTGAATTACACAGTGTATTGTAAATATTCCAGGTACAGCTTCTTTTAAGAAAGCGATAAACCCGCGGTAACAACCTATAATTGATGGTGCCCCATCTGTTGCACAAGCAAGAATGTTAGTAAGCGGAATGTCCTTCTCTTTGAAAAATTTCTCTACTACACGAAATCATTGACTCTCCTTTTGTATCAGTTACTAGCTGCTTAGCAAATAACAACTCTTGTACCAAGCTGTCATCTTTTACGAAGCGAACATAGGCAAGAAGCAAAGATTCGTTTCCCGGCAAAGTTGACTCATCCAAGTGCAGTGCAAATTCAGTTGTCCTAAGTATGTAACACAATGTATGTTCTACATTCTCAGCCATTTCATATATTCTTCTTTGAACAGACGTATTGCTGAGTGGAATTGCTTTAATTATTTGTTCAGGTGACTTATGCATAGCTGTACTCCCTTATATGCAAAACTCCCTTATAGCTGGCAAAAATCAAATTTTATGCGATTGTGTGAGACTTTCCAGATTTAGCTATCAGCAATGAAATTTTGTATGAAGCTCGCAAACCATCACAGCTTTGTTGTGAGGTGTTGACAAACATATCTCGAACACTTTTACGTTTCTAAATGTTTTCATGAAGTGACTGAAAATATGTCAAACTTGTATCTGTTTTATCTGGGTGAATTTTTTTCAAATGTTCAAATAGTCTGGAAGGTTTCATCGCCTCATTTGAAAAGGCCCTCTCACATAATAGACACATTGGCAGTTGTTGGTTATTTAATGCTGGAATAAAACCATATTTCAGATACTCCACGATGTATTGTCTGCACTTCTTTTTGGTTTGTTTTGCTTTTGCCATATTTGTTCTGAATTCTGGAACAAAGATGTGGTGAAGTGGGATGTTATAAATATTTATAGGGGACTTAGTGTACTGACTGAGATCAGCTGTGAAGGTATCTATATCTAATAAGAGTAGTGTATTATAGATAACCTTACTTGCTGCCACATATGTATACCTCAGTCAGAATTATTCTGGAATAGTGTGATGACTACGTTATATGTCTAGGGTATGTGTATGATGAAGTGTAAGTCATAACAACAACAGACAGATAAACAATTTAATTTATTCCACCACACTTGACAACACTGTGACACTCACGTACATAAAACACTCTACGAGGATATCTTAAAGGAGTCACTGATAACTTTTCAAATAACAATATGTATTCAGTGCTGTCATGAATGTATATGTGTCCTGATTCAAATACAAAGGGAACCAGGAATCACAATCAATTTTAATTACAAGTTATATGTACAGAATTTATTAATATGATTCTTGTAGTGACAAATATTATTAATAGTATCCTATGTGTGTCAGTTGTGTAGTAGTAATATGAGGTAATACTGGTTTTGTTTTGTTCAAGCTCTGTTGGTATTTGTCATCATGACTTCAATAGTTTGTCTTTGTTGGAACTAGTATTGGAGATGTTCTCAGTTCCTGGCATTAAAACAATTAGATTCCCCTCTTAATTTTATTTTACAGTGTCATTTTAAGATGGGGGTACATAATGTTGAGCTCCATGGCCACACTCTCTTATCTTTCGTGATGACTGCAGTAAAAGCCTCCTCTGCTCGATTACTTTAATGAGTTCTGGAGCCACCCCACTGGTTGCTATATGGACCAAGGAGTATGCTGTCCACCGCTGGCTTCAGCAAAGCTCTGACCAGGTGCTGCTCAATAACTTTAAGACCACGGTCCCACAATTTATGGAAATAATAAACAGTTTCGTTGACTGGCATTGAATATAGCACAACTCCGATCTGCCGATGTCCCAGGCTTTATTTTATAAAAAATATACACTGGTGCTCAACGCACTGCTTCTTAGTAGGTTTATTACAAGATGTGGCCATGAACAGACGCTCTGAATTCAGTATATTCGCAGCTCTACCCAATTAAACCATGTCTACACATCTTTTCAAAAAGGTACTCCTTTTTCACGTTTCCCCTGACAACACAAGATAGTATTTATAGCCCGACCAATCGTGTTTAGTCTTATATTTGTTGCGCTCCAATCAAATAGGAGTTAACATGGTAGGCTATTTCCGTAACGTAATGTTTTTTCAAACACGTTATAAAAAAAAATTTTTATGAGCAGAAATGATTTCATGCTGTCAGGCATCCCCACTATTTTATTTTGGTTATAATTTATTAATTCCTGGACTATTTGCGTAACACTTAACATATTCTGTGTCAGCAAGCCCTAAGGAATCCAAATATCTCAATCTAAGGGAGCTAGGTGGCTGCGTTCAAAATGTGCATTTTCTACCACCTCCTGTTCACTTCCATCCCCATGTGGTGTCTGGGTACTGTCATGTTTTCAAACGTAAACCCATCTAAGGTCATCTTTCCTAATAAGCGTTTTCCAGGTTTTTTAAAACCTAACTCTGGGAAGGTTAGTGTTTTTATCACTGTCCGTCTGAAAAAAAGTTAGTGCATGTGGCCTTACACGCGTGATGGCAGCAATTGTGTATCGCGCGACGCGTGTTTAGTATTGCATGCTTCCTGCCTTCATTCGCCCCTCTCTCTCTCCTGCTTTATCTGTCT
This sequence comes from Oreohelix idahoensis, assembly GCA_024509875.1. Taxonomy (NCBI): domain Eukaryota; kingdom Metazoa; phylum Mollusca; class Gastropoda; order Stylommatophora; family Oreohelicidae; genus Oreohelix; species Oreohelix idahoensis. The sequence goes on along the minus strand of JAMPIV010008188.1, from coordinate 135,187 downwards.
TTTAGTTACGCCGTGTATGGAATGAATGAAATATTAAATCTAGGTCATTGATCAGCTTGCGTATCTCAAGGTTTTTCCAAGAAATACAGTACACGTTTCATTGAAGAAAGCGTGCAGCGACACAGTAGGCTTTTACTATCAACGTGAAAGCGTTACAATTTGCCGACGAAGTAGAAAACAAGGGGATTTCGAGTACAGTCATTGTGACAGCACTGTTCTTTTACCATTGCTCTTTTCTTTATTAAATGTATTTGTTAGGCTTTATATTTACCTTTTAATTTATATATGTGGATTAGAATATTCCACGACATCTCCCCTCTTAAAACAGACATTATATGTCAGTCCTTTATTCTATATACACATAGAGAAATTTATTATTATTTCTGGGGTTTAGGGTGATTCTCGTCACACGGATGGCGGCTTAAAAAATCCGCTCCCAAATTTGTTTTTCCAGATATATACTCAATGCTAAAATTATATGGAGCCAAAAGTAAGGACGATCGGAGTAACCTAGAGTTCTCATGCCTAGCCTGTGCTAGAAACGATAAAGGTTTGTGATCCGTTTGCAACTTAAATGCCTTCCCATACAGATAAATATTGAATTTCTTTATTGCCCATATTACTGCAAGACATTCTTTTTCGCTAGTTGAGTAGTTGATTTCAGCTTTATTCAACTTTCTGCTAGCATATGCCACTGGGCTTAATTCCCCATCCAATGCATCTGATTTCTGTAGTAGAGTTGCACCTAACCCAATATTACTGGCATCCGTCCTTACTATGAATTCTTGACTTAAGTCAGGTAATTTCAAAATAGGTTTGCTTGTGAGCTTTTCCTTCAATTCCTGGTAAGCCATTTCACATTGTGGTGTCCATGTAATGCGATCTGAATGTCCTTTACGTGTCAAATCAGTTAACGGTGCACATATGGAATTAAAGTTTTTGATATACTTCTGGTAGAAACCACATAATGAGACAAAGGATCTCACGTCCTTCTTGGTTTGTGGTCTCGGGGCTTTCTTTAGTTTCTCTAAATTCTTTGGGTCAGGGGTCATGTTTCCCTGATAAACTGTGTGTCCCAAAAATTCCAATTCTTTACATCCAACGCAACATTTGGTTGGTCGGGCTGTTAAATTTGCTTCCCCAAGTCGATCAAACAGCATATTCAGAGAGTCAATGTGTTCCTCAAATGTTTCTGTTGCTATAAGGATATCATCCATGAAATTTGTTATATATGGATTATTCAGAGGGTCCAATAATTTTCTCATCATTCTAGAGAAGACACTAGGCGCATTCTTCAATCCAAATGGCAATCTATTAAACTCATAGTGTCCTTCTGAGGTACTAAAAGCTATGTATGGTCTAACCTCAGGCTTTACTGGAATCTGATAGTATCCTTTACTCAGATCCACTTTTGAGAAATATTTAGCTTTATTTAGTCTGGCAAACAGCTGATTTGTATCCGGCAATGGATCCACCTGTCCTTCTGTAATAGCATTCAGTCTCCTGTAATCTATACAGAGTCTATGTTCTCCAGAGGGCTTCCTTAAGAGTACAACACCGGAACTATACGAAGATTCACTGTGCGAAATAATTCCTTCCTTCAACAGATAGTCTATCTCTTCCTTCAAAGCTTTCTCCTTAGCAAACGGAATCGAATATGGTTTCATACAGACAGGTGTGGGGTCTATCAGTTTCATATCATATTCCAATAGGTTTGTATGCCCTGGTCGGTCTGTTAACACCTCTGCATGATTATTTAGAACCTGTTGCACTCTCTCTTTCTGAGTTTTCGTTAAATGTGTACTGATTTTCACCTGTGCTGCTGTCTCACAGGGGTGTAATGGATATTCAAATGATGAAAGTGGTTCCTTTTTCATCTCCATGGCGATGGACAAGGTCAACAAGTGTGTCTCTTCCTGATGTTCTCTTTCCAAATATTTCTTCAGGAGATTCACATGATAGATTTTTTCTTTCCCCTTCTTATCTATCTTATAATTTGTTCTAGACACCTTCTCTAAAACTGTATATGGACCTTGCCATCCAATCTGTAACTTATTCTGACTCCCGGGGAGAAGAAGCAGTACCTTCTCTCCCACCGCCAAATCTCTGTCTTTCGCCTTCCTGTTATAATAGGCAGCATGTTTCTTCCTGGCTTGTTTCAAATTTTCATTGGCAAGTTTCCAGCCAGTTTTTTAAACGAGTGGTCAGCTCATTCACATATTGGTATGAAGATGTAATGTTTTCCTCTGCCTTTTCATCAGTCCACGTTCTTAACAAAGCTACATATGGACCTTTAATTTTGTGGACCTATTTGTCCATGCACCGGTATGGTCTCTTCCACTCGAAGCTCTATAGTGATGATTTTTCTTCCGAGAATTATCATGCATAAAACGACCGCTACCAATTTTTCTCTTGGGGCTTTCTCCCCACTTAAAATTCTTGATGAGAGATTTCCTCTCTACATCCTCTTCCTCCAGTTTGTTTAAGTCCGATTGAGGGATTGTCGGCTTATCCTGGGGTAAGACATCTTTTTGCACTCTCCGCATAGTGGCCATTGTAAAACAGTTAAGTGAAGCTTGTCCGTGAAAAGGGGCTTCCCATTCCATTTGGTCCACTTTATCAAATCTATTTTTCTTTTTATTATCAGGCCTAATTTTGCCCCGTGGCGTGTCCAGGTCCTGATCAGTGTTCCCTCTTGTGGGTGTTCCCTCATGTGCTATGCTACACCTTTCTACAAAATTCTCAATGTCCCATCTTGCTTTGGGCCAATAATAATTGTGAGCCACCTTTTGAATGATGGTACCTATCTTCTCATGGTCCCCATCTGGTTTCACATGTAGGCTCCTTATTAAGTCTGCCCTATATCTTTTAGGAAGTACCAGCTGTCCCTGACCTTTGGATCTAGCTCCAGTCTTCCTATACATCAACTTGTTTTTTCATGTAAAAATCTCCCTTGCCTGGAGTTGTATGACAAGTTGACAATTTTCTGAAACAAGGCTTGAGGGTCTTGTCCCCAGCCTGTGCCTTCCTCATCTCTTCTGGAGTGGTATCCAACATAATATCCTCCTCCTGTCTTGAGGTCGACCTGACCTGAAGGGTGGCCATATACACAGGTTTCCTTCTACAACGGTCAGTGTCATGATTGTCCATCTGACAATTCTTACACCACCTCTTCCCTTGGTTGAAAGATTTTCTTTCATCATATTTCCTTTCATCGAATTGTGGGAATTTATTTTTATTTTCATACCGTGGCCTATCAAACTGGTGCTTACCTTTGTTTTGATCCCTAGGATCAAATTTATTAAAGTTCTGTGGTGCCCTAAAGTTATCCACCTGTTTCTTTTTATTACCTGTTACCTCTGCTTTAGCTGCTTGATACCTTTCAGCAACATTTAGCAACTCACCCAGCCTCTCTGCACCTTGTTCCATGAGAAACTTTCTCAAGTCTGGAGCCATGGACTCTCTTAATTGCTCTATAAGGACCATTTCCTTAAGATCTTGGGTTTTCCCCAGAGAAGTCCATTTCTCCAAGTATGTCTCTATTCGTGCAGAGAACTGGTGATAGGTTTCACCTGACAGTAGTTTAGCATTCCTAAATTTTTTCCTATAAAATTCTGCATTCTTTTCATATCTTAACAAAAGAGCCTGCTTTAGCATGTCATAATTTTCCTGATCACCTCTGCTCATTTTTGCAAAAACTTCATAAGCTGCCCCGCGAAGTCCTTGAGATAACTTTAAGCTCCACCTTTCTCTCTCTAACCCATACGTGGTAGCTAATAGTTCGTATCTATTTAAAAAGCTCTCAATATCATCGTCTTTCTCAACAAAATGATCTAAATGAAAATTCATAGCTGAGGTTGAGGCTCCCTGGCTAGCAGTGGCATCAGAGGCAAAGGGACTGGCACCATTTTCAGGAGCATGGCCTTGAAGCTCAAACTCCCTTAGTCGTAACTCATGTTCCCTTTGTAATCTCTTATATTCTGCTTCCCTTTCTGCAGCTAATCTCTTGTCTTCCCTTTCTGCAGCTAATTTCTTCTCTTCCCTTTCTGCAGCTAATTTCTTCTCTTCTCTTTCTGCAGCCTGTCTTCTTTCCTCGGCTTCCCTTTCTGCTGCTAATCTTTTGTCTTCTCTTTCTGCCTCCAATGCTTTAGCCCCTTTGTCATCTGCAACCTCTTAGCCTCAGCCTCAATCTGCAACCTCTTAGTCTCAGCCTCTAATTTTCTTTCGGCCTCTTTTTCTAATCTTCTTTCTTCCCGTTCAATATATTTGTCACATTCAGCAGTGACATAAGAAATCATAATTTGCCCGTCCATTCCTAACTCTTTCGCAGTCTGTACAGCAGCAGATCGAAATTTTGCCAGGTCGGCCATTGTCTAACAGCTAAATGTCTAAAATATGTAACTAAACAATTTTTTCTATGACTAATTAACTTAGGACAACACAGGCACTGTGAGCTCAACCTTATTTATTTTCACCCAAGGATACCTTTTAATTCTTATTATTCCCTGAAGTGAATTACCCCGAATATTTGTAATAGGGAAAGATTCCAAATCCCGAGAGCGAGACCCCAATATATGTGGTGAAGTGGGATGTTATAAATATTTATAGGGGACTTAGTGTACTGACTGAGATCAGCTGTGAAGGTATCTATATCTAATAAGAGTAGTGTATTATAGATAACCTTACTTGCTGCCACATATGTATACCTCAGTCAGAATTATTCTGGAATAGTGTGATGACTACGTTATATGTCTAGGGTATGTGTATGATGAAGTGTAAGTCATAACAACAACAGACAGATAAACAATTTAATTTATTCCACCACACTTGACAACACTGTGACACTCACATACATAAAACACTCTACGAGGATATCTTAAAGGAGTCACTGATAACTTTTCAAATAACAATATGTATTCAGTGCTGTCATGAATGTATATGTGTCCTGATTCAAATACAAAGGGAACCAGGAATCACAATCAATTTTAATTACAAGTTATATGTACAGAATTTATTAATATGATTCTTGTAGTGACAAATATTATTAATAGTATCCTATGTGTGTCAGTTGTGTAGTAGTAATATGAGGTAATACTGGTTTTGTTTTGTTCAAGCTCTGTTGGTATTTGTCATCATGACTTCAATAGTTTGTCTTTGTTGGAACTAGTATTGGAGATGTTCTCAGTTCCTGGCATTAAAACAATTAGATTCCCCTCTTAATTTTATTTTACAGTGCCATTTTAAGATGGGGGTACATAATGTTGAGCTCCATGGCCACACTCTCTTATCTTTCGTGATGACTGCAGTAAAAGCCTCCTCTGCTCGATTACTTTAATGAGTTCTGGAGCCACCCCACTGGTTGCTATATGGACCAAGGAGTATGCTGTCCACCGCTGGCTTCAGCAAAGCTCTGACCAGGTGCTGCTCAATAACTTTAAGACCACGGTCCCACAATTTATGGAAATAATAAACAGTTTCGTTGACTGGCAATGAATATAGCACAACTCCGATCTGCCGATGTCCCAGGCTTTATTTTATAAAAAATATACACTGGTGCTCAACGCACTGCTTCTTAGTAGGTTTATTACAAGATGTGGCCATGAACAGACGCTCTGAATTCAGTATATTCGCAGCTCTACCCAATTAAACCATGTCTACACATCTTTTCAAAAAAGTACTCCTTTTTCACGTTTCCCCTGACAACACAAGATAGTATTTATAGCCCGACCAATCGTGTTTAGTCTTATATTTGTTGCGCTCCAATCAAATAGGAGTTAACATGGTAGGCTATTTCCGTAACGTAATGTTTTTTCAAACACGTTATAAAAAAAAATTTTTATGAGCAGAAATGATTTCATGCTGTCAGGCATCCCCACTATTTTATTTTGGTTATAATTTATTAATTCCTGGACTATTTGCGTAACACTTAACATATTCTGTGTCAGCAAGCCCTAAGGAATCCAAATATCTCAATCTAAGGGAGCTAGGTGGCTGCGTTCAAAATGTGCATTTTCTACCACCTCCTGTTCACTTCCATCCCCATGTGGTGTCTGGGTACTGTCATGTTTTCAAACGTAAACCCATCTAATGTCATCTTTCCTAATAAGCGTTTTCCAGGTTTTTTAAAACCTAACTCTGGGAAGGTTAGTGTTTTTATCACTGTCCGTCTGAAATAAAGTTAGTGCATGTGGCCTTACACGCGTGATGGCAGCAATTGTGTATCGCGCGACGCGTGTTTAGTATTGCATGCTTCCTGCCTTCATTCGCCCCTCTCTCTCTCCTGCTTTATCTGTCTTTTAGTTACGCCGTGTATGGAATGAATGAAATATTAAATCTAGGTCATTGATCAGCTTGCGTATCTCAAGGTTTTTCCAAGAAATACAGTACACGTTTCATTGAAGAAAGCGTGCAGCGACACAGTAGGCTTTTACTATCAACGTGAAAGCGTTACAATTTGCCGACGAAGTAGAAAACAAGGGGATTTCGAGTACAGTCATTGTGACAGCACTGTTCTTTTACCATTGCTCTTTTCTTTATTAAATGTATTTGTTAGGCTTTATATTTACCTTTTAATTTATATATGTGGATTAGAATATTCCACGACAAAAGAATTGATTTTGCAGATAGAAAAATGTTCGTCGAGTAAACAACAAAAACTGATTTAAAAGTGGCTTTACAAAAATGTTGACACAGATGTTCTTACCAATTTACTCTTCTATTTTATAAAGTTTCTTAACCACAGCCATAAATAAATTAGAAAAATACAACAATCAGAAAAAAAACACAATTAGCAACAGCCACACAACACTGAAGTAACCCAATAATCATTTCATAAAGTATAATAATAGTTATTTAATAAGAACAAAATATAAAATAACGCAGATTTAAAAATTGGGAGACAGTAGCCTAACTACAAAGTGTGGAGATCCCGGTAACAAATTAAAAGGATGTAATGTAATGGATTGAACAGCAAAATTCAATATACGGCAAATCTGTATCAAAATGTATCTGCTTAGTTAATAATTAATGTTAGTAAAACTGATGCTAGCTCTGTGCAAACAAACAAAAAATATAAGTAAGAAAACTTACCTTATCGACAGGATGAAATTGTTTGATACCCGGTACACGCTTAGCTGAAACCACTGTTCACAAGAAAAGCTGAGAAAGTTTGTTGGTTTTGCTCATAGCCAGCGCAAAGTTGAAATAGACGGGAAACGTACATCGCGCCAATTGATTTATGAAAGTCTGAATGTAAGGTAGGAAAACCGGTTTAGAGGTTCAAAGACTGATTTCTACTGCCAAGTACCGTTAAAAAGTTGCTCCCTTGAACCTTTTCTCTTATTTATTACCAATCTGCGAATATCTAGTTACCACTAGCCCCAGCAAATACTGAGACAATAAATTCCGCAACACAGCAAAGTTGGTACTTTCTGAATCACCAGCAAGTATCTAATTTCGTCCATGCCATCGGCACGGATCATTTCTTTTCCTTCAGGAGTGAACGAATGGACAATAGGTGTTTGGTTAACCCCCTTTTCTAGCAGTTCCCGATTACCGTTTATGGTCAGCGATGGCTACCTGAGCTCAGAATGACACGCATAGACGAAACTATGCCCTGCTTAATGATCCTAGTAATACAACCATCCACATCGTCCCCGCTTCACTGATGCTGTCTCTCAATTCCACAATTCCTTTCTCCCCCGCACGTACTGAATTTAGCTTGTGAAATCCGGAACCCCCCCCTTACTACTAAACGCCCACTGTTTACTACTGAACGCCCCCCCCCCGGCCCATTTTTCCGTATCGTCCCCTTGGATCCTTCCAAAGTCTCCAGGGGGCGGTACCGCCCACTTTGGGAACCACTGTCCTTGAGTATTAAGGTTAATCCCCGTGTGTCGGATGAAAGTGCTTTTGGTTAGCGGAAGACAACATTTGCAATATTTATATAAATACTTTTTGCACATATAATGTCCGAATATTGTCGGGCAACTGAGTGAAGATGCTAGGTGTCTAACTTATAGCACTTGAACTACGGTCATAGAACTACTTACTTACTTAATCGTTCCTCTTCTATCGTGAGGTGTAGACAAACAAAATTATTTTTACTCCCTTCTAATCATAAAATTAACGCCCGGTCCATTGGCCTGTCCTAAATTTGGGCCGTGATATTCTGTGTTCATGGCTGTCTTTGATTTCTCCTTGAAGAAATGTAAAGTCAGTGAAGTAGGCTTACAAGCGCTAGGTTATAACGAATATTTTCGCTGACCCACGCATATTGCTTCGTTGACGAGAAGTCCAATCAAGAGCAGCCTATCTTAGCATCTCAAATGTCAAACCAGTTGTAAATAATTGGCTGATTTTGGTGGATGGATCTCCGTTACCCGCGTTTATGTAAAATATTCTATATGACAACATAAGATTTAAAATAAATCCATTACCACAATGCTACTTCCATGGGTATTTATCATGTTCACAACTGACTACTTCATAGATCTATTACTGATAATACTCTCCACGATTGTCCCTTTCTTGTAATTATTGATCACAACAGAGTCTGGGCGGAAGCGATTTCATAACTTTCCATACTCCAACATCACATTTGTTATCTTCCTATTGTAATGTTATGGTGTATGTATATAAGCGTTACTACATCCTCTTCACAGGCACACACAAGTTTTACAATGCACACAGTAAAGAGTGATCAGTTTGCAGCCATCTTTATTTACAGTGTGGTGGGTTTGATGTTAATACAGTTTGTTGTTAAAAAAACTTAGTGTACTGAATGAGGTCAGCTGTGAAGGTCCCTGAATATAATAAATATTAGAGTAAATTTCCAGGGCACCTTTCTACTACCACCACTAAGATCTCATTCAGACTTATTCTAGATAGACAGTAAGATGACTACGTTTGGTGTCTAGGGTTATGAAATGTTAGTGTAAGGTTGCATTAACCAACTAAACATATAAACAATTACACAATTATTTTATTATCTAATACAACACAACAGTACCACGACAATCACATACGAACTACATTTTAAAAGACTATCTTTAGTAAGTCAGTGGTTGAAAGTTGGTAAAGTTAATGTTTTTTCAATTTATTGTCCTGAATCTAATTTATTTGGATCAGGACTGTCAATCAAAAGTGAAATCATAGAAATTAATTACATCAATCAATTTATACAATGGATCTTCTGTCCATAATACACATATTATTATTATATAAGGGTGTAGTGTATTTTCTAACTGAGGTGACTTCTAGTATACACTGGTAGATTGTTTATTATCATCATCTCTGCATGTTGTTTGTAAGTTTCTGTGGACACTGATGGAATGTTTATATCACTATTCCCAGTCTCTTATTTTTAATATAATGTTAGTTGAGCGATCAGGTGCTGAACGTGCACCTATCTTTGTAATATGATGTAGGAATCTTCCTGCACTTCGCTGAACGACAACCTTCAGCTCCCACTTCTTCAAGAATGATGGTGGTCTACAGTTGTCTCCGCAAAAGGCAAGACTGTAGCATGAATATATCGGCCCACTGTAGTCTGGCACCAGTTATTGACAGCCACCAAAACCCTCTGAAATCAGAAGGATATGCCTCCTTGTTGCAAGGTGGTTTGCTCTGAACAATGTTCCATGTGATATGAATAAAACAATTATAAATTTCTGGCCATTGTTTTTTCTTTGATATGTTAGTTTTTTTTATTCAGTGATAGTGCATCGTGCCTTCGATGGAAGATTAAGCGAATGCGGGGGTGGAAGATTCCGAACAATACTTGAACCTTGGAATACGATTGATTTGATAAGTCATTTCATTGAGTCCATACATTTAATTCACAGTTGTACACACAGGATGATCATTTCAAATAGGAATAGAGCATACGTCCATATAAGTCATGCATAAATTAATCAATAACGTAGACTGCTGGTTTACGTGTCAATGTCCGTTTAAGGATACAATGCAGTATTGTCGTCAGAACATCACAGCTATATGCACGCGCAGCTAGACATGGCTACCTGCCGACAGTGAGACTGCGAGTCTGAATATATTCATACGAATTTGACGATTATTCTTCTCCTTCTGAGAATTCTAGTTAAATACTAACCTCCATAAATTTCCCTCTCATATAGAGTTCTAGGACTGACCCTGATCCATCAAAAATGCACATAAAATGGCTATATCATGCCATTGAATTGGAAGGTTAGAAAAACGCAGCTATTCAGCTTGGCGGTCAAGTAACAAAGGGTAGCGTTTCTTAGTTACCGACTGTGACCCAAACAACGCTATACACGTCATAATCGATCGTGTATGGAGCGTTCAATAATTGAAACATCTATCGCAATATATTAAATGCCTTAACCTTTACAATTGCACGTCTGATAACCTTTAGCAGACGGCGTTAATATCATATACCGTAACAATTCCCTGTACACCGGGAAAAAAAAAATCGATAGATTTTTTTTCAAGATCTATCCGACTTAACAATTTTTTCAAAAAAATTTAACACAATTGTGACATATGGCCGACGATGTTCTGAGTAGAACCGTGTTGCGGTCATGTCAACTAACTATTTGTCATAGTCATCTAACATTAATCATATTATATATCAATTATACATATTATTATATCAACTAAATAAAATGTCCAATGTTAACAGTGAATGATAGAATTAAATTAAAGTAAGGTCTGTCGTATTAGTATGTCATATAGGAATTAATTTGACTAATTAAAATTAAATTAATTAATTAAATTAAGAGATAAATTATTAAGATTCTAATGTAACGCGATGTTATGAGAGAAGAAAAAACAAAATAAGTGAGAAGAAATAGAAAGAAATTCGAATATAAGTTTAACTTAATTGTGTGTGTTAAGTGTTAGTGAATAATAACTATCTAATTTAACTAACTAAATAATGTATAGGTACATTAAAAAAAAAATATTAATCTAATACTTGTGTGAGATTTATTTTTTTCTTTTCATAATTTCTTCTTTTTTATATTTCGTTCTCTTTTTTTGTTCTTTCATTTCATTTTTTTCTCACATTTCATTTTATTGATAATAATTCAATTAAGAAGTTAAGTTAACTAATTAATTAGTATAGGATATGATGATTCATCCGTAGTCTTGATCCTGATGAATTCTTTTAGGCAAAAATGTTCAAACGTTTACGTTGGAAAGAAATGTCATTTATCCCAGCATCCAAGAATTAAGTGCACATAGGATAATAAGTTCGACTTGTCGTCAGATATTGTTCCATGATTGTTCAACGAATATTCATATATCGTGTATGGACGTTAGACGAAGTTTCAATGACAATATGTATACCTTGATTGTCTTTTAGTTCAATTCTGTGATGCATATAGTGTTTATAAAGTTTAAATTGAAGGCAAGGCTAGTTCCAAGCAAGAACTTTTCGAGTTTAGTTATTGCCCATATCACAGATAAAAGTTCCTTGTCCACTGTGGAATACTTTGTTTCTGCCGGCTTTAGCTTTCTTGAAATATATAAGGTAGGATGTAGAATGCCATCATGATTCTGGAGCAGGCATGCACCAATGCCATAGTTACTAGCATCTGTTCGTAAGAGAAATCTTTTGGAAGCATCGGGAAGTCTTAAAATTGGTTCATGCGAGAACAAATTTATAATTTTGTTGAAAGTTTCATTGCATGTACCAGTCCATGTCACCTTCACCGGCATGTCTTTCTTTAACAATGAAGACAATACAGCCGTGATGGATGACAAGTTTGGTATGAATCTACTGTAATATTGAACAAGTCCTAACAAACTCCTGACCTGTTTCTTCGTCTGAGGAACTGCTATGTTTAGAATTTTGGAGACTGTACTAGGTAACGTTCGGATATATCCCGATCCAATGATATGTCCCAAAAAGGTTATCTCATTACACGCGATTTGCACCTTTGTAGGTTTAGCAGTTAGATGATAATTCCTTAGAGTGTCGAAAACATATCTAAGTCACGAAACATGTTCCTCAAACGACGAACTAAACAAGCATATGTCGTCAATATATGTAATAACGTCTGGTCTACCTGATAAAATTTGTCGCATCAGGCGAATGAAGGTAGCTGGCGCATTAACAAGCCCAAAAGGCATCACATTCCACTGGTATAGACCTTGTGGAGTGGAAAATGCGGTGTAGTACTTAGCCTTTTCGGTCAGTGGTATCTGCCAATAACCTTTAGTTAAGTCTATCTTACTAAATATAGTTGCGTTGGATAGACGTGGCAGTAAGTCGTCGATAAGTGGATGTGGTTCGCTGTCAACTATAGTCTTAGCATTTAATTTTCTATAATCAACACATAGTCTGATGTTATTGTCCTTCTTCCGGACAATCACTAATGGAGAAGAGAATGGCGAATTACTAGTCTCAATGATTCCCAGAGACAACATCTGTTCAAGTTCCTTAGTAGTTTTAGCAAGGAAATGTAAAGGAACCGAATAGGGATGTACATGAATAGGTGTATCATCATTGAGAGTAATGTCATGACTGATAGCCGATGTGCGACCCGGGACGTCGGTCAATACATCTGGATAAGATTGTAATAGATTAGCAATCTGTAGACGCTGTTGCGGTGTAACCGTTGAAGAGATGGTTACATCCCGCCAAGATTCAGTAGGTTGAACTACTGGTACCGGTAACGGTAACTGTACCTCAGGAAAAGAAGATTCTTCTTCCTGGATGACAGATAAGTTAGAATAATAACAAGTAGATACTGTGTTGTCATCTAGTTCATGAAAAATTGACTGTAAGTGTTCAGGACGTGTATGAAATTGCTTGAGCATGTTAATATGAAATATCTTTTTGTGTCCCTTGATATCTAAGACGTATAAGAATAAATGACCAATAAGGAAAAGAAATGATGACTGACTAGAGCTGAGTCATCAAGAAATAAGACAAAAGGGTGAGCGTACACCATTATCTGCGTGGCGCAGAATCATGTACTAATTGTAACTTTAGATAACGGTGATGAAAATAAACACCATTATCACGCTCGATTACCCAACGAGCGTCTCGATTGTTACGAAATGTAACCATCGCCTGTCTATTCTGCCCATTGCATGATGGCAGAAGACGAACAAACTTAACGTTTGCTGTATAATCAAAAAAATTTCTAAGTGCCTGCCAGGTAGTATCCTGCGGCAGATTTCGCACTAACACTGTGCAAGAATACGCACTTTTCCCAATATATGTAGTATCATTGTCACGAAATAGTGGACAATGATGATATGTATTCTTTGTCAAAGAATTAACTTTCCCTTTCAACACCGACATTGTCTTTCTGTTGGATGTCGTATCATCCTGACTGGACTGAGGATGATACCTATCATCACCAAAGGTATTAAGTTTCCTACATGTCGTAGACATGTCCTTGCTGGGCAAAGTAAAAACTTTTTCATCATAATTATTTGTGTTAACTTTATGTTTCCTTTTAAGTCCAGCATTATTATTTAACCTATTATTCTTCCTCATAATGTTTTTGTCAACGTTGACAACGTCAACAGTTTTATTAGGATCAGTTATATCCTTAGTATGTTGTCCAATAGATCTATCATCTTCATCAATTTCCAGGATAGTACTGAGAGTGAAGTTGGAAACTGCTGTGCCACATGTATTTATGTTGTTGGCACGAAGTGTAGCCATATCAACAACAGCGTTAGCGTTGCTAAAAGAATGCAAATTTTTTTTTTCCCAATCATTAATTTCTTTAGGAGTGCAATCTTTACTCCCATGTATGCGTCCTAATGTAAGATCAGCTGATGGATTCTGTAGCATGCACACCTTGACATTACCTGAAAAAAAATGGTGTATTAACATGTACTATGGCAGTGGGGTAGTACTCAATAGTACCCCCGAAGGTCATGCAACGGACATAGTCCCCTGTTGCATAGCTAGGATGTACCAAAGACTGCCGAACTCCAATGGTTGTTGATCCAGAGTCTTTTAAAACTGAGACCACCGTACCATTGACTAATCCTCTATTGAACATCAGGGTACCCTTGCGATCGTTCGCTGAAAGACCAACTGCTGTATGAAGGTGTCCACAATTCAGCACCGTTTCCTTGGCCTTCTGAAAAATAGTATTACAATCTTGGCAACTATTTGCCACATTATAATTAATAGCAAAACATGCAGCAGAAGACCGTGTTGTATTATTGTCAAGTGGGACCTGAGCTATAGGGGTAGTATTATTTGTAACTGCCGCCCCTGTATTATGGTTGTAATGAGATGATCCCCGAGAATGAGATCGATTCCGAGTATAATTGTTAGAATTATCTCGTCGTCCTCTATAGTAACTATTATCTCGATGTCTCGAGCCATGATTATTACCATTCCAGTTACTATTATTATTGGGAGTATGTGATCGATTATAATTAGTGTTATGTTGACCATTGTGGTAGTTTGTTTGAGGTGAATAATTTCTATCTCGTGATCTACCTCTGTTGAACTCATTTTTATTGTTGAAATCATTATTATGTCCCTTCTGAAAGTTAACATTGTGATTTCTTTGGAACCTGCTTCTGTCTACACTGTGATGTCTTTGTTTGTTATTATGATTGTAGGCCATATTAGACGCCACAGGTAGAGGTTCTTTTAATGAGGAGTTAGAAATGGTTGCATTCGGATGTGCCGAACAGTAGTTTAAAGAAATTTTTTCTAACTCGTCCCTAGTACCTGGTTTACGCTCCTGCAAATATGCAAAAAATGGCTGGCTAACCGAAGATAATACCTTATCCCGTAGTAGTAAATCAACTAATTTGTCGTATGATTTGTTGACTTCTGCCAGTTCAACCCATCTATTAAATGTATTGCGTATGTTCGCAATGAATCCTGCAAAATCTTTTGGAGATTCAGGTAAAATTCCCTTAAATTTCAACCTACAGTGTTCCTCGTCCAGGTGAAACCTTCGTAAAAGCAAGGACTTAATAGCACCGTAGTTATTTGCTATTGATGGGTCAGCATTTTGAGAAGCCGTCAGTGGTTCTCCAACCAAGAATTCATTTAACTTGAGTACCCATGACTCTTCAGGCAAATGGTTTGTTTTGCAAGTCTGTTCAAAACGTGACAGGAACGATGAAAGGTCGTCCACGTTCAAGTTGAGAGTGGGTAATTTAAAGTTGTAGAAATGTTTAGTTTGGCTGGATGATGATCCATTTTGTGCGTTATTATTCTGGTTTGCATCAGCACTTTGTGCTTGTAATCTTGCTGTCTCCAATTTAATACGCGCCAATTCCATTTCTTGTTGTAAAATAATTTCCTCTCGTTTCAATTTATTCTCTTCTTCCTGTCTGGCGATTGCTCTTTGCTCTTCTCTTTCACGTTGAGCAATCTCTCTCAATCTATTTTCCTTGTCAATTTGCTTCATCTCACGTTCTGCTTCCTCTTTCTTTAATGCAGCCTTTTGTTCCTCTTCCTCTTTCTTTAATGCAGCTTTTTGTTCCTCTTCCTCTTTCTTTAATGCAGCTTTTTTCTCTGCTTCTTTTCTTTCATGTTTTTCCAGTTCTGCCTCAGCAAACTGACGAAGTTATTGAGATTTATAACCATATTCTCTACCAATTTTAACGAAATGGTCTATAGTAAGCATTTTGACTTTTATCTGTAAGTAATTATTGATAATTACTGATTAAAATAGTCAATAGTAGCTTCAGAGTAATTATTATACTTACTCAACTTAGAAATATTCAATATAAATAATCACAATAGTACTGAACTCTAATGTCTAAGTTCAACTAATAGACAATATTTTGTAACAATATTGTATCTAAATAATACTATATCATAAATAGTTATGATATCTGTTAACTATTATGTAATTACTTCACACAATTAATCTTAATATCCAATAATGTTGGGTATGATTCCTAGTAATTATATTGTTGAATGTACTAAGTCACTCTCTTAGTACCAGAAAAGTATATTAAATAATATACAATGGGTCTATTACCTCAAAGGTAGACTATAAGATTATTTTATTTGGTCAATATATATATATTATATTATTATGCCCTAGGCATCTCTGATAAATTGTAGTGCTACTTTCTTGGACTATCACTGCATAATTATGCAATGTCCCATATTAACCTTAAATATCAGAAAAAATTAATTAAATTAAATTACAAGTGTATTATTGCATATAATATCATATTATTAATGTAGTATTTAATATATATTATGAGGACAAACAAAACAATGATGTAACTAAAGGGTACAAACAATGTTAAGACGCAAACAAGACATTTTCACAATTAAAAATGAATTTATGAACTAAATAAAACAAGCGGAAGTGTCACAAGCCAAATGAAGGGTCAAGGTCTGACCCGAGGTCAACTTAATATTCAAAGTACACAAAAAAATGACTGCAAAAAATGATGACATCACAGGACTCATAACGGACGACCATTTAACAATCATCAAATAAATGATAGTAAGAGGAGACTGGACGAAATAGTTAACGAACATGATACAGAACTGAATAAAATTGTTAACTGAGTACGAATAAAATACACCAGTTATCTACGGAACGGTACAGCTAACACAAATCGTCAAACGACAGCAGATTTGGACAGATAGTCCAATGGCAAACCTCAATGGGGCTTCCAAAAGTGCAATCGTTTAACTGCCCTAAGAAACGACCGAAATCAATTCAGGCATCGTGAGAGCCACAGAATCTAATTTCGGTTCATCCTCCCTACCTCCCACGAATTAACAACACATTAAGACAACAAAAAGTACATTAAACATAGGTAAAAACATGCCGATGTAGGCAGAGGGCATGGACTCAGTTAGCACTGTTTGCAATAACAACAGTTAAACACCTAGACTTATCTTTTCCGTTGCTTAGATCAGTGCTAGAGGTCGTCAACAGCTAGGCCTGTGCCTTTGACTGTCTGCTCCTGATGGGCAGGCAACGGTAGTCCATCTTGTGCATCTTGATCAATTTGAAGCGAACTAGAGAGGCGTTGAAAAGATGTCTTCTTCACTGCGACAATGCAACAGTGACGTCATGTTGCTATTCATGATCACGTGCGTCACGTCAGCTTCGTAATGGTCATGTGATCGAAACTTGATCGTAAATATTTCATTCGAAAGTCATGAAAAAATTTTTGGTTTTTGGTTGTTTTTTCGTCCCCACATACCGGGCACCACTGTTGCAAGGTGGTTTGCTCTGAACAATGTT
Source organism: Oreohelix idahoensis (assembly GCA_024509875.1). Lineage (NCBI taxonomy): Eukaryota > Metazoa > Mollusca > Gastropoda > Stylommatophora > Oreohelicidae > Oreohelix > Oreohelix idahoensis. The sequence continues at coordinate 117,986 of JAMPIV010008188.1, read as the reverse complement.
CCATGTGATATGAATAAAACAATTATAAATTTCTGGCCATTGTTTTTTCTTTGATATGTTAGTTTTTTTTTATTCAGTGATAGTGCATCGTGCCTTCGATGGAAGATTAAGCGAATGCGGGGGTGGAAGATTCCGAACAATACTTGAACCTTGGAATACGATTGATTTGATAAGTCATTTCATTGAGTCCATACATTTAATTCACAGTTGTACACACAGGATGATCATTTCAAATAGGAATAGAGCATAAGTCCATATAAGTCATGCATAAATTAATCAATAACGTAGACTGCTGGTTTACGTGTCAATGTCCGTTTAAGGATACAATGCAGTATTGTCGTCAGAACATCACAGCTATATGCACGCGCAGCTAGACATGGCTACCTGCCGACAGTGAGACTGCGAGTCTGAATATATTCATACGAATTTGACGATTATTCTTCTCCTTCTGAGAATTCTAGTTAAATACTAACCTCCATAAATTTCCCTCTCATATAGAGTTCTAGGACTGACCCTGATCCATCAAAAATGCACATAAAATGGCTATATCATGCCATTGAATTGGAAGGTTAGAAAAACGCAGCTATTCAGCTTGGCGGTCAAGTAACAAAGGGTAGCGTTTCTTAGTTACCGACTGTGACCCAAACAACGCTATACACGTCATAATCGATCGTGTATGGAGCGTTCAATAATTGAAACATCTATCGCAATATATTAAATGCCTTAACCTTTACAATTGCACGTCTGATAACCTTTAGCAGACGGCGTTAATATCATATACCGTAACACTCCTTCGTAATCAACAGCCTACAATAATATTTTACAACCAGTACAGGCACATTACAAACAAACATGTAAGATCAGCTCTTTACGACAATCCATTTCACCAGTTTCTTTTGATGTGACCAGGTATACCAGTATTCCTCTCCCTAATAGTTACAACGCCTCTGCAATTCCAGCAATAATCTGTTTTCCATACAATAGGATAGGTATTATGCTCCTGATGATAATCATATATAATTTAGTTGGTTTTGAGTCTGCCATAGACTCACTTACTTACAGTCGTATGTTAGTATCTCACATTCAAATTTTATTTTAAATAAAATGTTAAGAAAATCAACCTTACCACAGATGCAAGGAAATAACACAAGTAAACGATGACTAGGCAATAGAATGTGCCACATTTTCGATCTGCCCTATGTCCAGGCTTTTCCTATGTTAGAAAATTCTCCGCCTGCTCTCATCGATCTTGCTTTACACAAAATTTTTTTGAAATGGCAGTGAACAGTCCCCGTTTCGTGCCAATATCTACTGCTTTGTCCAATGAGACCATGTTTACATTTATTTTTGAATCTATCGTTTCAAATAACAACTCCCAATATGTTTCCAAGGCAAATATATTTTTAGTTTTAGGTCAACCAATCATACTTCTCCTTCCTTTAAAATCCAACCAATCAAATATCCCGTACCTTTTAACCTCATTTACCCAAAGTCGTTTTTTCAAAACATGCCATAAAAAATTATAAACAGGCATGATCTTCCTGACAGTCTGGTCGGATCCACTATAGTATTATGGCTATAATTAGTTAATTAATGGACTATTTGCGTAACTACTACCATATTCATTGTCAGCAAGTCCTAAGGTACACGAATATACAATTTATATGGGACTAGTTGGCTTGGTTCAGAAGTACACAGTTTTTTATTTTTAGTCTACTACACGTTCAGTTCTTTTCCATGTGCTGTCTTCTCTATTTACGTGATAATTACGTCCTTTGAAATAAGAGCTAAGGTTGTTTTTGTGACACGAGTTGTCTACATGTTCTAACTTTTTCCTCGTATTTTTGGGAATCGCCCTAGGCAAGGCTTTTGCGCGTTGGTTTTATTTTTAGAAACGATGTTAGTCGCGATTAGCATTTGAGGCCATTTATCACCCTCTCTCTCCCCCTTTTACTATATATTCTATCACCGAGCCAATTATTGTTTGAACCTTTGGAAAAAGTGTCTGGTTTTATCCAAGGTCAAATTTGAAAAATACAGTACCCTCCATTCGGCTATAAGGCTTAGCAAAACCCGTATATTAACTGGCATGGGCGAACAAGACGCTGGACTCAATTTTTATTTTCTATCTTATTTTGACTTTACGCACTATCTTGTTATATTATAATTTAGATATTGTATTTAGAATTCCGTCACATACAGATATTCCTACATGTGTAGTTTCGTCTCATAATGTATTATATTACAATGTGTGGTTTCGTATTTTAATGTATTATATTACAATTATATTACATCCCCCCTTTTTTGAAAAAAAATGTGTGCAAACATTTTCACTTAAAAGGAATAACACGTATTTATGATAACTCGCAGCAAAACTAACAATGCCAATATAGACATAGAATGTTCACTCGAGAACAAGAATCAACTTGCATGAAACTATGTTTGGGAAAAACTATTACACGAAATGTTTCATGTGAGAAAGGATAAGTATGTGTAATGTTCAGTGTGAGCATATATGTCACTGTCTGTATCGGCTGGGAGGTGTCACTGTACGGCCAGAACGAGTGGTGTAAAGGGCTGATGGTTCTGCGGAAGTCCCTGGTTTAGCTTGAGTTGGTTGTGATTTCGTCCTTGGTGGTTGTTGGTTTTGTGGGGTACCAAGGTCTGGAGTTACTGCATTGCCTGTTGAAAGCATGGGAATTCTCTTCTCTGTTGTATTCTGTGGGATTTCTCTGATGTCCACTCTGTTTCGCCTCAGGAGGTTGTTGCTGCTGTCTGGTCTTAAGGTATAGCTCCTGGGTTCAAGTTTTCTTGAAATGATTGTTGCTTTTGACCATGTGCCATTGTTGTGGTTGTAGGTAGTCACATGCTGACCAGGATATAATGGTGGTAAGTCTTTAGTACATTTGTCATAGTTGGACTTTAGAACCTGCTGACGATGCTGAAGTTGATCATATGTGCTGTCTTTATGTTGTGGACGGAAGTGGACCTTAGATGGTAGAAGGTCTTTAATTCTTCTATCAAACATGAGTTCTTCTGGACTGTCAATCTTACTGTCTATTGGTGTTGTTCTACATCTCAAGAGTGCTAGGTGTACATCCTCTGTTCTTGTTTTCTTCATGACTGACTTGATAGTTTGTATTTGTCTCTCAATGAAACCATTAGATTTAGGGTATCTAGGCGATGATGTTGTGTGTTTGATCTTCCAGTCCTTAGTGAAATTTCTGTATGCTTGACCTGAAAAATGTGGACCGATGTCAGATCTAATTTCATCTGGGATGCCAAATATGCTGCAATACTTCTTTGTAATGTCTGCAATAACAGCTGATGGTGAGGGTTGTGGAAGTTTCTCAATGATGGGAAATTTGCTGTAATAATCAGCAATGATAAGGTAGTCATTACTGTCGATGGAGAAAATATCAGTCCCTATGATGCTCCAAGGGCTCAATGGTATGTCTGACGGTATGAGAGGTTCTCTGCACTGCCTATTGGCATGTTCTTGGCAAATTGAACAGTTTTTACATAGTGTTTCTATGTCCTTGTTTATCTGTGGCCAGTAAACATCTTTCTTTGCTCTCAGTTGTGTCATCACAATACCAAGGTGACTATTATGGAGCTGTTTAAGAATGATATCGCGTTGTGTTTCTGGTATAATAATGCGATCTCCTTTAAGGATCAGATCATCTTCGATGCTTAACTCGTCCCTCATAGAGTAGTATGGACGGATGTGTGTTGGAACTTCCCTGATAGAGCTTGGCCATCCATGGTATATCAGTTCTTTGAGAGAGTTAAGAATAGGATCTCTCATTGTGTCTTCTCTGATGTGCTCTAGCCGATTATCGCTAAACGTGACAAAATCAACTTTAATGTTTGGGGTAAGATCTGCTATCTTGTTGGGGTTTGGTAGTCTGCTGAGAGCATCTGCGAGACCTATATCCTCTCCTGGGATATACTGAATATTAAAATCATAACCTTGTGTTTCCAATAATAGAGCTTGTAGTCGTGGTGGTGCTGAAGCTATTGGTTTTTTATGAATCATTTCAAGTGGCTTGTGATCTGAGAGAATTGTAAATGGGCGGTTGAAAAGAAATGTGTGGAAGCGTTTGACTCCAAAAGGTACAGCTAGCATTTCTCTTTCAATGTTTGCAAGTTTCTTTTCGCCAGAGCTTAATGATTTGCTTGCGTAAGCTACAGGACAAAGTTCTTTGGCATAGTGTCCTTCAGGATTTTTGTCTGGTTGCAAAAGTGCTGCTCCTAGGCCTTTCAGACTGGAATCAACCATGAGAAAAGTGGGTGCTTGCATATCATAGTATTTCAAGCATGCATCAGATGATATGAGGGTCTTCAAATGGTTGAATATGTGTTGGTAGTCTTCTGACCATTCATACGGAGTTTCATCCTGTAGTAGAGATCGCAAAGGTTCTGCAGCAGCTGACAAATTTGGTATGAATTGTGCTAAGAAGTTGACAGCACCTAAGAATTGTTGCAGTTCCTTCTTTGTAGCTGGTGTTGGCATGTCATGAATATCTTCAACCTTTTTAGGGTCTGGTTTTACACCATTTTGGGTGTACAGCAATCCAAAAAATTGTATCTCCGTTGCCTTAATTGTACACTTTTTGCTGTTGAATGTTAGCCCATGGGCCTGTGCTACATGCATCAAGTTAATCAAGTTACGGTCATGTTCTTGTTCTGACCTGCCGCATACTACAATGTCGTCCGCAACAGCCACTGTGCCAGAACATTGCTCAACAATGTTGTCAATCTTCTGTTGAAAGATGTCTTGTGATACATTCAAACCAATTGGGAGTCTCTTGAAACAATATGTTTTGGGTCAAGGCAAACCCGAAGAGAACCATCCTGTTTCAAAACAGTTGTGATACTACTACACCAATCAGAATGCTCTTCAACCTTTCTAATGACGTCATTCTGCACCATCTTTTCTAGTTCTGTGGTAAGTTTCTGTTTAACATGTATAGGATACTTTCTAGGTGGGTCTATTTTTGGTTCAGCGTTGTCTTTTAAAAAAAATCTTACCTTTCCCGGAAGTTTGCCTATTCTGTCAAACTGTTCTGGGAATCACTGTTTAAGGCCATCTACTCCAGTGATGCGTAGAGTAAGATGTTCTTTTTTGTCAGCTTTAATGTTGTTAATAGTTACCACACTCAGCTCTTCGCACATTGGTAAACCCAAGATTGCAGGTCCTTCAACATCTACCAAGTAAAATGTTGACGATGTCCATTCAGAGTCTCTGTATGAACAGTCAAGTGTTACTGCTCCGAAACAGTCTATATTTGTTCCATTGTAAGCTCTTAGTTTTGTCTTACCACTCCTACTTTTTACATCCCTTGTGGAAAATCCTTGCTCATTCACCTTGTCAGGCATGATCTGCCTGAATATTCGTAAGGGTAAAGTGTTTCCTTGGGCACCTGTGTCTATCTTGAAACGAATATATCTTTCTTTGTGCATTTAAATCCCTGGTATTCTGAATTGTACCTTGCAGAAAGCCTGCGTTCTCTTTGATTCGTTACTGAAAGTTAGTACCTTCACAATATCAAAAGTGGAAGGATCACTTTCTTCACTGGAGTCAAAGTCCTCAATCATCATAGAATGTGTTTGTTTTGATGACTCTCTGCTGTGAATTTTGTGTTGAGCACTGTCTTGTTTCCTCTTGAAACAAAATTTTGTCCAGTGGCCCCTCTTTCTGCAGTAATGACATGTAGAGTCTTTAGCTGGACAGTGGTTTTGTATGTGGTTTAGGCCAAAACATTTACACATAGCACCTCTGCTTGTGTTGTGCTTTCTTTGTTGCTTAATACCAGTTGCTTTGTTGTGTTTAGGTTTATAGCTTTTTACTGCATCCACCTGGGCTGCTACTGTACCGTGCTGAATTTGTTTAATGTTTAGTGTTTGTGCCTCGTGTTTCCTGCCTTCATCCAGAAGTTGTTGTAAGGTTAGTGTATCACTCTGGCTCAGTAGCCATTTCTGGAACTCTGGCATTAGTGTGCTAAGAAGGATCTGTTCAATAATTTGCTATTTTTCTTCTTCTTTGCAAAATTTACATACACTTGTTTTCTCCTTAATGCGAGTGAAGAAATCATCTAGACTTTCATCAGGTTTCTGTCGCAGGTGGTGAAGTTCTAATCTTGCCGCTCTAAAGTTTGTGTGTTTTATGATCAGACGTTTTTCAAATTTATCCAATATAGCTTCGGGGTCGGTTGCCGACTCAACGGGCATGGCGGTAGCAAAACTATTGTAAATTTTCAAACCTTCATCGTCCAATGCTTCTAGAATATATGGAGTTAAGGCTTGACCTTCCACACCAGGGGTCTTGGAATAGAGATCTATGCGTTGGCGCCATAATAGGAAAGCTTCACTCTTATCATCTCGACCGGCAAATCGCATTTGGGGTGCGCTGCGGTAGTGTTTAGCCGCCATGGTTGACCTCAACGACGAAAGTTAGCCGAACAAACTGTACTAACGTGTTATCGTGTAGCTTTTTGCATCGGTCCGGTATCGGCCGCTGCCACCATGTAATGTTATGATGTATGTATATAAGCGTTACTACATCTTCTTCACAGGCACACACAAGTTTCACAATGCATACAGTAAAGCGTGATCAGTTTGCAGCCATCTTTATTTACAGATATTCGTACATGTGTAGTTTCGTATTCTAATGTATATTACAATGTGTGGTTTCGTATTTTAATGTATTATATTACACCTATCCGTGTCTTAATCTTTAACCAGGTTGCTATCGACCGTATTTTTGGGCACTGCATGTTTGCAATTGTCATTGACCGACTGTTTTGGGCGCTGCATATTTGTTAAGTCCATGGGAGCACTAGGCGACCTATTACTCTTAAGGGTCTAACAGGCAGCGTGGTGCAACAAGACCATACCAAAGGACTGGGAGATTGCCATCTTAACACCAATTTTCAAAAAGGGTAACTATCGACAATGTGGAAACCATAGAGGCATATCCCTTCTCATTGTCCCTGGTAAAATCTACTCTAGAACCCTGGAGCAGAGACTCCGACGCCTAGCTGAGCCACAATTGGATGAGGTCCAGTGCGGATTCCGAGCAAACCGAAGTACTCAAGACCTCATTTTCACACTCAGACAGCTAAGCAAAAAAGGCCCTTGAGTGTAAAAGTGAGATCCATCTTTGTTTCATAGATTTGGAAAAGGCATTTGACAGGGTCCCCTGGAGCAAACTTTGGGACTGTTTGGCAAGGAAAAACATTCCAGCACCTCTGATTCATGCTATACAGAGCTTCTACAAGTCTTGCAGAAATTATGTGAGGACAGCAAACCATAAGTCAGAAGAGTTCAGGTCCACCACTGGTGTAAGACAAGGTGATATCCTGTCACCTTATCTTTCCATACTCCTCATGGACGATGTTATCAAGGCATGTAAGGAGAGAACAAGAAAGTATTCAGTGGGGTACTGGAAGATGAGACAGGTATGTATTTCAGAGCTGGCATTTGCTGATAATGTTGCCCTGATTGCTAAATCAGAGGCACATCTCCAATCCAACCTGCAAGTCTGGAAGGAAGAGCGGGAGAAGAGAGGGATGGTCATAAGTAGCTCTAAAACAAAATCCATGGTGATATCACGAGAAGAAAGAAGACATCAGATTAAGCTGGGAGAACAGGTCCTGGAGCAGGTCGACCACTTTAAATATCTTGGAGCTATTATAGACCGAAAGGGAGGCATCAAAGAAGAGTTGGCCACTCGAAAAGCAGCAGCTGGGAGACTTTTTCAGGCCATAAATCGAGGATTCCTCAGCAAGAGAGAGGTTGGTAAGAAAACGAAGATGGCTGCATACCGCTCCACCTATGTCCCAGTCTTGACATATGGATGCGAGTCATGGGCAATGACTACAAGCCATAAAAGCCAGATCTAAACCTCAGAAATGAGGTATCTGAGGAAGGTGGTTGAAGTAACAGAAGAGACATGGTCCGCGGCCAGACGATGCGTCAATTCCTAAAATCCTCCCCCCTGCAGACCCAAGTAGAACAGCATCAACTAAGATGGTTTGGCCATGTCTGCAGAATGGGAGAAGATCGACTGCCACGACAGGCATGGGAAACAAAGACCCATTGATCTAGACCCCCAGGACGACCCAGAGTCCGCTGGGAGGACAAAATTAGACAATCTTTGAAGGACCGAGGACTAGAATGAAACCAGGCCAGGAGGCAGACATCCGATGGGATAATCTGGCGCTCTCGCTTCCAAACCTCTACACCTCACGGTAGAAGGGGAACGACTAAGTAAGTAAGTATATTTGTTAACTGCCGCCTTATCTCCAAATAACGTCTGTCCATCCATATTGGACCACTGTAAACAACATGTTTGTGTATCTTCCCAGACAAGAAGTCAGGATTAATAATAGGAATGTTGCTCAGGGTAGACTCTCACTCCATCTGAGGCAGCGATAAAGAAAAGTCAATGTGGCAACTTCACTTGGCACAAAGTCAATGTTGTACCAAATCAGGTCAAGCGATCAAGATAATTAGAAATGGAATAAAAGATTGGAATAAGATTTGATAAGAAAACATTGAACTAGGAAAGCGTAAACAACAATTATAGAAAGAATGCAGCACGTAAGAGGAGTGGTAAGTAATAATTCCGGAGTGAAGAGAAAGACCAGGCAAAAGAACGAACGTATATCGCGACAGTCAGTAGCAAGGTAAATTTGGTGAAACGAGTCTGCAGACGATAATGGCTGCGGTATTTACACTCATAGAAACAGCAACCTATCTAGGTGACTCGTATTATGATACTTTCTCGGTCTAGATCTCAAAGTGATGTTCTCTGTTTAGGCCGCGGACTTCGACTGCGTAACAATTTTTTTGGGCCGCAAATGTTATCCAGGTTCACTCTTAAATGTAAATTACAGTTGACATTTTGTATACCGTGAAAGTGAGTCACCTGTCGCATGCTGGCCACGTACACATGAAGCTCAGTCAACATCTACCGCAGAGTGTACCAGGTTGAAGTTTACCTTACGCTGCAAGAAATAGTGGTGTAACTTGTGCTTCTTGCGTCCAACGTTACATTTACTTATGTTGTCATTGAAATTACTCATTCCCAAATTCTCCTGTGCATTTTAAATATAAAAATATATTTACTAATGACCACTGTTAACAAACACTAGGTTGAACATTTTTGTTTTGGCAAAAACACATTTTAATTTGGTACTTTTTAAAGTGTGTATACGTATTTTCATACACTAGCAAAACGGGTAAAACAACTCTGGTAATTGCACCATAACGGATATTTACCTTAGAGATTTGGATTGTAATTACCATTACATTTTAGCCGTGGAAATTAATTATCTTTGAGATTTGACGAGAAATTACAATTGGGTCTGACATTTTAGTCAATAGAATTTCATTTCGTACTGGAGCTTCAGACACTAAAAGTAACTCACAGAAAATCTTCTTGTACGCGATTGGTAGAAAGTCAGTATGAAAAATATCATTGGTTGAAGAGCGCAAGTCTCCGAAAGCAATGACATCATGCCCATAACTGACACGGCGACTGAAAAATGGGTATATACAAGGTAAACTCCTTTTAGACACAATTCTATACTTCCCGAATTCACTTCAAGATCTTGTAGCTGAGAAGACGTCGGGCGGACTGACTGGTGTAGACTGTTTTGGGATGTGAAGTAACTTGGATGGTTTTGTTTCAGTATTAAAGTTTTTGCACCTCGAAACACTCCCAACTATAGATACGTTTTGTGGCGTATTATGATAAACACATTTCATATTATCTATTTCCTCGTCTACATTCTCTTTTACCAAACTTTCAACTCATATTCAGAATCTGTCTCTTTTGTCAAATTTAACGAGCATTTAATTGCTGGTCGCTATTCCTTTGATGTACGATTTCCAGCAGACCTGATTAGCATACGTGAGCCGGTTTTATTTAATTTTGAACGGCAGAGATCGTAATCGTGGTAATTTGTTTAAGATAGGGATATCAAAGGGAGACAATTGTCTATTACCTTTCCCTGATTTGTTTCGCCTGTAAGTTAATTATTCACGGTGCGAACCGCCATATCAATAGACGGGCTCGCTATATTTCGTTTATGACCATATCTGCAAATGGAAAATAGTGTGAATTCTCGAGAGAAGAAAATCTCGCACGGTCTGGTAAATCATGTTACAGAAGATCTAAGAGAGACTGTTCGCTCGATGTGCCTGAGTCTGGTTTCGGTTTCAGTGTAAAGAATTCGTTTGATTCGCAGAATGAACAAGGAAGTATGTAAATCAGAGCGAGGGTGCTAAAAGTCATTAATCGAGCCATTTTCTGAAGATTTAATAATATAAACCCCAGCAGTTTAGACTTCATTCATTCAGTACTCCTCAGTTTCAGAAGAGAGATTGCTTCGTTCTAGAATACCTTGTAGAGTGAAGTTCTTAGTTTCTCGACATCTAGCCGAGTTTTAGAATACCTGTATAAGGGAAGTTCTCAGTTTCGTGGAGATAGCCAGTAGTTCTATTTTGGAGTATCTGGGTCATACCCTAAAACTACTAGCGGCTTCTGTTTATGTATATCAGAGAAATAACAAGACGAAAGAACAAATGTAGTAATTTATACTGAAACTGACGCATAGATCCAGAGTTCTTTCCCTATATCAAAGTTTCAGTTGGCCCGTGGTGGCGACTAAATAAAAAAAAAATATTTGACATAATTTAACTTGTGACATTACCTGAATTGGCAGTACACACGAGGGCAAGTTCGGGGCACAGCGGATTGATCAACCGCTTGCTTGTCACATTGATTACGGAAACAACAATTAATATTCTGTTGTACCAATAAACGCCTTTAGGCGTAACGGAACAACGGATAATTTCTTGTTGCCCTAAGACGCCGTAAGGCGTAATGGCCACTGACTGCTTGGTCGGTCTTTGGCTAAGGACGGAAGAAGAAGAAGAAGAAGATTACCTGAATAACAACCACTGTGGTGTGTAGAAGATCTATCCTGAACCAGATTATTTTACCTGACACTCGATGTAACGATTGATTATTCCAAGCTACTGTACCCTTGTGAACATTCGAGCTCATAAATAGTTTCCTACCTGGACAAAACTTGAAGTGACATTTATCAGCATCCTACTTATAATAGTGAAGCAAGCGTTTCCCAAGATTTGAATTCATTAGCCTTGGGAGAAACTGGGGCTTGTTTTCGCCAAACAAACACAACATTGGATGGACTGTGTGTGTGTACGTAATGATTGTTCTAGTTGTGGTGAATGCACCTATTAGGTAAGGCTGAAAGTTTGTGATCACAAGTGTGTCAGAGCGAGAGAAAATGCAGGGATGAATAATTCTGTTATTGTATAACAAATATCCTCATTGATTGTGTTCTTCTAAAATATTACTTATGCTGTCTATCTCAGAACAGATTATCGGATAGCCCTTGTTCTTTATTGTAGAGGGAAAACCTAGACCACAGCGTATAAATCTGTGACTCTTTGGGGGCTAATAACTTTTCTTATAACGGGATTGTGAGCTCAACAGAGGGGGAAAGGATTACACATATGGGTTTATTCTTTTATTAATTCATTAATAATAATAATAATAAATTCTTTAAGCACCAAACACGGCGCATAAGGCAGAAACCAGTGCTCTCCAGGTTGTTCGTTGTGACGCCACTCCTCTTAGCTCTTGCACATTATTTAAGCCCAACGTTCTTCCTTCTCTTATTATTGTTCTTCTGAGTGTTTCTTTTGGTCTTCCTTTTTTCCTCTTACCCTCAGGAACCCAAGTGAGCGCCTGTAGTGGTATTCTGTTGTTTTGCATTCGTAGAACATGACCGATATATGACCATCATCTTTTCCTTATATAGTCGGAGACATATTTCTGCATAGAGTCTTCTCTTATTTGTCGATTAGTCTTGAATTCTTTCCAACTGAAGTTCATGAGTTTTCTAAGACATTTGTTCTCGAATGTATTCAGCTTGTTCTCCAATGATTTTGTTATTTTCCAACTCTCACAGCCGTATGTTAACACTGAGATAACATTTGAATTAAACAGACGAAGCTTGGTATGTATATTCAATGATCGTAATTTCCAAATGTTAGATAATCTATTGAAGGTGCTAGATGTCGATGATATCAAAGGTCTCATTAGAAAAGTTCATAGCTTTAGTTTTAGAGGCATTTATTTGGAGACCTATTTTAACCGAGAGACGACACAAATTATTTACTGCTTCTTGGGATTGTCTGGGTGTTGAACTTAAGAATGCTAAATCATCTGCGAAATCCAGGTCCCCCAGGAATTTTCCATTTGTCCATTTTATACCTAATTGTTCATTGTGGGTATAGTTTCTCATAACCCAATCAATAGCTATTCAAAAAAGTAGTGGTGACATAATACAGCCTTGTTTCACCCCTGTTTCTACTGTAAACCATTCTGTATTCCCTTTATTTGTTCTAACACAACATCTTGCATTGTCATACAGCGCTTTGATTATATTCGCATATTTTGTTGAAAAACCATAGATTGTAAGTATCTTCCACAATGATGGGCGGTGTAGACTATCAAAGGCTTTTTGAAAATCGACGAAGGTGATAATAAGTGGCGATTGCATTTCCACTGATTCTTCTATAATTGTTCTTAGCGTGAATATTTGATCAATACATGATCGTTTCGGCCTGAAACCCGCTTGTTCTTCTCTGATCTTTTCGTCAGCATGCAATTTAAGTCTTTCTAACATCATGCAACATAATAATTTTCCAGGTACTGATAATAGAGATATACCACGCCAGTTATTACAGTCTGATAGATCACCTTTCTTCGGTAACTTTACAATAATACTGTCTTTTCATTGTTGTGGTGGTTGTTCTTCTCTCCATACTTCATTACCGTATTAATTCATTACCGTATGTTTATTTGTTTGTGATTTAATAGTCAACTTATTTGATGTTGTGAAATTCTTATGATAAATACAATTTACATAAACTTTATTCACCTGTGTCGGTCAGCTCGTCCAAACAAATCCATATTTCATAGATATAGTAGTTTTAACGTCTGTACGTCTAACTGTCGTCACTTATGTGTGTGTGTCTGTGAGTGGTTGATATAGAGTATATCTATATAACTGAGTAATCTGTCTGACTAACACTTTCTGTTGTAGAGATAGGCTGAACAAGAGAAGTTTATTTCTCGAGTCTCACGGACAGACTTTACTTATTTTCCACCATCTCACTTGTGAAAAGCTATTTCTTATATTATCTCCCACTGAGTCACCTCAGGTTCTAGTCTATTCAGAAGGGTCCAATCTTTGTCTTAATTCCCCTATCATAAATCTTCGACAAATGTGAGCTCGTCCGAAGGATTTTGAACTTAGAATAGGAAAACGAGACGACAAATGTGGGCTCGTTTTCCGGGAATTGAACTCAAATCCTGAGCAAATAAGACAGAAAGTTCTCGTTTACCGGGGTTTTTCATTTGTATTTCTATTGTCTATGTAGAGAAAGAGTGTGATTGTCTCGTGAGATATATTAACATTAAAAATAATTATCCCCTAGACTAACGATCTGTTTATTGGCTTGCTAACCACATCAATATATCTATTGTTTTTCCACAGCATTGTTAGAGTATATACAATTGAGTTATAGGATGATCTTTGTCATAGTATGTTATGTATTGATTTGGTAATACAAAGCCGCTGGTAGTGTGTGGTTGAGTAACAATCACAGGGTTTTTAATTTTTTTGAGGCAGTAGTTTTTGAGCTAAGCTAAGGAGCGCGTTCGGACTATCTGTCCTGTTAATTGCCTCCCTTACACTAACTGACTTCAGGGATGAACTTGATAGTGGACTTAAATGTTAAGGGAATTTTTTCTTTCTCTTTCAAATTTTTGGAATATATTTTTCCAGTTTCAACTGTAGTACTTATTTTTTAGTGAATAATCTGAACTACCATTTATTTGGTGTAGTCGTCTGCATTAGGAGCTTAATTGCCAGAAATAGCAGCGATAGATAATTAAGGAGGAGGTATCCCAGTTATACATTATATCTTTTTGTTTTGTATTTTCTGCAGAATGGTAGAAGATCGGATACCACGACAAGCATGGGAAACAAAGAGCCATGGATCCAGACCCAGAGGACGACCCAGAGTCCGCTGGAGGACAACATTAGACAATCTTTGAAGGACCGAGGACTAGAATGGAACCAGGCCAGGAGGAAGACATCCGATAGGATAGTCTGGCGCTCTCTCTTCCAAACCTCTACACCTCACGGTAAAAGGGGAACGACTAAGTAAGTAAGTTTTGTATTTTCTCGTAAGTGGTAGGGAACCAGTGTATGCTTTTTCTTACTTCTTTCTCGAGTAAGTCTCAGTCACTTATTTACAATGGCAGAGCGGGCAAAGCTTAGGCAGATGCTCAGAGAGGAAGCAAAGAAAGAGGGATTACAAGGAGACGAAGCAAAGGCGTTTGTCAACGAACTTGAAAGATATGATGCGGAGAGGAAAGCAGCCGAAGCTAGAGAGCAGAAGAAGATGGAGGAAGAAATGGAAATACGCATGGCGAACGAAAGAGAGAAGGAGCGACAGCAGCAGGAAAGAGAGAAAGAGAGGGAGGAAAGAGAGTAGGAGAGACAGCACGAGTTAGCGCTTAAAGCTCTTGAAGTCCAAAGTCATAGTGCTACCTCTACCTCCATCAATGGAGAGTCTTCTCCTCATTCTTCTTTAACTGATCAATCTAACACTCAACCTCTTCAACTCGCCGCTATGTCTTTTGCTCTAGAATCTTTCCCTTGTCCTAATGAGAAGATTGACACGTGGCTAGAAAAATTTGAGAAAATTGCAATTCTGTACGGTTTAGAAAGGTCGCGTTGGTGTATGAAACTTTCCCAGGCCCTAAAAGGGTCTGCTTACGATGTGTATGCAAAACTGGAAAGCAGTCAACAAGACAATTACGACGTGTTGAAGAAAGCTTTGCTTGAACGGTTTGAAATGAACGTTCGCAAATTTTTGCAACTGTTCCGGAACAGCAGGAAGGAGAATTCTGAAACTTTTCAGCAGTTTTCTTCTCGTCTAAAGGGATACTTGACAAAGGGCATGGAACTTTCGCTGCTTGTGTTTACCTATGAAAGACTTGAGGAGTTCGTTTTAACCGAACAGATAAAAAAATACGTTGTCAAGTGACACCCGCAGGTTTTTGGATGAGCAGGGAGCAGAAAAGCTAGAAGACATTTTGGAAAAGTCTGAGCGATATCATAATGCGCTGGCCGAACTGCCGGCCACAAAACGTAAACCGACAGAAGAGCCTTTTCAAAAGAATTATCTAGACCAATATTCTCATGCTTGTCACCAAAATAACTACAGAGAAACAGGACCCCAGAATCCCCCTCCGGAAAAATCTGATTTCTACAAAAACAAGTATCCCACCAACAATAAACAGTCTGATCAACCCAACCATCCTGCATGGCAGCGCGGCCAGAAAGAGCAGGGTGAAAAAGGGAAAAACCTTGAGCACGGGACAACTGACCAGAGCGAGCATACCGAGCTTAAACGTATCGGATGCTTCTTAACAGTCTCGCAAGGCAGAATTGATGTTAGTGATTCTTAACCCGAGGAAGAGGGGAGACCCTCAACGCGAGGTACTGTTATTTTGAACGGAACTTCAACATATCATTTGTTTGATACCGGGCTTTCTTATGATTGCAATGTTGCCAGGCACATGGTCAAACCCGGTCAATAGACAGAAGAAACCGTCGAACTTTGTGGAGTTTCTATAGGAGATGCACCAACAACGCTTGCCATCGCATTAGTGGAGATCCACTCTGAGTTTGTCAGAGGAGTGATCAAAGCAGCTCTTATGGATGACCCGATCTACCCAGTCATACTTGGCGGTAGATATGTATTTATTGGGAAACCTTAAGAGCCAATTGTGGCAACAGTAACCACAAGAGGGCAAACCAAGTAGGAACGGGAGCCTGCGCCAAATTTGTTACTCAAGGAACGTAAAGAGGCGCAACAAAAGGACCCTACCTTGGAACCCTGCTTTAGGAAACTGCCCATGGCTAAGGACCCTAGACAACACGGAGACATTTTTTCTAAGGATGGCGTACTTTATCGCAGAACGGGCAAGCCTGAACAAAGTACCGAAACAGTACAGAAGCCAAATCTTAGAAATGGGGCACTCTCTTCCCTTTAGCGGACGTATGGGACAGAACGCTACAAATCAGCGAATACAGACTCATTATTGGTGGCCAGAAATGAACTCTGATATTATCAGATACGTGAAATCCTGTGCCCAGTGACAACGTGTGCCACCCAAGCATTTGACACCCCCAGTTTCCCTGGGTGAAATGCCAATAATGGGAACACCATTTGAACGGGTTATGATCGACATTTTAGGATCCTTAGAAAGGACTAAAAGAAGGAACAGGTTCGTCCTGACTATAGTCGACACATGCACTATGTGAGCAGAAGCAATACTGCTAACATGTGCGGATGCCAAGCATGTCGCAGAAGCCCTAGTGCAGATATTCACACGGTTGGGATTCCCGTAACAAGTTTTGATGGACAACGGATCCCCATACCGTAACTTGTTAATGGATTAGATCGTTAACATCTTGAGGAACCAGCACATCTACACAAGTCCTTATAATCCGGCCGGAAGTGGGTTAGTAGAACGTGTCAACGGAAACCTCAACATGATGTTAAGTAAACTGGGACAAGAGAAACCTGAAGAGTGGGACCTGTGTATACCTGCAGCTTTATTCGCCTACAGGGAAGCCCCGCATACTTCCACAGGATTTTCCCCAGCTACTCTTTTATTCGGCAGACCTATTAAGTTACCGCTTGAAGCTTTACTTCAGTCGCTGACAGACCAGAAGACTGATGAGGCAGTCGTCTCAGCCAGTAAATATGTGTCGGAATTTAAAAAACGGTTGAAACTAGGATGGGACCTAGCAACGACCAACCTTAAACGAGCACGCGCAAAGCACGCTAACCGATACAGGAAAGCCGCGAAAGAAAGAGAACTGCAAGCAGGAGAGAAATTTTGTTGCCACTCCCAACCGGGAACAACAAACTACGTATCGGATGGCAAGGGCCGTTTACTGTCCTTAAAAAGATCTCAAAGGCTAACTACCAGATCTCTATTAAAGGAAAGAAGAAGGTCTACCCTGTAAATCTGTTAAAGAAATACTTGGAAAGAGCAGTGCCAACCTCCGAACATCTCCTTGCGATCGCCAAAACTGACGAAGATGACGATAGTTGCAGGGAAGTTCCACTGCCAACACACGGAATCTTACAACAATGTCAAACTCGGCGACACTCTTTCAAACGCACACGGAATTCATTCCAGAGGAAAAGAAAACGTGGGAGCAGACTTCATGAGTAGGAATTGGACAGAGACGGAGGGGGGAAGATCAGAGTGAAGATATCATTCACCCGGACGCCACTGATATAGGAAATCTTTTTCCATCAAGTGGACATGGAATGGTTCCATATCTTAAGCGGGGACGCCTGTGGCGTATTATGATAAATAGATTTCGTTTTATCTATTTCCTCATCTACATTCTCATTTATCAAACTTTCAACTTCTTACTTTTGTTCACTCAAAACCCTCTCATATTCAGAATCTGTCTCTCTTTGTCAAATTTAACGAGCATTTAATTGCTGGTCGCTATTCTTTTGATGTTCGATTTCCAGCAGACCTGATTAGCATACGTGAGCCGGTTTTATTTAATTTTGAACGGCAAAGATCGTAATCGTGGTAATTTGATTCAGATAGGGATATCAAAGGGAGACAATTGTCTATTACCTTTCCCTGATTTGTTTCGCCTGTAAGTTAATTATTCACGGTGCGAACCGCCATATCAATAGACGGGCTCGCTATATTTCGTTTATGACCACATCTGCAAATGGAAAATAGTGTGAATTCTCGAGCGAAGAAAATCTCGCACGGTCTGGTAAATCATGTTACACAAGATTTAAGAGAGACTGTTCACTCAATGTGCCTGAGACTGGTTTCGGTTTCAGTGTGAAGAATTTGTTTGATTCGCAGAATGAACTAGGAAATATGTAAATCAGAGCGAGGGTGCTAAATATCATTAGTCGAGCCATTTTCTGAAGATTTAATAATATAAACCCCAGCAGTTTAGACTTCATTCATTCAGTACTTCTCAGTTTCAGAAGAGAGATTGCTTCGTTCTAGAATACCTTGTAGAGCGAAGTTCTTAGTTTCTCGAAATCTAGCCGAGTTCTAGAATACCTGTATAAGTGAAGCTCTCAGTTTCGCGGAGATAGCCCGTAGTTCTATTTTGGAGTATCTGGGTCATACCCTTAAAACTACCAGCGGCTTCTGTTTATGTATATCAAAGAAATAACAAGACGAAAGAACAATTGTTGTAATTTATACTGTAACTGGCATATAGATCCAGAGTTCTTTCCCTATATCAAAGTTTCAGTTGGCCCGTGGTTTCGACTAAATAAAAAAAAAAACATTTGACATAATTTAACTTGTGACATTACCTGAATAACAACCACTGTGGTGTGTAGAAGATCTATCCTGAACCAGATTATTTTACCTGACACTCGATGTAACGATTGATTATTCCAAGCTACTGTACCCTTGTGAACATTCGAGCTCATAAATAGTTTCCTACCCGGACAAAAATTTAAGTGACATTTATCAGCATCCTACTTACAATAGTGAAGCAAGCGTTTCCCAAGATTTGAATTCATTAGCTTTGGGAGAAACTGGGGCATGTCTTCGCCAAAAAAAAAAAAAAAAAAAAACACACAACATTGGATGGACTGTGTGTGTACCTAAATGATTGTTCCAGTTGTGGTGAATGCACCTATTAGGTAAGGCTGAAAGTTTGTGATCACAAGTGTGTCAGAGCGAGAGAAAATGCAGGGATGAATAATTCTGTTATTGTATAACAAATATCCTCATTGATTGTGTTCTTCTTAAATATTACTTATGCTGTCTATTTCAGAATAGATTATCGGATAACTCTTGTTCTTTATTGTAGAGTGAAAACCTAGACCATAGCGTATAAATCTGTGACTCTTTGGAGGCTAATAACTTTTCTTATAACGGGATTGTGAGTTCAACAGAGGGGGAAAGGATTACACCTATGGGTCTATTCTTTTATTAATTCATTAACGTATGTTTATTTGTATACGGTCACTGGGCTCGTACAATGGGGAAATTTGGGACAGGAGAAACCAACGATCGAGGACTAAGGCTACTAGAATTTGCCAGCAACTATAAACTAACTCTTGCAAATACACTATTTCCTCATAAGTTATCAAGAAGAACAACGTGGCATGCCCCAAAAACTGAGATACATGGCCAAATTGATTTTATTCTTGTATCCAAAAGATTCAAGTCCAGTATTAATAAAGCCAAGACTAGGACTTTTCCTGGCGCCGACATTGGTAGTGATCACGACATGGTATTGATGAAGCTCAAGCTTAAATTTAAAAAGAACTATAATCAAAACAGATGTTCTCAGTTAAGATTCAATTTAGACAAACTGAAAGATCCAGAATTCGCCGGAATCTTTGAGGCAACTGTTGGACGAAAATTCGCAGCTCTCAACTTTTTGGAGGATGATATCAACTCAATCACAGAGAACATGAAAGACGTGCTCATTGAATCAGCAACAGAAATACTTAGTAAAAGAAAGAAAATAAACAAACCATGGGTTACAGATGACATTCTGAAGTTATGTGATACATGGCGGGAAATGAAAAAGGTTAAGAAAGAGGTTCCTGAAGCAGCATGGCAATACAGTATGGTGAACAAAAATATTAGGAAGAAAATGAAACAGGCCAAAGAAAAATGGGTAGCTGATCAATGTGAGTCCATTAATACGGGGCTAATAAAAGGTAACAGCAAGGCAGCTTTTGACACATTACGAAAACTATCAAAACCCCAACAGCCCAGGGTGACTGTCATAGAAGATAGCAATGGGGCTCTGCTCAATGAAAAAACAGCTGTAATGAGAAGGTGGACAGAATATTGTAAAGAATTATATAACTGTAAACTTGACACTGACTTAGGCATATTAAACAACATTAAGTGCGAAAACAGGGAACTCGGAAATGCAGCAATACTACGGGAAGAAGTGGAAGAGGCTATATGTTCGATGAAAGGAGGGAAGTCACCGGGTGTGGATAATATCCCAGCAGAGCTCTTGAAATATGGAGGACCAGATATAGTAAAAATCATGACAGCAATTTGCCAGAAGATATGGAGTACAAAATAATGGCCAAAAGAATGGACGCAGTCATTAGTAATACCGCTTCCAAAGAAAGGAAATCTAAAAATGTGCAAGAACTATAGAACCATTAGCCTTATTAGTCATCCAAGTAAGGTGATGTTAAGGATACTTTTGAACAGAATAAAACAGAAATCAGAAGAAATCTTGTCAGAGGAACAGGCTCGCTTTAGACCAAAAAGAAGTACCTCAGAACAAATCTTCAATATTAGATTACTTATCGAAAAACATCTCCAACATCAACACGATTTATACCATAACTTCATCGATTTCACAAAAGCCTTCGATCGAGTCTGGCATGAAGGCTTATGGCAAGAAATGAGAAAATTCAATTTTGATACCAACATCATAGATATCATTGAAGCACTATACAAGGACGCAAGCAGTGCTGTTTTTGCAAGCAACGACATTGGAGAATTTTTCAAAACAACTGTAGGAGTTCGCCAAGGATGTATCCTGTCACCAGTGCTCTTTAATATATATCTAGAACATATTATGCAGGAGGCTCTCTACGATTATAAATCAACCATATCGATTGGAGGCCGACCTCTGTGCAACCTACGTTTTGCTGATAATATTGATCTGATAGCTGGATCAGAATCAGAACTTCAAGACCTTACCTCTAGACTGGAGAAAGTAACAAGAACGTATGGGATGGAAATTAATATAGAAAAAAACAAGATATTGGTGAATAGCCATAAGAAACATGTTCCGACCAACATTACGTTAAATGGGCAAACGTTAGAAGAAGTTAACACCTTTAAATATCTCGGGTCCACTATATGTAGTGATGGAAGATCAAGTAAAGAAATCAAGACAAGACTTGAGATGGCCTCAGCTGCCATGACAAGGTTGAATGTGATCTGGAAAAGTAACATCAGTTTTCCTGTGAAGATCAAATTATACAAATCACTTGTATTATCTATTCTCTTGTATGGGTGTGAGAGCTGGACACTCACTGCAGATATGGAGCGAAGGATTCAGGCTTTCGAGTATAAATGTTATAGAAGAATTTTGCGCATTTGCTATAAAGAGCACAAAACAAATGTCTATGTTAGAGAGAAGATAAACACCTATGCAGGCCACCAAGAACCACTTTTGTCAATAGTGAAACGTCGAAAGCTTGCATGGTTTGGGCATGTAACTCGTCATGACTCCCTTTCGAAAACGATCCTTCAGGGAACAGTCGAAGGTAAACGGAGAAGAGGAAGGCAGAGAAAATCCTGGGCTGATAACATCAAAGAATGGGCAGGACACGGTTTTTCCACACTTGTACGCATTGCTGAGGACAGAGAGCAGTGGAGGACCCTGTCTGCTGATGCTTCCACCATGGCACCCCTACGACCCATGACGGGTTACGGGCTAAGATGATGATGATGTTTATTTGTATGTGATTTGATAGTCAACTTATTTGATGTTGTGAAATTCTTATGATAAATACAATTTACATAAACTTTATTCACCTGTGTCGGTCAGCTCGTCCAAACAAATCCATATTTCATAGATATAGTTGTTTTCACGTCTGTACGTCTAACTGTCGTCACTTATGTGTGTGTGTCTGTGAGTGGTTGATATAGAGTATATCTATATAACTGAGTAATCTGTCTGACTAACACTTTCTGTTGTAGAGATAGGCTGAGCGAGAGATGTTTATTTCTCGAGTCTCAGGGACAGACTTTACTTATTTTCCACCATCTCACTTGTGAAAAGCTATTTCTTATATTATCTCTCACTGAGTCACCTCAGGTTCTAGTCTATTTAGAAGGGACCAATCTTTGTTTTAATTCCCCTATCATAAATCTACGACACGTGTTGACATGCAATAATTTATGATGAATGATGATGACTTAGGACTAATGAGAAGAGTTCAAATCCAGACGGGGTTTTGTAACGCCTAGATAAGTGTTCAGAAACATCCACGACATGCTGGCTCACGATCACGTGAGTTAACGACTGTTCACGACGTTCGTATAATTTTGACGACGTTGGAGGAATAGAGAATAAGTCAGTGAGTTTTTCGCTTTTGAGCATTCAAGAGGAGTTCTACCTTTCATGTGTGTGTGGCCCACGCTACCGTATTCCTGGATGTGGAATAACCATTGATGTTTTTATTTGAGTGCGTGAATTCTACTGAATTCTTATCTATTTGTGTTATCTCAAGGTAGGAGCTCATTAACTTTAACGTGATTGTTTACTGATGTACTTGTATTAGAGAACATTCTTTTATAAAATAGGTACTTTATCTGCACAGATACCAGGGCTTTCTATCACCGGGGACATGTATTGTAACAGTCGTGTATATTACGTATAATTATTCGCCCGTGAACTGAGGTTCAGGTGGCCAGATTTATATCTGCAAGCAGACAAAAGAATTATGTGTGCTTTCCGCACAAGCCCATCTCATTTTTTGGTTGAAATCCCTAGCGTGAGTGTTGACGTACCAACCTTTCACGGTTAGTGAGATTGACGTATGATGTAAGGAACTGTCATGTATTATGTGGCGGAGTACCGCGTGCAATGTAAATAAATTGTTCAAGTCCTCCACGCCAGGCTTCCGAGGACATTTCATTTAAGTATGTGTGGTGGTCCAGAATGAGTCGTGTAGACTGTAGTATTGTGTACAAGCTGAGATTTACCGAACACCTCCAAACACAATATCATGCCATGAGAGAGCCATCACCGCAACAATAAACACTACAGTCAGGTACTACCGCAATACAGTGAGACAGACACACCCCCTTAACATTTTAGAAAATAACGAACCCGCAACACTGACCGACACGTGTAAAAAGCCATAAGCCACAGGATGCAGATGAAAAAAGGACTAGAATAGAACCAGGCCTGGAAGAAGACAGCCGATAAGATAGTCTGGCACTCTCTCTTCCAAACTTTGTGGCCTGAAGCTTATCGTTAAGCAAATCGGCTTACAAGAGATTTGCTCTTGTAAGCCGATTTGCTTAACGATAGGCATCAGGCCAAAAAGTCTTCGACGTATTGTGTCTAAGGGCATGTTTAAAAATCTATAGATCGTTAAGTTAAAAAAACAATATCTTGGTGTATATACTTACTTACTTAGTCGTTCCCCTTCTACAGTGAGGTGTAGAGGTTTGGAAGAGAGAGCGCCAGACTATCTTATCGGCTGTCTTCCTCCAGGTCTGGTTCTATTCTAGTCCTCGGTCCTTCAAAGATTGTCTAATGTTGTCCTCCCAGCGGACTCTGGGTCGTCCTGTGGGTCTGGATCCTTGGCTCTTTGTTTCCCATGCTTGTCGTGGTAGCCGATCTTCTCCCATTCTGCAGACATGGCCAAACCATCTTAGTTGGGACTGTTCTACTTGGGTCTGCAGGGGGTGGGATTTTAGCCCTTGACGTATCGTCTGGCCGCGGACCATGTCTCTTATTGTTACTTCAACTACCTTCCTCAGATATCTCATTTCTGAGGTTTGGATCTGGCTTTTATGGGTTGTAGTCATTGCCCATGACTCGCATCCATTGTCAAGATTGGGACATAGGTGGAGCGGTATACAGCCATCTTCGTTATCTTATCAACCTCTCTCTTGCTGAGGAATCCTCGATTTATGGCCTGAAAAAGTCTCCCAGGTGCTGCTTTTCGAGAGGCCACCTTTTCTTTGATGCCTCCCTGTCGGTCTATAATAGCTCCGAGGTATTTAAAGTGGTCGACCTGCTCCAGGACCTGTTCTCCCAGCTTTAATCTGATGTCTTCTTTCTTCTCGTGACATCACCATGGATTTTGTTTTAGAGTATATATAAATAAATAAATAAATAAATATATACGAAGGGCGTTCAGAAAGTAATGCACCACATCGTTTTTCTCAGGAGCTGTTTATTCAAAAAGCATGAAATTTATATACAATATACATGGATATGTCATGTAAACATCGGTATTATTCAACATAATCCCCATCAATTTGTACGGCTTTATGCCAGCGCGAAACAAGTGCATGTATTCCTAGCCAGTACCAGATTTTGTCTTGATCATGTAGCCATTTCTTTGCTGCATGAATCACTCCTTCATCATCTTCAAACCTTGTCCCACGAAGTGCATCTTTAAGTGGACCAAATAGATGAAAATCAGAGGGTGCCAAATCGGGACTATACGGTGGATGGGGTAGTACAGTCCAACCCAATTTGGTGATTGCTTCCCGTGTTGCCAGACTTGTGTGAGGTCGCGCATTGTCGTGAAGGAGAAGCAGGTATGCTGGATTCTTGTGTGGCCGAACTCTGCGAAAACGTTGATTGAGTTTTTTTAATTTCTTAATGTAAGCTTGCGAATTGATTGTCTCTCCTTTTGGCATAACGTCCACAAGAATCACATCTTCAATGTCCCAAAAGACAGTGATCATGATCTTTCCGGCTGAAGGAATTGTCTTGAATTTTTTTCTTCGCGGTGATTGCGTATTCTGCCACTCCATTGACTATCTTTTTGTCTCAGGTTCAAAATGATGTGCCCAGGTTTCGTCACCTGTAACGATCTTAGCCAAAGCGTTCTCTCCATCAGAATTGAAACGCTCCAACAATTCCGAAGAAATTGCTTTCCTTTGCAATCGGTGGTCATTTGTGAGACTTCGAGGAACCCATCTTGCGCAAACCTTAGAAAATCCGAGAGTTTTTGTAACTGCATTTTCACTACCAATGCTGACTGACAGCTGTAAGGCCAATTGTTGAGTAGTGATTCGCCAATCAGTAAGAATAATGCCCTCAGCGCATTTCAACATTTCTGAGTTGGTGGCTGTGGCAGGACGTCCACAGCGCGGCCGATCAAGCAGCGCCGTATCTCCACTTCCTGATTCTTTGATTCTCTGAACCCAGCGACTGACTGTATTCCTGTCGACTGCAAAACTTCCATACACATCACATAGACGCTTGTGAATGTTCAAAACAGTTTCCTTCTCTGCAACGAGAAATTCTATCACAATTCGCTGCTTATAACGCAAGTTGCTAACACGCTCCATTTCAACGGATTAGGGCAGCCGTATTATTTGGTCGGTTGCAGCGCAGTTTAGTGCACACAATTGGCACATGCCATATTTGAAGTGTGCACAATTTCATGCTTCTATCTTCATTAATAGCTGAGAAAAACGATGTGGTGCATTACTTTCTGAACGCCCCTCATATATATATATATATATATATATATATATATATATATATATATATATATATATATATATATATATATATATATATATATTCTTCTTCTTTGATCCTTAGCCGCCGACCGTCAAAGCAGTCAGTGGCCATCACGCCTCGTGGCGTTTTGTACGGGAACAATATATTGATTCCACTTTGCTCGGTCCGTGGCCATCCTTCGTACAGTGCCTCAACTCTGGTTCATTCTTTGCATCTCAGCCTCCACAGTCCTCCGCCTAGTTGTTTTTGGTCGGCCTCTCTTTCGTTTTCCTTCAGGGGTCCATAGCATAGCTCTTCTTATGATGGCATCGCGGTCTCTTCTGAGGACATGGCCAACCCAGCTCCAGCGTCTGCCAGCTATGATGGTGTGCATGTCCTCCTGGTTACTCCGAATAAGTAGTTCTTGGTTGTTGATGGTGTTTAGCCAAAAGATTCGGAGAATTTTCCTTAGGCAGATTGTGTGGAAGGAGGACAGTTTCGACATTTCCTTCTCTGTCACTCTCCAACATTCCGCACCGTAGAGAAGCACAGAAAGTACACAGCTCTCATACAGTCTTAATTTGGTGTTTGTGCTGTACTGCGAAGACTTCCAAATGTTGTTGAGAATAGCAAAGGCTGTTCTCGCTTTATTCATTCTGTTGTTAATGTCCTTGCTTGTTCCGCCGTAAGGGTTACTATGCATCCTAGGTAAGTGTGGTGGTTTTTGATGTTATGCAATGTTGTTGTTCTGTATTCCTATTGTACAGAATGAGGTCAGCTGTGAAGGTCCCTGATTATAACAAATTTTGGGTTGAGTTATCAGAGAACCTTTCTGCTACCACCTTATGACCTCAATTAGACCTATTCTTGACTAGTATGTATAATAGCTACGTCTAATGTCTAGGGTTATGCCAGTGTGGTGTGATGGTAATCTAACACTAACCTTAATACACACAAACATAAACAAATATTAAAGTCTATGATCAAATGAACTAACACCTGGGTTAAATTTTTATGTGAAAATCTTTTCTATACAATTTATTGGTCCTGAACCTAGTATTCTTCTGGTCAGGACTTTCAAAATTAAAAGAACTCAAGGTATATTCAAAAATGCAAATTTTTAACCCAAAGGGACAATTTGTCCAAAGATATATTGTTAAAATATACTAATAGTGTTACTAAATGTTTTATATTACTGGTTTCTAACACTGGATGGCTGTTTGGGATTCTTTAATCATCCCCATTTCTTAAATACACAATTTTCAGTGTCTAATTCTTTGGGGAATCTTTTTATTATGTTATACAAGGGTCACTAGGATTTGATGCTGATGAAGAGTCCTGTGCCAGATAATATACTTAGCTGGTACAACTTGAACCGTCCGTATTCTTGCTGTAAAAACGATCACTTGATACTGGCCCAAAAGTAACAGGGTGGACTCTGTAGATCCCTGTCACTACTGGAAATGAAAAGACTTCTCAACTGCTTTTCACAGACATCTGGCACCGGACAAGTGCCAGATAAAAACCCATAAATTCAATGAATAATCACAAGTACGTTGATTAGCAGACTTCAGATGTCTTGCTGGCTGGACTGTGATGCCCTTTTGTTTTATTTTATACATTTAATTTAACAAGGCAAGTCACACTTCACAGAATTTCACACGTCCTGTTCTAGGGACTGTATTATGCAAATGGCGAATAGCCTATCTTAGTTTTCCTTAATATAAAATGCGTTGGCCAATGAGATCCAACTACTAAGCTTTTTAGTTTGAATTTGAAAATATTGGCATTAACAGACTTGATCGTTGGACATAACAAGTTTTCTCCTCACTCATTCTTAGATTTCCACTGCTAAAATATATTTAGTGTTAAGCCATCCCATAATTTCTCTCCCCTTGTCTACCACTCCACTAACAGAATACATGCTTGCTTGTCTCATTTCCAACAACGCGTTCAAAATTGTAATCGTTAGTGACTGCAAATTGAAATGCAAAACCGCCAGTCTGTCCGTTAGTCTGCACGACAAATACAGTCTTTTGTCAATAACTTTCTTATCTACTGGAGGATTTTGTATTTTTAAACATATTATTTATCAGGAGAAGATAAGCCATCAAACTAACTAGGTTTTATGATCCTAAACCTATTAATAACGAAGTCCATATTTTTTCCAGAGTTAGTTTCAATTTCCACTATCATATAAATTACGCCATATTTTTCCTCTCCCGCGTTGTCCAAAACTGAAACTACCAGTCTGTTACGTCATAAAATGGACTCTTTTCCAGCGAAAGCGCTGTCTGTGTGTTTATATATATTTTCTCAGTGTGCCTATAATTCGAACAAGTAGTGGGTTTTTTCGGGTATTTTTAAATTCTACAAAGCTTGCGACACGTTACCGAACACCTGCCATGGTATCGTCTCGCACAGTCGTCTTGGGTTAGCTAGTCCCAAGAATCTAACGCTTGACAAAGTGTGGCATGTGTTCGCTCTTTCTCTCTCTCCCTCTCTCTCTCTCTCTCTCTCTCTCTCTCTTATGTGTTCGTTTATGTCTCCCATGTTTTATTCTTACTATTTTTCGTGGAACAACTAAGCTTGTCTTTTCAAAATTTTTACCGTTAACCCTTAACTTTCGCATTATAAAGTCTAATACCACTAGCGCGACAATAAGGTTTCACCTACGTTCTTATCTCAATGAGATGACTGGCGCGGGGAAAGAAGACGCGTTACAACTATACTATTATTATTTCTACTCATATTATTTTACTTTTATACTTATAATTAATAATTTTATCGCTGTATCAATGTACTTTATCACAGTAAGTAAATGTGTCTGTCTGTTCTAACTTCTGGTTCCTTACTGTTATTGGCTCAGGATTGCCCACATTTAGTGTCATGACCTCTGTCTTCTTCAGACTGATGTTCAGGCCAACCTGCTGGCCATAGTTATTCAGTCTATCAGTTTTGTCTTGAATGTGTTGATGTGAAATATATATATATATATATATATATATATATATATATATATATATATATATATATATATATATATATATATATATATATATATATAGGCATTAAATTCCACATTTTTATTGCACCTTACGCTTATATAATATACAGTATAGCACTCACAACATACACTATCCACAAAACAATACTTACAGTAGTTTGGCCTCTGATCCAAAGGTTTTGGGCTAAACTTGAGCTTGCCATAAGGGACGAATATATTTGCGTTCACTCGATACGACATGATCAAGTTAATCTGGCTGTTCCAGGCAGAATTCTGATCTTAAAAGAGACAGAAAGAAGCGAATATCATTCATCACGACATGTACAGATGAACTGAACTATGTGGCCGCGAGAAGCAGTTTTTGTTGAAGAAAACAAAGTTTAGGACCGTATTTGTGAACAATTGTTAAATAATTTGTGGAAGATGTAAACAAATGCATAAACCAAATAATATATTTTACAGTCATTTTCACCCAAGTGTACTTCTCCAACCACTAAACACACATTTAGGTGCAGTATTTATATAACACTTATTGATGTGACAATTACCCGTTAACTCCTCGCGGTGCACGTGTCTTCAACAATGGCATGCCAGTCCTTCAGCTTCTGTGCCGTTCGTTCTAGATCGTTTTAAGTTTTATTTATCCATTACGTATCTGTCTCTAGCCACGTGTTTTGCAATCTGCCCATGCCTCTCTAAAGCTGGGAATTGTAATACTGTGTTGTAATGCTATTAAGGGATTTAATCAGTATATTTTCTACACAACGCCAAAATCATCTTCTCATACCTTGTTCCACTGGCATATGTCAAGTTCGTGTCATCAGTTCCGCACTGACGATCTTTTCCTCACATTTCAATCCTATACATGATCTCCCAAATATCCAGCCAGCAGAAAAGAATTGCATTTGAATAGCAAAATACCGAATAAATAAGAAATAAAGAAAGCTATACAGCTCCTGCGAGATGGAAAACTTCATTAACTTTAATGAACATTTAGCTGAGGTCATCAAAACAGACACTGACACTTCTTTAGTGATATTAGACACAACATTATTTAACGTCTAAGAGAGAGAAGAAATACAAACAGATGATGAAAGGTGGTGTCTTGTAGGGCGGTATAAAACTGCTTCCACTTTGCTCGGTCGGCGACCGTCCTTCGTGCAATGCCCCAGCTGTGGTTCATTCTATGCATCTCGGCCTCCACATTTCTCTGCCAAGTTGTTTTTGGTCGGTCTCTCTTTCGCTTTCCTTCAGGGGTCCATAGCATAGCTATTCTTGTGATGGCATCGGTGTCTCTTCTGAAGACATGGCAAACCCAACTCCAGCGTCTGCCAGTTATGATGGTGTGCATGTCCTCTTGGTTTCTCCGAGTGAACAGTTCTTGGTTGGTGATGGTATTCGGCCAAAAGATTCGGTGTATTTTTCTTAGACGGATTGTGTGGAAACATGACAATTTCGACATTTCCTTCTCTGTTACTCTCCAGCATTCCGCATCATAGAGAAGCACAGAAAGTACACAGCTCTGATATAATCTTAATTTTGCGTCTGGGCTGTACTGAGAATACTTCCAGATGTTGTTTAGACAAGTAAAGGCTGTTCTTGATTTATTTATTCTGTTATTTGATGTCTTTGCTTCTTCCGCCGTCTTGGTCTTAGTATGCATCCTAGGTGTGTAAAGGTGTCTTTCTGTTCCAGCTTCTGATTCCTTATTGTTATGGGCTCAGGGTTGCCCACATTTAGTGTCATGACCTCTGTCTTCTTTAGACTGATGTTCAGGCCCACCTGCTGACTATACTTATTAAGTATATTCGTTTTTTCCTGGATGTGTTAATGCGAATGTGCGAGTGGTGCAATGTCATCTGTATATTTCAGATCTTCCAATGTAGAAAACATAGTCCATCTTATTCTTCTTGGACTGCCCTATGTTGTCTGGCGCATCATCCAGTCTATGACTGTTAAAAATAAAGTGGTTGATAAGGGGCATCCCTGTCGTACTCCTGTCTTCACCTCAAAAGTTAGGTTGCTCTGCCCAACACTACACGTAAAGTTGGCATAGAGGGTTTTTATAAAGGGCACTGTGCAGCTTGGAATTCCATAAACCCATAGCATTTTCCACAAACTGTCCCTGTGCATATTGTCAAAAGCCTTTTCAAAATCCACAAAATTAATGTACAGTTGTCTCTGCCATTCTGAGACTCCTCTATAATGTTACTGAGGGTAAATATATAATCTGATTGCATACATTACAGAAGAATAATGATGTTGTCAGTGCATGAAACACATTGAACAGAGTAATACGTGAAAGATGAAACGAGCTATAGACAGAATGTTGAGCGAAGAACGGGGATAGTTTTGACAAAATAGATACTGTACAGGCCAGACTTTACTTTGCATTTATGGACCACGAAACCGACATAGTATAGACCAGCCTTTCTTAACTTTTTCATCCAGGAGGAACCTTTGAAATAATTGTCATGTCTCAGGGGACCGCTAAATAAAAATGACACAGGTCATGGTCACCTTAGCGTGATCAGTTAGTTGTAGGTCATGGTCACCTTAGCGTGATCAGTTAGTTGTAGGTCATGGTCACCTTAGCGTGATCAGTGCTTTATAAATATAATAATCTACTGCAAATTGCCAATACTCTTTTGAGTAGAGAATTATTTTTTTCTGTGGATCTACAGTTGACATTCAAAAATCCGGCCATCGATAATCCGGTTCCTTCAGATTTTCGGCATGGATTTCGGAGTGCATTTTTAAATTTACCGCGTTGGCGCGCCACTGTTTTCTGGAGCCGTTTATGTTTTGATGCAGCTGTTGGGTCTTGCTTGCACGTGTTAACAGGCATTCCTGCTCATTCCTTCTCATTTTATCATTTATTTGCTGCTGTATAGCCCCATTATGGATTCAGCAAATAAAAGAAGTGGTGTAAAACGTAAACATCGTAATTTGAAGGACTGTTCAGGTAGTCATTTTCTGTTAAATATATACAGCATATATAACCATAAAAAATCCGGCATTTTCAACAATCCGGCACTCCTCAGGTCCGGAGGTTGCGGAGTTTTGAATGTCAACTGTATTTATTTTGGACAACTTATTAGGCTATTCATTTTGCGTGGTTTTCCCTCCTGACAAATGATATCTACTCTAATGATATCCACTCTAATGATATCCACTCTAATGCAAGTCAGTTGTAGTGTGGTGGGTTTTGATGTTATGAAATGTTGATGTTATGTTTCCTTATTGTACTGCATGAGGCCAGCTGTGAAGGCCCCTGATTCTAACAAAATTAGTGTTGAGTTATCAGGTTACCTTGCTTCTACCACCTTATGGCCCCAAGCAGACTTATTCTTGACTAGTATGAATGATAGCTACGTCTAATATCTAGGGATATGCAAGTGTGGTGTGATGGTACTTTACCAATAATACACAACCATACAAACAAGTATTAAAGGTCTAATATTAAAGGAAGTAACACCTGTGATACTTTGTACAATTAATAATTTTCTGTATGATTTATTTGGTCCTGAACCTAGTATTCTTCTGGTCAGTACTTAAAAAATGAAAAGAATTCAAGATATATACAAAATATAAAATTTATACCCACAGGGACAAGTGTCCAAACAAATACTGTTACATTAAACTTAATAGTGTTACTAAAATCTATCTAATACTGGTTTCTAACACTGGATGGCTGTTTGGGATTTTTTAATCATTCCCAGTCTCTTTATAAACTAATGTCAATGTTC
Organism: Oreohelix idahoensis; assembly: GCA_024509875.1. NCBI lineage: Eukaryota > Metazoa > Mollusca > Gastropoda > Stylommatophora > Oreohelicidae > Oreohelix > Oreohelix idahoensis. The sequence goes on along the minus strand of JAMPIV010008188.1, from coordinate 85,836 downwards.
ATTTTTATTAGTGAATTATTTTAGTTCTTGGATACAGGGGTATGCTGCTATTATATCTGATGAACTGTTGGGGTACCAGATATTTCACTTATCTGGCCCACTGTAACTGTATGACTTCTTTCGGCCGAATGACCACTGCTCCAAAAGTAATAGGGGGGAACTGGCGACACCTATCCCTACTGGCCTCCTAAACTTCTCAACAGCTTTCACATAGAACTCTGGCACCGGACTAGTGCCAGATAAGACCCAGAATTTAATGAAAAAAACACAGGTACGTTGAATAATAGCAGACTCCAGATGTACTGCTGGCTGGACTGTGATGCCTATACTTTCATATATTTATGCTTTTAAAAGGCTAATCACTTTTCACAAAATGTACAACGTCCTGCTCTCGAGACTATCTTCTGCAAATGGCGTCAAGCCGTTGAATTTTTTAAATAATATTAAAGGCTTTGGCCAATGACCGAACGACAATTTTGAAATTTGAAACTAAAAGCAAAACATGCTTGATTTTTGGACACTACCAAGTTTTTTCCTCTCTCTTTCTTAGATCTCTACTGCTAAGTATATTTTGTGTTAAGCCATCCCATAATTTTTCTCCCCCTTTTTTGCCCCCTTTCTACAACAGACTACTTGTAACCTTTTCCTGCCTTTTATCAAGGACGCGTCAAAAAAGTCACCGTTAGTGCAAGTCCAAGCGAGCATGTGTTTGTCTGTCTGTACGAACAAATACCGTCTTTTGTCTATAACTTTATTTCTATCTGTCCGATTTTTGATTCGAAACCATATTACCCATCAGAACAAGACCCGCTCTAAGACTAGCTAACGTTTATTATGCTAAAGTTATTAATACAAATTTCCATATTTTTTCCATGTTGGTGTTCGTTGTTTCCTACGTTCTACTACTTGAATGTTATAAAAATCGCCTGAACTCTTCCTTTTGCCCGATAGGAAGTAATTATGTGTGTGTGTATATATCTATTTTTCCACAGTGTCTGTGGTTAGAAATGTATGGGACTTGCGGGGTATTTTTAAATTTTCAAACTTTGCGACATCGTTCTCGACACAAGCTAACGGCACGTCTCGACTCGTTGGCCCGAGTAGCTAATTCAAACCTCTGACTTAACAAGCCGGCAGCAGGTGTCCGCTCTCTCTCAATCTTATGCGTTCGTGTGTTTTATTCTTTCTATCTTTCCATTACGCTAGTAGCTTTTCAAACTTTTATCGTTAACCCTTGACGGGCGCATTTTAAAGGCTGACACTACCAACATCAATGCGTTTCCTGGCGCGGTAAAGAAGACGCGTTACAACTTTACTAATTTTATTTCTACTGCTATTATTTTGACTTTAATATATATAATTTATTAATGATTTTATTGTTGCATCAATGTACTTCACCACACATCTCCCCACCTAAGAACTTGCCTGATGCTAGTTCCAAACATTGATACACATAGATAAAATCAAATCCCTACGCCTGCTGAATACTCTGATTTGGATCACAGGGATGCCTACTGAGGAAGTCTGCACCCACGTTCAGTGACCCCGGAATATATTCGATGGTAAATTGATATGGCTGTAATAATAACGACCATCTTAATAATCAGGCATTTTCATGCTTGGCCTGTGATAAGAAAACGAGAGGCTGATGATTCGTTTGGACCACGAATGTTCTACCATATAGATAGATCTGGAACTTTCGTATCGCCCAGATCAAAGCTATACATTCTTTTTCGCTTGTTGAATAGTTTTGCTCCGCTTTGTTTAAGTTGCGGCTAGCATAAGCGACTGGGTTCAGCTCTCCCTCTGGTGACGATGATCTTTGCAATAACGTAGCCCCCAGGCCCACATTGCTTGCGTCACTTCTCACCACAAATTCCTGACTCAAATCAGGTAATTTCAAGATAGGCTTGCTTGTAAGTTTTTCCTTTAACTCTTGGTAGGCGGATTCACATTCGGCTGACCAAACAATTCTATCAGGATTTCCCTTGCGGGTTAAATCCGTCAGAGGAGCACAAATAGAGTAAAAATTTTTGATATATTTCTGATAGAATCCACATAACGACACGAAAGATCTCACGTCTTTCTTTGTTTGTGGCCTAGGTGCTCTCTGCAATTTTTCAAGGTTCTTGGGGTCAGGGGTCATACTACCCTGAAACACAGTATGTCCCAAGAACTCCAACTCTTTACAACCAATACAACATTTTGTTGGTCGAGCCGTCAAATTAGCCTCCCTTAGTCTATCGAACAGCATAATCAAAGAGTTAATGTGTTCCTCAAATGTTTCTGTAGCAATGAGGATGTCATCCATAAAGTTTGTGATGCATGGGTTATTTAGTGGATCCAACAATTTTCGCATCATCCTAGAAAATACACTCGGAGCATTTTTCAACCCAAAAGGTAACATGTTGAATTCGTAATGTCCTTCCGAAGTGCTAAACGCCAAATAAGGTCTGACCTCAGGCTTCACTGGAATCTGATAATAGCCTTTGCTCAGATCCACCTTCGAAAAATATTTTGCCGTGTTTAACCTGGCAAATAATTGATTTGTGTCAGGTAATGGATCCACCTGTTTCTCTGTGACAGCATTCAGTTTCCTGTAATCTATACATAGACGATGTTCTCCAGAGGGTTTTCTCAGCAAAACCACACTGGAACTATATGGAGATTCGCTATGAGAAATAATTCCTTCTTTTAATAGGTACTCAATCTCCTCTTTCAAAGCTTTCTCCTTGGCAAACGGGATCGTATAGGCTCTCATACAGATCGGTGTTGGGTCTACTAGTTTCATGTCATATTCTAACAAATTCGTGTGCCCCGGTTTGTCTGCTAACACGTCTGTATGCTCAGTCAGAACCTTTTGAACCTGTTCCCTCTGTTTTTTCGTCAAGTGTTTACTGACTTTTACATGTGCAGGTGTCTCACATGTTTTAAGCGATACTCATGGGATGTGAGCGGTTCACTCTTCATCCCTGTTGCTATCGACAAGGACATTAAATGTGTTCCTTCCTGGATTTCCCTGTCCAGATACTTCTTTAGAAAGTTCACATGATATACTTTCTCTTTCCCTTTCTTATCGATTTTATAATTTGTTCTAGACACCTTCTCTAGAACAGTATATGGACCTTGACATCCAATTTGTAGTTTATTTTGGCTGCCGGGCAGTAGAAGAAGCACCTTCTCTCCCAAAAATAATTCTCTATCCTTAGCTTTCTTATTAAAATAGGCAGCATGTTTTTTCCTGGGGTGTCAGAGATTATCATTTGCAAGTTTCCAGCCAGTTTTAAGACGAGTGGTCAGCTCGTTCAGATATTGGTATGATGAGGTAACAGTCTCTTCTGCCTTCTTATCTGTCCAGGTCCTCAACAAATTACATATGGACTTTTAGTTTTACATACTTATTTTTCATAGCACCTGTCAGGTCCTTTACATTAGAAGCCTTATAGTGAGGACCTTTCTTCCTAGAATCATCACTCACAAATCGTCCACTACCAATTATTTTCTTGGTGTTTTCTTCCCACTTTAAGTTCATTGTGAGAGATCTTCGCTCTCTTTTCGTTTCCTCCAGTTTAAATAATTCTGACCGAGGGATTGTCAGCTTAGTCTGGGGTAAAACTACTCTTGGTGCTCGTCGCATGGTGGCCATTCTAATACATTCAAGTGAAGACTGTGTGTGAAAAGGGGGTTTCCATTCCACTGTGTCTACTTTATTACAATTATTTTTATTTACAGGCCTAAGTTTGCCCCATGGCGTGTCTAGGTCCTGATCAATTTTCCCCCTTGTGGGTGTTCCCTCATGAAATACGCCACATGCTTCTACAAAATTCTCAACGATGACCATCATATCTGGCCAATAATATTTTTGAGCTACTTTTTGGCAGATGGTACCTACTTTCTCGTGGTCTCCATCTTTTCCAACATGTAAACTCCTTATTACCTCTGTCCTATACATTTTAGGAAGTACCAGTTGTCCGTGACCATTTGAACCAGTCCCAGCCTTCCTATATAACAATTTATTCTTTATGTAAAATTATCCTTTGCTTGGAGGTGTATGGCAGTTACGCAATTTTTGAAAGCACGGCTTCAGTGACCTATCCTCAGCCTGTGCCTTCCTCATCTCTTCTGGATGAGTATTTATAGGTTCATCTTCCTCCTTTCTGGATTGTGATCTGGTCTGCACTGTTGCCATGACCAGAGGTCTCTTGGGATTCCCTAAGAAGACATAACGACACCCCAATATCAGAGGGTAAATGGGTGCGTGGATCACTGCTGCTCTGATTACTCCTTCCACATAGCGAGTTTTCACCGTTATCCTGGCAATGGGAAGTTTCATAAGTGGTATGTCCGTGGTCGCCCCTTGTATCTCCACTGTTTCTGAGGTATACTGATCTGGGTTCACCAAGTGCGCACTCACAACAGAATCAAAATCTACGCCTGTATCATAGAGACACCTAATGGTGACCCCATTGCAGACTACATTCTCACACACTTATGGGTGATAAGGTTCCTGCTGTCCAGTAGGTTTTTCCTTTCCTCCCTTGTTCCCCATCTTCATAGCAGCAAATCCAGAAGTTTTCTTATGACAAATTTTTATGTCATGACCTTCCCTCTTACACCATTTGCAATATAATCTACCTTGATGAAAAGGTTTTCTTTCATCATATTTTCTATCATTGAATTGTGCATTTTTGTTTCTAAAGTCATTGCGTGGCCTATCAAAAATGTGCTTACCTTTGTTCCCCTGATCTCTGTTATCAAACCTATTAGAGTTTTGTGGAGCCTTAAAATTGTCAGTCTGTTTCTTTTTAGCGCCAGCTACCTCTGCCTGGGCTGCCTGATACCTCTCAGCGACATTAAGTACCTTACTCAGCCTCTCTGCATCTTGTTCCATGAGAAACTTTCTCAAGTCTGGAGCCATGGACTCTCTCAATTGCTCAATAAGGATCATCTCTTTAAGATCTTGGGTTTTCCCCAGAGCAGTCCATTTCTCCAAGTACGTCTCTAAACGTGCAGAGAACTGGTGATAGGTCTCACCCGACAGTAGTTTGGCATTCCTAAACTTTTTCCTGTAAAGTTCTCCGTTCTTTTCATACCTTAGCAAAAGAGCCTGCTTTAATAATAATAATAATAAATTCTTTAAGCACCAAACACGGCGCATAAGGCAGAAACCAGTGCTCTCCATGTTGTTCGTTGTGACGCCACTCCTCTTAACTCTTGCACATTATTTAGGCCCAATGTTCTTCCTTCTCTTATTATTGTTCTTCTAAGTGTTTCTTTTGGTCTTCCTTTTTTCCTCTTACCCTCAGGAACCCAAGTGAGCGCCTGCAGTGGTATTCTGTTGTTTTGCATTCGTAGGACATGACCGATATATGACCATCGTCTTTTCCTTATATAGTCGGAGACATATTTCTGCCTAGAGTCTTCTCTTATTTGTCGATTAGTCTTGAATTCTTTCCAATTTGATGTTCATGAGTTTTCTAAGACATTTGTTCTCGAATGTATTCAGCTTGTTCTCCAATGATTTTGTTATTTTCCAACTCTCACAGCCGTATGTTAACACTGAGATAACATTTGAATTAAACAGACGAAGCTTGGTATGTATATTCAATGATCGTAATTTCCAAATGTTAGATAATCTATTGAAGGCGCTAGCTGCCAAAGCAATTCTAGTATGGATTTCTCTTGTTGTGTCACCATCCTGAGTCATTTTACTGCTTTAACATGTCATAATTGTCTTGGTCGTTTTTGCTCATCTTGGCAAACACTTAATAAGATGTTCCCCTCAGCCCCTGAGATAACTTTAAACTTCACCTTTCCTTCTCCAACCCATAGGTGGTGGCTAAAACCTCAAATCCAGACATAAATGACTCAATGTCATCGTCCCTCTCAATAAAATGGTCTAAATGGAACCCCATAGCTGAAGTTGAGGCTCCCTGACTAGCAGTGGCATCGGAGGTAGAAGGGCTGGCACCATTTTCAGGAGCATGGCATTGAAATTCGAACTCTTTTAGTTGTAGCTCGTGCTCCCTCTGTAATCTCTTCTCCTCCTTTTCAGCTTCCCTCTCTGCAGCCTGTTTTCTTTCCTCAGCCTCCCTTTCAGCCCTTTTTTCTTCAATTTGGAGCCGCTTTATTTCAGCCTCCCGGTCCGCCTCCAATGCCCTAGCCTCTTTGTCAGCCTCAATCTGCAACCGTTTTATTTCTTTCTAAACTTCTAATTTTCTTTCAGCCTCTTTTTCTAATCTTTTTTCTTCACGTTCAATAAATTTATCCACCTCTGCAGTGACATACTGAACCAACTCTGGTCCATCCATATTCATCTCTTTTGCAGCCAGCACAGCAGCAGATCTAAACTTTGCTAGGTCAGCCATAATATCAATCTTTAAAATGATCTAATATCATTTTCAAATCCCTAATAAACAGAGTACTATCTCTAACTAATTAATTAACCAATCAATTAACTAATTACTGGCTCTCAACAGTCCATCAGCTTTTATTTTCCCTTTTAAATACTTTTATAACTTTTAGGGGACACTTGTTCTACAATATTTAAATTTCTAAACACTAACAAGTTCAAATCCCGGAATAAGAGACCCCAATTTATTGTTGTAGGTTTTGATGTTATAAAATGTTGATGTTATGTTTCCTTATTGTACTGCATGAGGCCAGCTGTGAAGGCCCCTGATTCTAACAAAATTAGGGTTGAGTTATCAGGTTACCTTGCTGCTACCACCTTATGGCCTCAAGCAGACTTATTCTTGACTAATATGAATGATAGCTACGTCTAATGTCTAATATGCAAGTGTGGTGTGATGGTACTTTACCAATAATACACAGCCATACAAACAAGTATTAAAGGTCTAATATTAAAGGAAGTAACACCTGTGATACTTTGTACAATTAATAATTTTCTGTATGATTTATTTGGTCCTGAACCTAGTATTCTTCTGGTCAGGACTTTAAAAATGAAAAGAATTCAAGATATATACACAATAGAGGTGGGCAAATAGAGACACTTAGCTGTGTCGAGACATTCGAAACAGTGGGTTAAACTGTGTCGACGCACTGTTTCGACACAACGGCACAGCGGCTCTTTTGCCCGTATCGCGGAGAAAGAAGTCTCTTATAGACAGTACCGGGGCGGGTATACATGAACTGTGTGAGACAATTTCCTCTGTTTTTACTGTCGTGTGTGAAAATCTATGGCGTTTCGTGTGACCACAATTCAATATTTTTACACAAGTCTTTATTATGATGAAATAAAACGTAGATATGATGATAGCTGCAGTATATGGGAAAATTATAAAAAAAACAACAATAATAATAACAGTAATAATAACACATGATATCAAACTAGAGTAAGCTAGTTTTGGTAGACAATGATTCAAATCCACACCGAGTACACATATCAGCAGAGCTAATAAAGTGTCCATTACATTTATACGAACACGGACACTTTCAACTTTAACATAGCGCCTAAAACATTGACAACTGCAGCACTGACACATTTTCCAGTGTCTATAACTTCTCAGCAAAAATAATATCACTTGCAAAATCAAGTCGTTATAACACATCCCTGAAAAATATGACATGTTTGATATTCCATACTAATGTTCCGAACGGTTTATTCGAGGCAGACACGAACTGAAACTGTGTCCATGTATGGAATCTGTCGGACTGTCGGACTCGGTGCTGTTTCGAAGCATCTGCAAAACAGCGAGGCAGACGGAACTGAGATTGTGTCGAACCAAACAAACCGGCAGTGTCGAATCGCTCGCTGTTTCGAAGCATTGTTTGACACACACACACAGTAGCCATCTCTACTCTGCAAAACCGCGAGGCAGACAGGAACACACTGTATCGACACGGCTAGAAGGCTCTGTGTCGAATTGTTCGGGTACGATACTGTTTCGAAACATTGTTTCGACACATACACACAGTAGCCATCTCTAATACACAATATAAAATTTAGACCCACAGGGACAAGTGTCCAAACAAATACTGATACATTAAACTTAATAGTGTTACTAAAATCTATCTAATACTGGTTTCTAACACTGGATGGCTGTTTGGGATTTTTTAATCACTCCCAGTCTCTTTATAAACTAATGTCACTGTTCATTTTTATTAGTGAATTATTTTAGTTCTTGGATACAGGGGTATGCTGCTATTATATCTGATGAACTGTTGGGGTACCAGATATTTCACTTATCTGGCCCACTGTAACTGTATGACTTCTTTCGGCCGAATGACCACTGCTCCAAAAGTAATAGGGGGGAACTGGCGACACCTATCCCTACTGGCCTCCTAAACTTCTCAACAGCTTTCACATAGAACTCTGGCACCGGACTAGTGCCAGATAAGACCCAGAATTCAATGAAAAAAACACAGGTACGTTGAATAATAGCAGACTCCAGATGTACTGCTGGCTGGACTGTGATGCCTATACTTTCATATATTTATGCTTTTAAAAGGCTAATCACTTTTCACAAAATGTACAACGTCCTGCTCTCGAGACTATCTTCTGCAAATGGCGTCAAGCCGTTGAATTTTTTAAATAATATTAAAGGCTTTGGCCAATGACCGAACGACAATTTTGAAATTTGAAACTAAAAGCAAAACATGCTTGATTTTTGGACACTACCAAGTTTTTTCCTCTCTCTTTCTTAGATCTCTACTGCTAAGTATATTTTGTGTTAAGCCATCCCATAATTTTTCTCCCCCTTTTTTGCCCCCTTTCTACAACAGATTACTTGTAACCTTTTCCTGCCTTTTCTCAAGTACGCGTCAAAAAAGTCACCGTTGGTGCAAGTCCAAGCAAGCATGTGTTTGTCTGTCTGTACGAACAAATACCGTCTTTTGTCTATAACTTTATTTCTATCTGTCCGATTTTTGATTCGAAAGCATATTACCCATCAGAACAAGACCCGCTCTAAGACTAGCTAACTTTTATTATGCTAAAGTTATTAATAAAAATTTCCATATTTTTTCCATGTTGGTGTTCGTTGTTTCCTAAGTTCTACTACTTGAATGTTATAAAAATCGCCTGAACTCTTCCTTTTGCCCGATAGGAAGTAATTATGTGTGTGTGTATATATCTATTTTTCCACAGTGTCTGTGGTTAGAAATGTATGGGACTTGCGGGGTATTTTTAAATTTTCAAACTTTGCGACACCGTTCTCGACACAAGCTAACGGCATGTCTCGCACCGTTGGCCCGAGTAGCTAATTCAAACCTCTGACTTGACAAGCCGGCAGCAGGTGTCCGCTCTCTCTCTCAATCTTATGCGTTCGTGTGTTTTATTCTTTCTATCTTTCCATTACGCTAGTAGCTTTTCAAACTTTTATCGTTAACCCTTGACGGGCGCATTTTAAAGGCTAACACTACCAACATCAATGCGTTTCCTGGCGCGGTAAAGAAGACGCGTTACAACTTTACTAATTTTATTTCTACTGCTATTATTTTGACTTTAATATATATAATTTATTAATGATTTTATTGTTGCATCAATGTACTTCACCACATGTAGGAAGAAGAAATTGCAGTTTTTGTTCCTTTTTTAATGTCCTACTTGATATTTTTAAGCCTATCCAAGTGGGCCGAAAAGTCTTTTTATACATTTATACTCCATGATGCTAATCAAATATAGTTTGTGCAGGAGTGAACATGGTCTTATTGCGCACTGCCGTATGGAGCTGCTGAGCCAATGCACATCACTGCGAGTGCTAATATCGCCCCGTGTGCAAAGTTAAATCTCTCACGGGACCCCTAGCGACCTCTCGCGGAACCCCTGTGTACCGTGGAACCCCGGTTGAGAAACCCTTGTTTAGACAAAGAATCGCGTTAGAAACTAATAAGGCATTACAGAGTCCCCTTTAAGCTAGTTAACCTAATGAGACAAATTTATAAGGACATTAAAACTGGAACCCTCAACGAATGGCAACCAACGAAGGCTTTATAGATAAGAAATGTAGTGCAGCAGGGATGTTTCTTTATGGCCTTTGTCTTCTTAAGGCCGTAGACTGGAAACAACAACATCAACAGACAGAGTTCTCCAAGGAGTTCTTGAAAAACGCTTAAACTACTTAGATCTTGCCCGACAAACAGGCTTCTCTGTCCCACAACATTAACCAAGTGTAAGATAAAACTAGAACACTTGATACGATGTAACAAACGAAGTGTCTTAAAACACACAGAGATAGAGAGGATTGGAATATATGCGAGAAAGAATATCCCGATTGTTGTATTTGGAATCTAACGTATATCATAGCTGACCCTGAGCTAGCAGCAGAACTACAGTATTAGAACCACTATTTGCACAAGTATGGAAAACAGGGACAACACCAACGGAGTGGAACAAAGGAATAATTGTCAAATTGCCAAAGAAGGGAGATCTTGCAGACTGCAACAATTGGAGAGGAATCACTCTTCTCTCAGTTCCCAGCAAAATACTAGGCAGGATAATTATACAGAGAATTTCAAAAGCAATAGACCACAAACTGAGAAAAGAACAAGCAGGATTTAGAAAAAAAATAGAAGATGTGTAGATCATATACGAGTATTTACCCTCAGGAACATTATAGACCAGTCCTCAGAATGGCAAAGACAGCTGTACACTAATTTCGTTGATTTTCAAAAGGCTTTTGACAGTATACATAGGGACAGTTTATGGAAAATACTGAGGGCTTATGGAATTCCAAGCTGCATAGTGTCAATCATAAAAAGCCTCTATGCCAACTTTACGTGTAGCGTTGGGCAGAGCAACCTAACCTTTGAGGTGAGGACAGGAGTACGACAGGGATGCCCCTTATCAACCACTCTATTTTTAACAGTCATAGACTGGGGGATGCGCCAGACAATAGAGGGCAATCCAAGAGGAATAAGATGGACTACATTTTCTACATGAGAAGATCTGGAATTTGCAGATGACATTGCACTACTAGCACATTCACAGCAACACATGCAGGAAAAAACGGATAGACTTAATAAGTTTAGCCAGCAGGTGGGCTTGAACATCAATCTAAAGAAGTCAGAGGTCATGACGCTCAATGTGAGCAACCCTGAGACCATATCAGTAAGGAATCAGCAATTGGAACAGACAGACACCGTCACATACCTAGGATGCATAGTAACACCAGACGGCGGAGCAAGCAAAAACATCAACAACAGAACGAACAAAGCAAGAAAAGCCTTTTTTAGTCTAAACAACATCTGGAAGTCCTCTCAGTACAGCACAAGGACAAAATCAAGATTATATCAGAGCTGTGTGCTTTCTGTGTTTCTCTATGGTGCGGAATGCTGGAGAGTTACATAGAAGGAAATGTCGAAATTGTCATCTTTTCACACAACATGCCTAAGAAAAATTCACCGAATCTTTTGGCCGAATACCATCACCAACCAAGATCTGCTCACTCGGAGCAAGCAAGAGGACATGCATACCATCATAGCTTGCAGACGCTGGAGCTGGGTTGGCCATGTCCTCAGAAGAGACCCCGATGCCATCACAAGAACAGCTATGCTATGGACCCCTGAAGGAAAACGAAAGAGAGGCCGACCAAAAACAACTAGTCGGAGGACTGTGGAGGCTGAGATGCAAAGAATGAACCAGAGTTGAGGCACTGTACGAAGGATGGCCACCGATTGGGCAAAGTGGAATTAATTGGCTGTTGCCCTACAAGACGCCACCAGGCGTGATGGCCACTGACTTCTTTGACGGTCGGCGGCTAAGGATCAAGGAAGAAGAAGAAGAAGTATATGATATCATCAGAAAAGGCAGTTCTCTGTTTACGTGTGTTTAATATACGCGAATTGTTACCTACCGCACCAATATTATTACGCATTTTAGTTTTATTTGCGCGCCAAACTCGAAGTTACGCGACCTAGTATTAAGACATTTTACATTATATTATCTGCGCGGCAAAGGGATTGCGAGAGCAAGATAATGCCAGTTTGAATGTATCTTTGGGGGATTTTTGGAAGGCATTCACTATTATAGATGTGCTTTGACTATTCAAGACTGTATGGAATGAAGTTCCACAGAGATGCATGAACGGTGTGTGGAATAAAAAGTTATGTTATGACTTTGAAGGCTTTAGTGTTGATGACATTAGTATCACAGCTATTAAGGGTGGTGTCAGAATGGCTTCAAGATCTGGTTTAGACGGAGTTGACGAAAATTCAATTGTAAATTTGCTTGAATCTCAGACAGTACAATTGAGCAATGAAGAGTTGTTGGCCCTGTAGATGATCATCACGAAAGAACACGCTACGACTTGCACCAGCCAGCAACAACCATCACGCCGACAACTTATAGTGAAAAGATTAAATGAGACCTTTTAACTGCTTGAATCCTCGCTTAGAATCTTAGAACAAGATGATCCTAACATGGACAGGAGCTTTATGGTTAGGAGGAAAATGATAGCATGTGCTGCTCCCTACCAAGAAATTCCCCCGTAAATAAATAAAAATCTTCCGTAAGCAGAAAAAGTCAAACTCAACTCTGGACAGTTTCTTCAGGAAACAATCTATTGCTGCATCGCCTGTTTCTCTTTAAAATGACTCGCCACCCCCACCTTTCGTTGAATTAGAAATTGAGGCAAATGAGGAAGGTAATGGTTCCGCCCCTGTCAACGTTGTCGTAGATTTTTGATAGGGGAATTAAGACTTGGGTTGGTCCCTTCTGAATAGATTAGAATAAGTAATAGTCACAGTGAGAAGTAGTAATAGCAATAGATTTCCACGAGTCAGATGGTAGAATGTGATTTAGAGGCTGTCTCTGAGATCGAGAAATCTTCTCTCTCTCTCACCTATCTTCTACGACAGCTTTCGAGGAGTCAGACAGTCTAAACACCCATATATATATATATATATATATATATATATATATATATATATATATATATATATATATATATATATAGGCACTCACGTTCACGCACATACAAGACGACAGTTATACGTACAGACGTAGGGAAACTATAACAAATGATGATTTAAATATTCTAGAACGAGCTGACCAACACGCTGATTAATTTAAAGAGAAATTTTAATTATCATCTAAAATTTCTTCACAACACATAGAAATTACATCAAAGCATATACACATAGTCATAAAAAATCAAGGAATTGCTACAAGAAATGATAGACCCACAGTTAGATCTTATCCCTCGAGGTATGCCCACAGTCCTGTTGGAAGAAAGTGATAGCCCCCAAGGAAACAAGGCTACATAGGATTAGGTCTAATATTTCCCCTTCTTAAGGTATGGACAGACTTGATATCTCTGCTCTATTTTAAGGGAAATATGATTAGCAATACTTGCATACAGAAAGTTAAGATAGCAAAATGGGTGCCCAATTACAACAATAAAGAAATCACTCCGTCCTGCATTCACTCTATTCGGTCAGCCGAGCACACGTGCACATGTTCATACTCACAGCTTAGATAGCCACTTCTGGTAATACAATTTTTAGGACATTCACTTACAGACTCGTCAAGGGCAGTCTTTGACCAAGAAATCCCCAGTTCCAAAAAGACAGGATGAATTCTCTGCTTCCGGGAACGACTCCTTGGGTGTTCTTATTTTTCGGATGTCTGTTTAGGTCACATTAAAATTGTCCAGGCACGAAACATTAACAACGAGCACAGTGTCAATAGCTTAGGTTTCTAGAATTGAGGAATGTCAGATCGGTGTCTACTTTCAGGACAGAACTATATTTGGTCACCACACCACTAATCGAAACTCCGTCGGAATGTTACTGACGTTAATATTTTACTTGCCACAACGGCTACATTTGTACATAGAGTTTGTGCAGAAAATCTGATCTGGCTCAAAGGCCCAGTATAAAACAGTTAGTCTTTAATAAAACCCGTTAGTGGGAGTTGTACTCTGTCTATTTATGAAGACACGCGCTGTCAGACAGGTGTTAACTTGTAAACTCACGTGGTTAAAAGATAAAACTGTTTATGTTTCTCACAGGTATGTCTCTGTACTAAACGCTGGCAAAGTTTTGGGTTACCCCAGTATTCATTGGATAGGGAAGAAAAACCACAAATAAAATACTTATACATGCTACGTACTCGGATTATAACTTACATTTTTAAACTGCAAGCGTACCGCTTGACTTATCATTTAAACTTTCCCGTGAAATAAGTTATATATAAAAATCCATCATCATGAATTAGGAATACCTATGTGTTCCGTCACCACTCATGAAGCATCTAGCATTAATAAAGTTAGTTTAGAAAGTTTATTCTCGTCTGATTATTTTAGCAGTAAACTAAATTCCTTAATAACCGACTGAGTTTAAGCTAGAAATATAATTTCTGTTTTCCACTGTAACTCGTCACTATAAATAATACAGACTATATAAATTAAGCGCTCTGCACCAAATCTAACTAGTGAAATAAAATTAGCGATTTAACACTTTAAACACTTCACAAAATACTAGATATAATATATATAATATTTACCTCAACACAGAACTATTAAGAACTTAAACCACTTCGACCAAACTAAATGCCATCTCTATTAACAGAGATTCTTAGGAATCGAACGAAGGCTTGTTCTAGTCTTGACTGCGAAGTTACTGAGTGAATTAAGTCTCAAACTCTCGTATAAGATATATGAAACACACACAAAGAATGTGCCCTATTTCCAAAACCCCGCAATCTCTCGTCTTTCCTAACACTTACGTAACTTAGACTCATGCCGTAAGTGCCACCGGTGCGTCTTCACACCTACGTTAACAAACTGACCAAGAAGCGTGAGTGTCATGGAAAAACCCAGACTATATGTCTCATTCCCGAGCGCTGCGTGAGTGTCATATCACACTTCACTCTGGGAGAATCGTTAGTGTCAGGTGAAAATGCTAGACGGTATGACACCTAGCCTGACGAAACGCCCGTGACATGAGAAAAGTACAGACGCATGACTGCTATCTCTGTCTGCCCAGACGAGTATTCACACGTTCTATCGTCCACTGACATCTAATGCAATAGAATGCATTTAAACGCTCTCTCTCTCTCTCTCTCTTTCTGACACGTTATGTCATAAATGCGTTTCTAAATGAGAAAACGAAACCGGCAAAGGGAGAATGGGAAAGAAATTATTTCTCGCAAACGAACGAATGCGAAAAATACAGAAAAAAGGTAAAGAGTGATAATAAAATAGAGGATACGGGTGAAAGAAAAAGAAGAGGATATAGGCAATTTACGACCAATAAACTCTCCGTGACAAACGTTCAATAATTTGTCATGTTGCTTTCTATACGTGTACTTGATATGAATGGTATATATTAATTGAAACTGTTTTTATTGCATGTATTTATTTTTACTATTATGTAAGGCATTAGTGGAACGCATCCCCCATACTTTAAATGTTTTTGAATGAGAAAATCCTGTTCCATTAACACGATTTCTGTTTATGCGAGAATAAACAAAGAACTATCTGTATTGACAAAGTTGGAGGAACTGACAATGGTATCAAAATGAGAATACAAAGGCAATGGGGCTTTCTCTACATTTGGACATTTATTGAAATCGAAAAAACCAACTTAAAAAAAGGCTCTTTAATTTAAGTTTCAAATCAACCCTGTTGTATTGCTCTAAAATACGGAGAGCAACAGAACCAACACCCAAAACGTTACTGACTTTCTGGGTGCTTGTGTAGAATAGAAAGATTGAGATCGCTAATGCCGAATTGATGACAAGTTGCAGACAGGTGCCGGTGGAACAAGAGTTGAGAAGAAGAATATGAAGATGGATAGGACTCACGTTAATGAAACCTCATCATTAACAGCCAGTCCTTGTTCTGGGATCCCCTGTGTAATAAATACGTATAGAAGAAGACCAAATAACACGTGGTGAAAGATAACTGGACATAGGGACAAATAAAGACACTGTCCACGGATATCTGAAGTAATGAATGCATGGTTACGGCCTTCAGCTCACAATATGTAACGCTTTGCAACAACTTCAAGACTGAATCAGAATCACTAAAACAGCGACAATAGATGTCGTGGACATGGCTGTAAAGTGGAGTCGCGGAGTCAGTATTTTTGTGGAGTCGAAGTCGGTAAAAAATGTCCACGGCAGGCTTGAGGAGTCGGCCCAAGATTTTTGTTGACTCCGACACCTGACATTTTAGAAGTGCGACTCTTGACTCTGACAATAGTTTTTAAAGTCATACTTACTTAGTCGTTCCCCTTCTACCGTGAGGTGTAGAGGTTTTTAAAGTCATAAGGCATTAACTCGGAGTCAGAGTCGAGAGTCTGACTTCTAAAATTTGACTAGTCGGAAAATGTTCTGGCCTACTCTACAACCCTGGTCATGGATAACAAGGATAATGCAAGGCCCAGATTATGATCCATACAGATTTTCCCATCAGACATAGCTGTCTTAAGGAATAATAAAAACTAGTTGCAAGGAGGGGTAATCCGAGAAAAAGGAGGATACACAGTGTAGAAGAAATCGTGAATAAACATGGTATAACGCTGGTCAAATGGACACAATTCCCAGAGAACAATACTGGCTTATCCTCACATTGCAGTGGTGGGCAGAAGAATTAAATAAATTAACTCACTTTGGAGAAATTCCGCCCTGGTGTATATAGGTGATTCCCACATTGCTAATACATAGACCTGGTGTTTCCATCGTTGTGGGGGTCGAAAGCTGTCCTGGAGATCTACACCGTTCACCACAACGGCGTCCGTCTCATTTGTTACCGGTGTTTCATCACTCCTACACTGATTATAATTACAAAATGACACATCAAACACATTTCCGGAAAGCCAGATTGGACGTCTTAAGTAGTGTATCTTCAGTGTTTTCTCGGCTGCAACTTTGAAACTTGGCGGGGAGCAGAATATAAACGGGGACTCTTTGCAGTACGTTACTAGCGTGTCGTTAAAGGTCATGGTTGTTTTGTTAGAATATACTTCCGTAAATGTATGTGTGCAATTATTGACTTTGGTCGTTGTTTTATCACGAGGCTTCTCTGTAACTTTGGTAACCAAACTGGAGTTGAAAGCTGTAACGTTTAGTTGTTGGTCCGTAAAACGCTGTGAGCTGGTCATATTCCGCAAAGCTGATATCGTCGTACTCTGCTGAAAGTTGTCTTCAGTCTTTGAATTATTTTTGTTATTTCTCCAAAAATGTCTTATATAATCCAGATTTGCATAGTCTTTCAGACTTGAGTGCATGTTAAAAGCGAAAGTTGCTGGAACTTTCATTATGTCCGTGCAATATATCAAGCCAACAAAACTCAAAACACTGGCAGCAATGATTGTGGTAAAGATGTTTCTTCGTGATATCTCAGGGCAGAACCTGAAAGGCAAGAAGAGAAGGAGTTATCGTTACCATGGCTTGGGATATGACATGGTTGTAATATAAGACATTACATAGTGTTCATTTTTCTGAAGAAAACTTTGTCTTAAGAACGAATGATTTAAGAAATTTTGTTTAAAATTGTGGTTCGCACTGTTGACCTGCCATTGAAACATCATTTTTAGATGATGCGTAGATGGCAGGGCGGATAGTGTGATTCGCTTGCAGGCTAGGCGGGGTTGTCGCACGGAAGGTCCAGTGTTCAAATCCTGGGTAAGCCACTCATGTCTGTTGTTTTTCTGTTGTCTGGTGTTCTACTTCTTTATTTCCTGCGAGTGTCTGATAACTTACCGTTATATTTGTTTCATATTAATTTACTGTTTACAGGCCTCGGGTTTCCCTCCCTTATGTGTAATAAATATTTAAAAATTAACGTAGCTATTATTTCAAGACAATTATTGTAGCCCTGAGTTTAGAATATGTGTGAGTAAAAATGAGGATCAGCAGTAAAATAAGTATCATCATTCCCCGCCGTAAGGTACTTTGGTCGGTCGGTCTGTTACACTTTGCATACCGTCATTTGCGCACTTTTTTAAATATTTTTCGAGAGAGTACATTAATTTTCGAGCACTGCTAAGGGGGTGCAACTGTGTTTGAAAGTAAGGCAATAATTGTATTGTTTCCCCTAATATGTACTCTCGCGAAAATAGCACAGCGTGATGTGTGCATTAAATCAATAGACAATCAAGTTAACTCATCATTTGTCTTAAAAATAACCTAAAAATGTAAGTTTTTTGCATTGTTACTGTCGTAATTTGAATCTGTATACACAATACGATCATAGTTTCCGCGCTCAAAATCTAAGGTAAAAGATACAAAAATAAGAACCAATCAGAAAGATCCTTTTCTAGTGTCTATAAAGATACCTTTCATCAGAAGCAAAAAGGGCCTAATCTGTGTTTTTGACGGGAAGGAGTTATTTTATTTTGTAAAGAATGGAGAGAGATAAAAGTAAATACATAGCTATTAATACACCTGATATATTACTTAATAAATAGGTACCAAGCCGGTCTCATAAAAGTAAGTTAATTAAAGAGAAAAATTGGTTTTAGTGATATTTTTACATCAGGGTGGTACCCGATTTAAATACTTAAAAATTACCTAGATTGAAATGCAAGGAAATAGCTACAGAATATTCATATGGAACGATGGAGATAAATGGGCCGTTTAATTAGCACTTTAAAGAATTAAAATCGGTCCATTAATAACTGTAAAATAAAATAAATAAAATTAGTCACTTTGTACGCGGAGGGTAGGAAACCCTTGTAGTATGATTCTTAAAATAATTTTGGGCTTTGCATCTCATTGGTCGGATGTAGCTCTATAAATAGAACAAGGTTTTACAAAATTCCGCCACTAAATTTGAACCTTACACCAAGCTGCTTGAACTTAGCACTGTGCATGCAAAAGCTTTTGTCGTTCTGACCTGAAAGCGGTTCTAAGGGCCTTTGAAAGCTGGTTCAGCCTGTGTGTATTATTGCCTGATGGTTCTGTCTCGACATTACCACTTACGCTGCATTCACTCTTGAGGAAGTTTGTTGGTGACGAGAGCTCTTCATACAGTTAGAGCTAGACCCAGCTTTTCTCAACCAGGAGCTGCCAGGTGGGGTGTCCTGATGTGTGGCTGAAGATCAGCAGCATCTACAGTTAAGTGACCTTTAGGGGCCACTGAACAGAAAATCCAAACCCTCACCACAATTAAAAACTTTCAAATTAAGATTACCCTTGAATGATTAGATCAATGACAGTTTCTACTCAAGTGACTTAAAAAGTTCCATATACTGGGAATATAACATCAAGATTTACCTCAAGTGAATTGATTTTAGCCCTGTTCTGTAGTGGAATTTATTACATATGATACTTTACGTTACCCCTAGATAACTTGTCAATCAAAACTAAACATTTGAATCATTAATCTCTGTGGGATCATGAGAGAACCTCTACACCTCACGGTAGAAGGGGATTGACTAAGTAAGGGATCATGAGAGATAGCAGTTAGGTACTCAGAGTACATCATCATCTTTTTCTCTGGGAACTTATATAGCTTGACCCCACTTTGATGTCTATGCACCCTTGCTTTTTTCAGAGAAGGTGGTATTGCTTATAAGACCAGCCTTTTATCTGGCACTATCCTGGTATCCTCTGATACACCTATTTGTCCAGGATATCTTAAATTGTCATACATCTTAACCTCTCGCGACAGTTACTTCAAGACAAAATTTTAATTTAAAGTATTGCAGACTTATTATTATGGATCAAAATGATAAGTTGGCTAAAAGGAAGAGACGATCGCGTCATTCACAGCGAGCAAACGAGACAATAAAAAAAGCAGCAATGTAATACGTGTAACAGAATCAATACACTATAATAAAAAAACCGCCAATTTTGGCGGGTTGTTGCTAGTAGAATATAACAATGAAACATTATTCGGAAGACACATTTTTAATCATGTTTGAATTTTGAATGTTTACACTCTGTTTCTGTTTTGTGTTATACCTTTAAAATGATATATATTACTGAAGCACATTAAAAACGCACCACCTGCATAACCCAGGAACAGAGTGTGAAATGTAAATATAAGTGTTTACAAGTTTACATATTTGGAATCTTTATTCATTTTCCTATGAATCCATGCTGGTCATTAATTTGTACATTTGATTGTTATGAAATTCATTGCAATCTGTGCACGCAAGGGAGAAAACCAAAAATGCAACCAATAAAAAAATTCATTTACACTATCCTCAGTATCTGGTATGTTCACCGTGTGCTTGCAAACAAGATTGGTAGCGTCTCCGCATGGAACGCACAAGTCTCTGAAGGAAATTCCGGGGAATCAAGTCCCATTCACGTGTAAGAGCAGCTTCGAGCTGTTGCAGATTAGCTGGAGAACCTTGCCTGTAAACTCTGCGTCCAAGCTCGTCCCACAGATGTTCTATAGGGGACATGTCTGGTGATAGGGCAGGCCAATCAATCGTCACAATGTTCTGCTGCTGTAGATGTTGCTGCGTAATGCATGCGGTGTGCGGACGTGCGTTATCCTGCTGGAGAAGCTGCAAGTTTGGATAATTTGTGAACGCAGGAGCAACCAATACATCCAGAACCTCATCTCGATATATCACAGAATTAACATTTCCACGGAAGACGTGAAGAGGCAAGCGATGGTGAAAACTGAATCCTCCCCAGATGTGAATACTGCCACCTCCAAATCGGTTGTGCTGACGAACACAGCAATCTGCAAAGCGCTCTCCACGCCGTCGCCAAATCCGCATACGCCCATCAGCAAAGGATATGTTGAATCTGTTCTCGTTTGTGAATAGGACAGCATTCAACTGCAGTCTAGTCCATCTGACATGTTGCTCTGCCCATTGTAGGTGCTGCTGACAATGTCTGTGAGTCAAGTTTGGCCAAACATAAGGTCGTCTTGCAGTAAGGCCTGTATCTCTGAGTCGTCGTATGACTGTCATTCGAGAGACTTGCCCACGTCTACCCACTATTGCTCTTGCTGTTTGACTTGCCGGGAGAGAACGATTCCTTAGGTGACTCAGCACAATATGACGATCTTGCGCAGTGTTAGTAACTCGTGGTTGGCCACTCCGAAGTCTACCCCGGGAACTGCCAGTGGTTCCGTAACGTTCATTGAGACGTACACTAGTGCTGTGGTTGCAATTTATCCTTCTGGCAATGGCCCGCGAGCTCATTCCGGTCTCCACATACCAATGGCTCGTTGGCGGTCGTTTTTAGATAGTCGTGGCATTTCAAGCACATGTACTGGGTGTTTTGTCTCAACGCTCTTTTTATACCGAGTATACTGCCACAACGGGTACACATTTTCAGGGTCATAGCTGTTGAGAATCGTGTTGCACGTGTAACTTTCATTGTTTTCATGTAGTCTGTACACAAACCCGTGGGTTGAATCATGAACTTTCCATTCCAGCAGACATTTGCTCACTACCTCAAGACAAACACGGGGAAAATCCATTCCCACACTTTTTTTTCCAGCTTCTCGACATCAGCATATAATAATGGTGCGTTTTTAATGTGCTTCAGTATATATATATATATATATACATAACATTGTAATTCCCTTTTATTTATTTATTCCGTGTTGTCTGATTCTCGAAACATGATTAGAAACACAATTAATAAAGTTGTTGAGCTGATGACATCAGCAAGACAAGCACCAGTGGAACAAGCGATGACTAGCAGACAATGGCGATGGACGACAGGACACACATTGAGAAACACCACTGATATAAATACCACTGATATAAATACCACTGATATAAATACCACTGATATAAATACCACTGATATAAATACCACCGATATACATACAAGGCAGTCCTTGTCCTGGAGGCTCCAGGGTACAAGAAGTACCGGGAGACAGACGAACACACGGTCATCTATGTACAACGGACTAACTCGGGCGTTGGCGTAGCTGGAGAGTCCTTTGTAGGGCTTTGTGCTAGCAGATAGATTATGTTGGTCCTCTTCAGGACTTAGTATCTATCAACGCTGATCGGGCTGGCAGTCAACAGAGTTGACTTTTTTTGGAAGGTAAATGCGCTCTGATACGAGGGACGGTCAAAAAGTAATGCCTCGTAATTTTTAATTTCATTCAATAGGCAAGAAAACAGATAAAATTCACATTGAAATGTAGCCCCAAGTCTGAACTTCAAAAATTTATTTCTCAATGTAGTCTCCGTTATTTGTTACAGTTTTTGTTCATCTTCTCACAAGGGCATGTATCCCCGCACGGTAAAAATGTGTGTCCTTTTTCCTAAACCACTGGCGTACGGCGCGTTTAAGGGTCTCGGTGTCCTCAAAGTGATGTCCGCGAAGACCTTCTTTCAGTGGTCCAAACAGATGGAAGTCAAAAGGTGCAATATCAGCACTGTAAGGGGGATGTAGTAATAATGTCCAGCAAAATTCTGTAATCGCATCAATGGTTCGTTTAGCGGTGTGTAGCGTGGCATTATCGCGCAACAGTAGTGCAGTTCTCTGATCTTTTAATGGGTAAAGTCCCTGAAGATGACCTCTAAGCTTCATCAAAGTTTCAATGTAACGGTCTGCATTCACCGTGTTTCCCTGTTCCAAGAAGTCGAGAAGAATCACACCCTTCTCATCCCAAAACACGGAGGCCATAACTTTCCCTACAGACGGTGAACTTTTGAACTTCTTTCTTGTCGGCGATGTTGTGTGATGCCATTCCATTGACTGCCTCTTGGATTCTGGTTAAAAATAATGAACCAAAGTCTCATCACCTGTAACAATATTCGATAAAAACTCTTCTCCTTCAGTTTCGTAACGGTGCAGGAGGTTGATGACTATGGTTTTCCTTGTTTCTTTATGTCTGTCTGTCAACATTCTGGGTACCCACCGTGCACAAACTTTTGAATAACCCAGGTCTTTAATGATGTTCTGGACACTGCCTTTACTAATGGACAACATGGAAGAAAATTCATCCAGTGTTACCCGACAGTCACCACGAATGATGCCATCAACTCGATTAATGTTGTGTGGAGTCACTGCGGTAGATGGACGGCCAGTACGCTTTGCGTCAGCCATTGAGGATTGACCTACTTCAGCTTCGTCACAACGATGTACCCAACGTCGGACAGTGCTAACATCCACTGTTGAATCTCCATAAACATTCTTCAAACGTTCGTGGATGCGAATTGGGGTCTCGCCTTCAGCATTGAGGAATTCTATGACATAACGTTGTTTTAACCAAACGTCTTTGGCAGCCATTTTGTAAACTGTTACAGTGGTGCCACCTGTTACTGAAATAGGCTGGTAAGGGTATACAGTGCAGAAGAGTGTTTGAGGAATCCTGCAAAATTTACAAATTGCACACCGATGCAGTATTTACATACATAAAAAATAGGAGGCATTACGTTTTTACCTTCCCTCATATAACCACATAGGTTGAAAGGAACGCGCCTCGCCAGAAAAAGGCAAAAACCGAAAAAAAAGAACACACGGAAAAGAGAATTGGAGACAAACATAATACAACATTAGGACGACAGTGAAAAGACATTGAGCTGATGACACGTGACAGGAAGACGTTTTTGAGATAAGTTTGTTAAAGGAGTATGCTCTTTGGTGGCTGAACGGTGATGACGAAGATGATGCTGATGATGATGAATAATGATGAGGAATTTACATTTACCTTTTCGTTCGTTCTCCGAGAAAATTCATATTTCTTGGTTGACCTTGGTTCTCTTCTTCACACTGATGTATGTGGTGGTCTCCGTGCTCGGCTGGGGACATATTAATTTGCAGTAATAATACGCGCTCTTGCTCACATATAAACGCATTTAACAACTATAAGTGACACGAAATTCGTCACATTTAGAAATGGCGTCATCTACTAATCAAGAATCTCAACTTGACATTAGTGAAAACATTTTGCATATTCTTCCAACTAGAAGCCATTATACACATAATTAATCATCTATCCAATGACGACTCTTGGGCTGTGCGGATGCACACGGCTCCGACTTGCTAGAGGCGCAGAAATTTATATTTAAAAAAAAAAAGAGAGAAAATATAAATTCCTTAATTTTAAAGGAACAAGAACAAATAAACATAAAATGTAAAAGTCAACGATTATTTACATATAGAAAGCAAATAATATTCTTATATGTCTATATTATTCTTTTATAAAAAACAGCAATAAGGTCCCATTTTGAATAAGGAAAATATTACAAACAAGATTTTCAAGACATGCATTCATTAAGTTTTTGTACAATGTTATATTGAACACCACTTGCGAAAAACAGTCGAGCGAAATGAACTCTCGTAAGAGTACAGAGTATAGAGTAGTGAACAGGGGTGGGGTATGTGTCACGTTAATCAACACATCTATCCCTATGCAGCGGTTTTCAAACCCGTGCAGTAACAATACACCGCGCCCTGGGGCGCCGTGCCTGACGGTTAGGGGCGCCGTGCCTGACGGTTAGAGGCGCCGTGCGTGGATGTGGATTTTTTTTCGTATTAGCTGTGGAAAATTTCAGTTTTGGTGTTTGTCAACCTGCGTGACCGCGGAGAAATTTCACTTTTGATGTTGGCCAGCCTTTGAAGTCTCGCTCCCCCGACCCGCCTATCAACTTTCCGCGCATTCTCCTTGCGCGACCATAGTAGGTAACACGGTGATTTTCTGTTTTCAAACGTTTTTGATTGTGTTGTGAGTTTGATATAAACTATGGAAAGATTTTTTTAATTTGGCAAGTGTAAGTAAAAAGCGAGAACTTGTTGAGGATGACAAGGAAAGTGGTAATGAGGAAAGGAAACGTAAGTATAGAAAATACGACGAAGGTTACTTAGATTTTGGTTTCACGTGCACTCTTGTGAACAATGAAGAGCGTCCACAGTGTGTTTTGTGTTTCAAAGTACTCTCTGTCGAATGTATGCTGCCTAGCAAATTGAAGCGCCATTTAGAAAGTGTTCATAAGAATGATGTGGGCAAACCAAGAGAATATTTCTCTAGAAAGCTGAGTCAAATGAAAGAACAAAAATCAGCATTTTCTAAGCAGGCGACAATCTCGAGTAAAGCTCTTCTAGCGTCCTACAAGGTAGCATACCGGGTAGCAAAATGTCAGAAATCCCATACGATTGCAGAACTCGTTTTACCGTGTGCTATTGATATGGCGTCCATTATGGTTGGAGAGTCCGTGGGAAAACAGCTTTTGCCCATTCCTTTGTCAATCAGCCGTCGAATTCAAGATTTAGGAGAGGATATGAATGAACAGATTATGGAAAGAAAATGAGGGGGAAGGACTTTGCTTTGCAGCTTGATGAGGCCACTAATAGCAATAGAGATGCTCATTTAATCTGTTATGTGCGGTTACAAGCCCTCATCCACGGCAACGCTTCTAATGCTGTTTGGAAACATTAGAGAAGCACTTGCTTCACAGCATTTGAGTGTTGATTTGAATGAAGTCCTGCAAACTGTCATAAATGTGGTGAACTTTATTAAAACTCGACTTCATAGAGCTAGATTTTTCAGTAAAATGTGTCACGATATGGGGGCTGAGCATACGTCTCTCTTATTTTATAACAGCACTCGATGACTTTCCATAGGAAATGTATTATCCCCGCATTTTTGAACTTAGGCGAGAACTCTGTTCTTATCTTGAAGAAGAGAACCATGTCAGTGCTAAAGTGCTTTCTGGACACTGACTTCCTGTTAAAAGTTGCATTCCTCTGTGACCTTTTGGAAAAGTTGAACTCGTTGAATACGTTGTCTGCAAAGAAGTGAAACTCATTTGATTCAACTTATTGACAAAGTTTCGGCCTTCAAAAAGAAGCTTCTTCTTTGGAAGAGAAAAATCAATGAAAAAGGAGAAATGGACCACTTCCCAGGTTTGCAGCAGTTCATTACAGACAATGGAATAGATTTTAGTGCAGATATTGTTTCTATAATTCAAGAACACTTATCTCAACTCAGTGTTCATTTTGAAAAGTACTTTCCTGAAAACTGTGACAGGTTTCAGTGGGTTCATAATCCCTTCAGTAGTGATGGTCCTTCCGACTTCAGTACTGCAGAAGAGGAAGAACTGATAAAACTTTCATCAGACTCTTCACTACAAGCGAAGTTTCCATCCATGGCATTGCCAATATTTTGGTATTCAGTAAAACAGGAGCTCCCAAGCTTGAGCAAGAGTGCACTGAAGATATTAATTCCTGTTGCAACCTCCTATCTCTACGAGGCTGGGTTTTCAGCAGTGGCTGTCATAAAAACCAAGTTCAGACCAAGACTTGATGTGGAGAAGGAAATGAGGGTAGCTTTATCTCAATTGGTGCCAAGATTTGACAAGCTGTGTAACAACAAGCAAGCTCAAGTTTCACACTGAGGTGACTGGTACTTTATTCATCATATTTTTATTTTAGTTTTACTGTACAAGTTTTTTGTTATGGAGATTGAATCATGAGTGCATTATATCAGTGAATTATTTTCAGACAAACATTTTTAAAAATGTTAGAAAAAAACTACTTTATCTGTGCTGTTTTTTTTTGTTATAGTAAGGGATTTCAAAGTGCATTTTGCGTACAATTTTTCTTGTACGTGTAATTTTTTCACAGATTGTCCAGTTGCATTTAAAAAACAATTACATTAAACTTTACATTGTTTAAAAGCTTTTCCAAAGCTCTCCTGCTAAAAAAAGTTAGGCTAAATGTCGAAATATCGCTAGAGTTTTTACCAGTTATCCCACAGGGGAGCCGCAGAAATACAATGTAGTTTGAACTCATAACTCCACGTAGACTGTCTTTAAAATTCATATTTATTGTCCAAGTTAGTTTTGTCATGGACCCAAAAGGAAAGTCAAAAAAATTACTGAGAACTGAATGCTATTACAGAAGGACAGTGGTTGAAAACCGCTGGCTTAGAGCAACATAAAATGTGTCACGTTTATAATCACATATATCCATTTTAACAACTTTCAATTTGCCTCATATATCATCATCATGATCAGTTGCCATCTCCACAACGAAGGTTGGCTGTAATGGATCTCCAACGTCTTCTGTCTCTTGTCTTGGTGGTGCACTCTGATAGACTCTTTCCTGTCCATCTCTTGATGTTGTCTTCCCACTTATAGCGTTGTCTTCCCCTTGCACGTTTGCCTTCAACTCTCCCTTCTGTTATGGTCTTCTGCAAGGTGTTATGCCTTTTTATGTGGCCAAAGTATTTTAACTGCCGAACTTTGACCTCCCTCATTAGTTCTCTTTTCATACCTAGATTTTCTAGAACCTCCTTGTTTTTATGTTTTCATCTTCACCAAAACTTTCCATGAGATACGCCCCATTCTTCTATATATCCACATTTCAAGAGCCTCAATTCTTTCTTCCAAATGCTTATTCATCGTCCATGTTTCTGCACCATACAGAAATGCAGAATCTATATAACACTTTATGATTCTCAGTTTTAATTTGTGAGATAACTGTTTGGATGTCAGTATATGTTTCATGTTGTTGAATGTAGCTTTGGCCATTCCTATTCTCTTCTTGATTTCTGTTTCAGATCTGCCATCTTCTGTTATTATATGACCAAGATATACGTAGCTCTTGACTTGTTCCAGAATTTTCCCATTTACGCTTATCTTTAATGTGGGTTTATCGTTTGTTTTGCTAATTATCATAGTTTTTGTTTTCTCAATATTAATGTCGAGTCCATATTCATGACTTATGCTGTTCACTTGCTTCACTAGTTCTTGTAACTCCTGTTCGCTTTCAGCTAACAACACGGTATCATCTGCATATCTAAGGTTGTTTATTGACCTTCCACTGATGTTCAGTCCTGGTATTTCCTGTATCTGTTTGAAAATTTTTTCGGTGTATAAATTAAATAGGCAAGGGGACAGCACACAACCTTGTCTGACACCTTTTTTTATGTCTATGTATGGTGAATAATTCCTTCCAGATCTTACTGTGGCAGTTTGCTCCCAATAAAGGTTACTGAGTATTCTTATATCTTTTCCATCAATATCTATGTCTTTGAGGCATTCAATTATTTTCTCATGATGGACTCTGTCAAAAGCCTTCTTATAGTCAATGAAGCACATATACATACTTTTTTGGACCTCTGTATTTTTTTCTGCTAATATTCTAAGGCAAAATATTGCCTCTCTTGTTCCACTGTTCCGTCTAAAACCAAACTGTTCTTCTTGGATTTCGCTGCCTACTTTACTTTTTATTCTTTCCTGTATGATTTTGAGCAGTATCTTAATTGCATGACTCATCAGGCTGATTGTTCTGAAGTCTGAACATTCTGTTGCATTTGGTTTTTTTGGGCAATGTTATAAAAACTGATGTCTTCATGTCGTGTGGTATATATCCTGTATTGTAGATATCGTTGCATATTTCTGTGATTGTATCTATACCAAAGCTCTCCAGAGCTTCTATCATTTCAATTTTTATGTTATCCATGCCTGCTGATTTTCCTTTTTGTATCATATGAATGGCATTCTCTACTTCTGATCTGAGAATGTTTGGGCCTTCATTAGAATCTGGTGATGGTTTTTTACCTCTGTTGTCCTCGAATAGTTCTTTTACGTATCCTGCCCATCTGTTTGATATGTCTTTCTCATAAAGTAATATTACACCATTTTTGTTCTTGATACAGCTTCCTCCTTGTGCAAACCGCGACCGATTTGATAATTTCTTTATTTCTTCATGCATATCTCTTGTCATGTGCTTTGCTTCCAAGTCTTCTATTTCCTTGCATTTTGTTTCTATCCACCGTTCTTTTGCTTCTCTACACATAGTACGTATGTCATTGTCTATTGTTTTATATTCTGGAGTTTTTTTGCTTTCTTTCTTTCTGCCATTTTATTCAAGATGTCATCTGTCATCCAAATTTGATTTTTCTTAGACTCCTTTTTAGGTAAATTTGCATTTGCTGATTGTATGCTTGTTTTTAAGCATTCCCATTTTGCGGTTGCTTTTTCTTCTGGGTTTTCTCTTCTATACTGCTCCATGCTTTCTGTCAATAACTGTTGATATTTATTTTTGACGTCGATTAAATACTTCTGTTTTATATCTGGTTGTTTCAGCGCTGATATTTCTATCTGGGGTTCCTCCTGTCTTCTGTTTCCTGCTCTTTTCAGCTTTATATTTACTTTGATGACGACTGGATTGTGATCTGAATTTATGTCGGCGCCAGGATGTGTCTTTGCACTTGTGACACTGTTCTTAAATCTATGTTTTATCATGATATAGTCGATTTGATTTCGTGTTACATCTCCTGGGCTTTTCCATGTGTATAATTTCCTTGGGTGGTGTTCAAAAAAGGTGTTACATATGACCAGCTGGTTTTCTTCACAGAACTGGATAAGTCTGTCTCCTCTATCATTTTTTTGTCCCTAATCCATACTGTCCTACTATTTTCTTGTATTTTCCTTTTCCTACTTTTGCATTCATATCACCCATTACTATCAACACATCTGTAGATTTGACTGGTTTAAGTGTGTTTTGTAGCTCTTAATAGTATTCTTCTATTTCTTCCTCGCTATGATCTTTAGTTGGTGCATAAGTTTGTAAGATTGATATGTCGAATGGCTTTGCTCTCATCTTTAGTAACATCATTCTGTCATTGTGTGTCCAGTATCCACATACATATTTTTCTAACTCCTTCTTTATCAACATTCCTACCCCTCTTTCATGTTTTTCTCCTCCTGAGTGTATAAGCGTGTACTGGTCTCTTTTTATGTAGCCTGTATCCAAAAGTCTTGCCTCTGCAACTCTCAGTATATCGAGTTTCATGTCGGTTGCCTCTAATATAAGATTGTCAAGCTTTCCTTCTCCGTTTAGAGTTCTAACATTCCATGTTCCTATTTTTAGGCTTCTCCTACTAGTTTTTAGGTGGTCTTTCTCAGAATGCTCCCTTTCAACAGAATTTAAGGAACACTCGTCATTATGTACTTCCTTACTCATTAGAGGAGTTGCCTCTTCCCTGTTAATTTGTACAGTCGATTCTTCCCCAGGGGACAGAGAGTTCTCTACATATCGGTTCTTATCTTGCTGTTGTGATCCCATTACGTTCTGTAGGAAGTACGTGGTAAGGCCCCAATCTCTTCACGGTGGCTAACCATTGTCTTTTTCTATGTCCGACACGCCTCTAGTGCGCCACACACTTTGCTGTTTCGCTTTGCGAGCCGTTGATCTTCTCAGATTCCTCCGCCTCATTCACCGTCTCAGTCTTTGTGTACTAGGAATGAACATTCCCTTGAGTAAGATTGCTCCTACTCCACCCATGTAGTTTAGCCAGTCAGCCAAGACTGTTGCCCGGGATGTGGCCACCGCCGTACACAAGCGGTATTCGAGGAGCCATACATGAGCTAGATAAAGAGAGGAGAACCAAATAGGATCCTGACTATCCTAAAAAGGACATGGCTGTCTCTCACCGTGAGGTACTATCCCTCTCTCTTTATCCTACATCCCTCATATATAGAGAAACTCAAAGATTGCTCTGTACAAAGATAGAAACATCCTCATGGGAAAACAGGCAGCTGATCACTTTGCAGACTCCTTTGCTAAAGACAACAACATCGAAGTTAGCCCAGAGAAGCGACAGGAGACTCGTGAGAAACAACAATACACAGGACGAGATGGAACCATACCTAAAGTTATGGAGGCACCAATCACATTCAGAGAACGGGAGCTTGCAATATCCAAATTGAAAATGGGAAAGTCGCCAGGAGTTGATGGAGTGTCCAATGAAATGATTAAGAACTTGGGAACCACAGCAAAAACAAAGCTGCTGCAGATCTCCAATATCTGTTGGAACTCAGGTAGAGTTTCACAGATCTGGAGGGAAGCAATCATGATACCACTCTTAAAACCAGGAAAAGACAGTTCCACAGCCTCCAGCTACAGACCAATCAGCCTTACAAGCGGTATCTGCAAAACTATGGAACGTATCATCAACCTCAGGCTACAGTGGTACCTTAAAAGTGAAAACCTTCTTGCACCACAGCAGGCGGGCTTTAGGCAATGTTATTCTACCGAAGATCAGGCAAATTACCTTTCCCAAGAGATTGAGGATGCGTTCCAAGATAAGAAACTGGTACTAGCAGCATGGATAGATCTAAGGAAAGCATTTGACAAGGTTTGGAAAGAAGGGCTTCTGAAGAAACTGAGAAATTGTAAAGTGAATGGTAGGATGTACAAATGGGTGAAAGCATACTTGCATAACAGAAGAGCCAGAGTACAACTAGATGGCCTCAAGAGTAAGAAAATTCTACTGCGTCATGGCGTCCCTCAGGGAGGGGTTCTGTCCCCCACACTTTTTCTAGTCTACGTCAACGACCTGGTTGCTGAACTACCCCATGGAATGAAAGTGGCAATATACGCTGATGACCTGGTAATATGGTGCACAGATGAGCACGCAACAGTGGCCACCAAACTGCTACAAAGAGCTATAGATGCCTTAACCTCATGGGCAAATAGATGGTGTGTCAGCATCAACACAGACAAGTGCATCACTACGCTCTTCACCCTCTCTCCCAAACGAAAAGCTGGTGTCATCAAGATAAATGAAGAGCTCCTGAGAGAAGATAAACAACCCACCTATCTCGGAGTTACATTCGATGATAGGCTGACTTGGAAGCAGCACATCAACAAGGCAGCAACAAAGGCCAGGAGGAAGTTAGCCATCCTGAGAAAACTAAGTGGAACCACATGGGGAGCCAGCGGGAAAATACTTGGTAAAGTTTACCACCAGGACATACGACCACACCTGGAATATGGGTCAGCTGCGTGGTGTCTATCATCAAACACCACATTACAAGAGCTAGATAAGGTGCGAAACCAGGCGCTTAGGGTCATCACGGGGGCAATGAAATCAACGCTTAAAGTGGAGATGGAGAAGATAGGGAGGATACACGCACTGAAAGAACGCAGAGACACGAAAGTGCTAACATAGACAGAAAAGAAGTTCCTCTGTATGCCGAGCCATCCAATGAAGGACAGATTCCAACACCTAACAATGGGGCGATTGAAAAGAAGCAGCTTTATCCACCAGGCCAAACGATTTCGAAGACAAACCTAAGACCTGCCTGAAGTTAACAGCCCCCTAAAGTCTGTGCCAGACCAAAACCCTTGGAGAGAGGAGCCTAGACTACCAGTACACATGCAGACAAAAGTGAAAGGAATATTCGACATGGATGAACAGAACAGCGTGCAACGTAGGACAGTCACTCTCAGTTTCCTGAATGATGAATACCCACATGACCTCTGGGTCCGAGTATACACGGATGGGTCAGCACAGAATGCAGTAAAGAATGGAGGAGCAGGAGTGTAAATAGAATACCTAAACAACACTAGGGATACGGTAAGAGTACCAACGGGGAAATTCTGTAACAACTATGATGCAGAAATCCAGGCAATCAAGGAGGCAACTGAGAAACTATTGAACATCAATCTCGGTCCACAGCCTGTAGTATTCCTAACAGATGCAAGATCAGCACACCAAGCACTTCAGTCCAGAAAACTGCCAGGTATACAAGCCCTACTTTCTGAACTGTGCAACCAGCGCAGGGTCGCCATGCAGTGGATACCGTCTCATTGTGGAATACCAGGAAACGAGAGAGCAGACGGACTGGCTAAAGAAGGTGCTGCAGACGAACAACCGGATGTACCAGTTACGTACCATCAGAAGAAAAAGATGATCAAATCTATCAGAAAGCCACCAACATCAACGCAGGATGACTACCAAGCTATGAACAGATCAGAACAAATTGTCATTCTGCGCCTCAGAACAGGACACAACCGCCTCCACAGCCACATGTATACAAAATTCAAGATTGGCAATTTAGTCATGTGTACATGTGGACAGGCACCCCAGACTGTGGAGCACGTACTTCAAGATTGCCCCGAATATGATATATTGAGGCAAACCCACTGGCCCAGAGAAACAACACTGGAAGCAAAACTATACGGCCCTCTGTATGAACTACAAAAGACAGTGACGTTTATACAAGAAACAACATTGCAGATATAGACAATATATTTCAAGCGAACGACAGAATAAGAAGAAGAAGCCTCATATATAAACACATCTATCCAATACAGCAATATAACTTAAAATTTGTCAAATTTTATAAACACATCCAACTCCTTTAACAACTGTAAATGTGTCTAATACATAAACACATCTGTTGAGGTTCACTTCCTGGTGCGAATCAACTTGAATGCTTCAATATTTGTACATCAACTACGTACGTAAATAGAATAAAAAAGCGTGAATGTGATGACGCGTGAGTGGTCTCTCTCTAAAGGAGCCAGCCTTTGCCGTTGAGCGAACAGTCTGTCTTCTTTCTTATCCAGTGTGGCTTTGCCACTTACAAAAATATGGAACACACACTTATATTATGTGTACGAGTTTCTCATGAGGCCATGTGTTTAAATATTCTTCTTCTTTCTTCTTCTTTGATCCTTACCCGCCGACCGTCAAAGCAGTCAGTGGCCATCACTCCTAGTGGCGTCTTGTAGGGCAACAACAAATTGATTCCACTTTGCTCGGTCGGCTTCCATCCCCCGCACAGTGCCCCAACTCCGGCCCACCCCCTGCATCTCAGCTTCCACAACCCCCCGCCAGGCCGCCTCCGGTCGACCTCTCCCTCGTTTTCCCCCAGGGGTCCAAAGCATAGCTGTTCTTGTGATGGCACCGGAGTCTCTTCTGAGGACATGGGCAACCCAGATCCAGCGTCTGCCAGCTATGATGGCGTGCATGTCCTCTTGCTTGCTCAGAGCAAGCAGACCCCGGCCGGAGATAGAACTCGGCCAAAAGACTCGGTGAATTTCTCACAGGCATGCCGCGTGAAAAGAGGACAATTTTGACACCTCCCTCTTTGCAACTCTCCAGGACCCCGCACCACAGAGAAGCACAGAAAGCACACAGCCCAAACATAATCCTAATTCTGTGCCTGTGCTGTATCGAGAGGACCTCCAGATGTTGTTCAGGCCAAAAAAGGCCGCTCTTGCCCTAATCATTCTGACGCTGATGTCTCCGCCCGCCCCGCCGTCTGGTGTCACCATGCACCCCAGGCATGCGAAGGCGTCCGTCTGCACCAGCCGCCGATTTCCTACCGACATGGGCCCAGGGCTGCTCACACCAAGTGCCACGACCTCTGACTTCTCTAAACCGATGTACAAGCCCACCCGCTGGCTAAACCCATTAAGTCCATCCGTTTTTTCCCGGACGTGCCGATGCGAATGTGCCAGCAGTGCAACGTCATCCGCACACCTTAGATCCTCCAACGTAGAAAATGCAGTCCATCCCACTCTTCCTGGACTGCCCTCCGCCGCCCGGCGCACCACCCAATCCATGACTGTCAAAAAGAGAGTTGTTGATGACGGGGATCCCTGCCGCACTCCCGTCCCCACCTCAAAAGCCAGGCTGCTCTGCCCAACACTACACGCAAAGTCGGAACAGAGGCTCTCTATGATTGACACCATGCAGCCCGGAACTCCACAAGCCCTCAGTACCTTCCATAAACTGTCCCTATGTATGCTGTCAAAAGCTTTTTCAAAATCAACCAAATTAATGTACAGCCGTCCTTGCCACTCCGAGCACCGCTCTACAATGTTCCCGAGAGTGAATATACGATCCACACATC
Organism: Oreohelix idahoensis; assembly: GCA_024509875.1. Lineage (NCBI taxonomy): Eukaryota > Metazoa > Mollusca > Gastropoda > Stylommatophora > Oreohelicidae > Oreohelix > Oreohelix idahoensis. Next base: position 51,336 of record JAMPIV010008188.1, on the reverse strand, counting down.
TTCTGCTCCCTCTAAATCCTGCTTGTTCTTTCCTCAGTTTGGGGTCTACTGCTTTTGAATTTCTCTGTATAATTATCCTGCCTAGTATTTTGCTGGGAACCAGGGCCGGATTAAGCTAGTACGGGGCCTGTAGCATATGTTAAGGAAGGGGCCCTATATTTAAAAAAAAAAAAATAAAACAACACAAACATATTTGAACACATACATTTTTAATTTGCATAGTAATTATCATTATCAAAAGTAACAACACAGTCAACATTATTGTTTAAATATTAATGTTTCTACATTTAGCATGAGCAAATTTGTTGATGATATAGCATGTATCAATTTCACGCAGAAGTTTATGTTCAATGCTCATTAGTGGGAGATTGTTTAATCTCTTTTGACCCATGGTGCTCCTTAGTTCATTTTTAATAAGTTTCAGTTTTGAAAATGATCGTTCTCCACTGCAGTTGGTTACCATTAGTGACAAATAGATGCGCAAGGCGATTTCTACATTTGGAAAACAAGACTCCAAAGAATTGTCAATTATCAAACGGTAAAACTGTAACTCTACAAGGTCTAGAGTAGTGCCAATATGAGAAGCAAGATCAGTTTTCAACAGTTCTGTAAACTGCGCAAGTTCTTCACAAAGACTTTCTTCCAGATCTTCCGGATATGATTTAATAAGATTCGATGATCTCGTTACCACCTCTTCAGGTGTAAAAGACTGTAACTGACGAAGGAATCCAAATACATCATTCAACTTTTGATAAGCTTTCTGGCGTTTTGACAAGGCAGAGAGCAAGCTATCAATAAGGGCAAGAAATGTTTGGCTTTTAAACTGCTGAGAAGGCGTTTGAGATTCAACAAGTGGATCAAGTGTGCTGGAACCACTGAAATCATCATACTCTCGATTTCGTTTGTGTTTTCTTCGAGTTTGTTCTTGATAATGTTCACACTCAGTCAGATCCTTGGCCTTTTGCTCTATGTCTGCAAAAATAGACCGCATAGCTTGAATATACCCCCGCAGGGATTCATAGAGTGCACAAGCTGTATTCAAATCTTGGTCAGAAGATTGCAAAGAAGCACTGGTCATTTGAAAACGCTGTAATACTTGATCCCACAGTATGATCATTATTCCTGTTTCTAACTTCATTATGGTTGAAAGAAGACCACGAGCCTGTTGACGACACTCTGCCTTCTGATCATTGTTATCTGAAATATCATCCAAGACTTGTTTTATTGCAGAAAAGCTGTGTAAAAGTGCTTTTGTTGCATCGGCCCGAGCGGACCACCTGGTATCTGACAGTCTTTTCACAAAGGGCAAATGGGACTTATTATGAGTACCGCCAGCACATAATGCAGTAGAAAGGAGACCCCACCGGTAGGTAGAAGCAGAAAAGAAGGTGTACAGACTTTCAACAAATCCAAAGAAAATGACTGCTTCTTGACAACCTTCAGCAGCACATTTTTCAACCAAATTTAGTGAATGTGCAAAACACGGAATGTAATGCGCAAACTTATTCATCTCTTTAATTCGTGCTTGTAATCCTATAAACTTGCCACTCATGTTGCTGGCGTTGTCATAACTTTGACCACGGCAGTCTTTAATATCAATGTCATATGCCTTTAAAAAATTAAGTAGACTTTTAGTAAGCTGTTCAACACTATGACCGTCCATATCCAAAAATGTCACAAATCTTTCAACTAGTCCAGATGGCAAAACATAGCGCAGAGTCAAAGTCAGCTGGTCCATATTAGATATATCTGGAGTAGAATCCAATGAAACGGAATAATACTTGTATTTCTTCACTTCACAGAGAATGTGATCCAGTATGCTGGATCCAATCAGATTGATGAATTCCTCACACGTTGTTTTAGATAGATATGATGTATGTCCAAATCCTTTGTTTGCATGAGTACTTATATGCTCTGCCAGAAAAGGGTCAAACTTGGCCAGTAATTCTAACAACCCTAAGTAATTCCCGTTATAAGGGGACCCAACAATTTCATCACTGCCACGAAATGAAAGGCCTCGTTCTGCTAAAAACTTCACAACTTCAATTATTCGCTCTAGAAGTTTGTGCCAATACTTTTCTTGAATGTCCATTTGTTTCACAAGTTGGGAATCGACACACTCACCTTTGGTTTTACGCATCAACAGTGAAATTAAAGCTTGTCTATGTGAGGAGCTTTCTTCATGTCGACGCAATAGATTGCTTGCATTTTTCCAGTCATTAAACCCTTCCACAGTAAACTTTGATGAATATTCTGAACTCATAAGCTTGCATGGGAAACAGAATAGACGTCCTTTACTTTTGAATAGCATAACCATTTTCTTGCATGTTGCTTGTTTGTAAGTTTATGAATATGTGTAAAATAAGACTTCTGACAGTATCGAGTTTTCTTTTCAATGTCATACAATGGCACGGATGAAGAGAAGGCACTCTCAACATGTTGACATTTTTTACTTCCATTGGATATCCAATATTCACGCTCACAGTAATCTATATTGTTCGGCCAGTCACCAATATCATTCGAGTACTTCTTCGTTTCACTTATTCTTTCACATTCAGACACAGTGTATACTGGGTTTTGCTGTATGTCTTCTGCTGCACAGCCTGCACTAGTACTAGTTGTTCCCGTACTTCCAGCTTCAGCGGTTAGAGTACCACCACCATGAACATCAAAATATTCTGTCAGCTTACGTGTTTTTGATATCACAAGTTGATCTCTTCTTTCTTTTTCTTCCTTCGCTTTACGTTTTTCACTTCCAGAAGCATAATTACGTCCAATATCTCGGTGTCCACTGCTATTTTTGAGTTTTCTAACCTTACAAATCAAGAAACTTTAATCAAGATCGAAAGAGAGTGCGAGCACGCCGTATTAATCAATTAAAACAGGAAGTTTCCGTTTCCTAAATTCTAGTTTTTATCCTAGAGCCAAAAAAGTGGCTTCCGTCCAAACGTGACCAAATTACACTGACTAACAAAAAAAAAACTTTTTTTTCTTTCTCTAACATTTCTATGTTTGTCTGGTCAATTTTAATGCGCTGTTTTTAAATCTGCAAACCGTTTTTCTCTATCAGGTCGGGATCTCTAGAAATACGCAATTGAAGTTTTTTAACAAGGCATACAGTATTATAACATCATTCATACAAGAAGTGTAACAGTTATGTAGGCTTGAATTTCTTTGCAGTCGACTTTCGTCGGTGAATGGCATGTGGTACATCGCGATGAAGCATCCAACAATAATCGGCAAGCATGGTCACACTCCACCGTCCTTGATAGCGTGACTCCATTACGGCGATATCTTGATGGAATTGTTCTCCATGTTCATCGCTGACTTCGCCAAGTTTGTCAGGGAAAAAGTCAAGATGCGAATCAAGCAAATGGATTTTGAGGGACATGTTACAGCCCATAATTCTGTATGCATCTATGCACTGCTTAACAATATGCACATAGTCGACAGATTTATGATTTCCCAGAAAGTTATCGACGATCGATTTGAATGCCATCCATGCGCGAAGTTCACTACCATGTAACAAGTTCTCGAATTGTTTGTCTGCAATAACTTTCCTAATCTGAGGTCCTACAAAGATACCTTCCTTTATCTTTGCATCGCTAACTTGCGGAAAATTTTCTCGAAGATAAGTGAAAGCTTTGCTCGTTTTATCTAACGCTTTTACGAAATTCTTCATGAGCCCCAACTTTATATGTAACGGTGGTAAAATGATGCCGTCTTTGTTAACTAATGGCTCATGTATTACATTTTTATGCCCGAGCTGCATACGATCCCTGATAGGCCACACCTTTCTTGCATAATGTTCCTGTCTGTTGCGGCTGTCCCATTCACATAGGAAGCAACAAAATTTAGTATACCCAGTCTGCATGCCCGTGAGAATTGCAATGACCTTTAGGTCTCCACAAATCCGCCATTGGTAGTCATTGTACTTTATTTTTGCCAAAAGTATACCCATATTGTAATAAGTTTCTTTCATATGAACAGAGTAGGCGACTGGAATTGATGAAAATAAATTTCCGTTATGCAATAACACGGCTTTTAGACTAGTCTTGGAAGAGTCGATGAAAAGTCGCCATTCGTTAACTATGTGCTCATGACCGAGGTGCACCATTAGACCGTTTACATCTTTGCAATAGCAAATGCCATCATCCATCTCAAAGTATTGAACAAGTTCTCTGTGTCTATGACGAAATTTAGATATCGGAGTATTGGGCGCTAAAAGATTCCATTCTTTGAGTCGCGAACCGAGTAATTCCGCTTGTCCTTTGGTAAGAGCGAGATCACGTATTAGATCTGAAAGTTCTGAATGGTTAATTAAGTGAACACCATCATTCACCGGTATATAATCCGAGTCAGAATTAGTTTCTAAAGCAGGTAAACTATCACTTTCTGATGGTTCATTCACGTCCAACGGATATTGTTATGGTGGAACTGGGATCGGACACGTGATTGGATCATGAGGAACTGTTTTCGATACCGATTCAATATTTGGATAAACCACAGACTTTCTAGTTTTAAAAGTGAAACCATGGATATTTGTCAAGCAGAAGTAACAATCAGTAGCGTGATTTGTCGGTTCACGCCATATTACTGGCACTCCAAAAGGCATCGACTTATGCTTCGGCGATTTTCGTAACCAACCTGCCAATGTATTTGCACAGGTCGAAAAAACTGCATTTGGCTTCCAAGATTTATTTGCATCATCAACTTTAGAATCGAAATAACGTTCATATGCTTTCTTAGTAATGGTGTAAAGTTTTTCTGGTGAACACGATCGGTAAAATATCCGCATACGTAACAGAACAGATCAGCCGAATTTCTACAACTTCTAGAAGCCATATTTCGCTCAGAATTATTTCAAAATACAGTAACTATTTGAAAAATAGCGTAACATATGTCATCCATCTGTTAGCAGTATAAAAAGTAGAATTATTTTGCATTTTATTAATTTTTAATAAGTTATATAGTAAAAATGAAACGGAGCAAATAACGGTTTCCCAAAAATATATTTATTCACAAATATCTTAAGAACCTGACGTGATAGAGATAAACGGATTTCAGATTTGAAATCAGCGCAAGAAACTGACCTAAGAACACTTATTCTTATATAAGAAAGAAAAATGTTGTTTGTCAGTGTTATCAACGCCACTTAAATGGCTTCCGTCCGCAAACAGTTAAGATAAAAATAATGAAGAGTCACCCTCTTATGCTCTTTCTCTCACAATTTCGTGACACCAAATGAAAAGGCGCTAAAGATGGCATAAATCACAAGATCATTGGCTTAAAGCTCGTATTAGAAGATGACCAAAAAATTATGTACATATTTATTGGCGCGGGGCCCCTAAAAGCGCGGGGCCCGTAGCATATGCTACTTGTGCTACTACGTTAATCCGGCTCTGCTGGGAACTGAGAGAAGAGTGATTCCTCTCCAATTGTTGCAGTCTGCAAGATCTCCCTTCTTGGGCAATTTGACAATTATTCCTTTGTTCCACTCTGATGGTGTTGTCCCCGTTTTCCACACTTGTGCAAACAGTGGTTCCAATAGTTCTGCCGCCAGCCCAGGGTCTGTCTCAAACAGCTTTGCATTTAAGCCATCATGGCCAGGAGCCCTTCCGTTCCCTAATCCCTCCATTGCTGTGATGACCTCTTCCCTTCGTGGAATGTCTGTATTTACATCTAGATCGCCTTCAGCCTCAGGAACATTCAACTGTGTCTCCGGCGGCCCCCCGCCCAGAGCCTCTCTGAAGTGCCATGCCCACCCCGCCTCTCCTCCCTCCGCTGTCGTGACGAGACCCCCCGCCTTTCTCTTACTAATGCAATATTGCCTGCACCTCGCTTTCCGCTGATGAACTTAACCACTTTGTATACTGTGCCCCGTTCATCCCCCAGCGCCGCACCCTCTGCCCGTCTCGCAAGATCGTCCAGGAAATTCCCCCCGTTGGCCCGGGTTTAGCGTCCAACCCTCCCTGTCCAGCTGACTGCACCGCTCGCCACACAGTTGCTCCAACCCGGGGACCCCGCCCCCTTTCTCTCTCCCCTAATCTCCCCTCTCAGCGCCATGGTGTCCAATGTTTCTGGTGCCATCCAGTCCCGCCCCCTCCCCTCCCGGAATCCCAAGCATGATCCGCTGCCCTCCCCATATACTGTTGAAATGGCGTTGAACCTCCGGTCCACACCATTAGTCAATGTCCCCTCCCGACCCTTGGCAAACCGATATTGCCTCCCTACGTCAGCCGCAAAAGCCATTCCAGCAAGGGGGGGGGGGTGGCCCCAACCCTCTGATGCCAAACCTATTCTGTGCAGCCACAGCCGGTCCAGCCCTTCCTAGCCCCACCCCCAGCCTTGCCACCACCAAATGGTGACCACCTCCCACATCCGCACCCCCACCCTCACATCCCGCAATGCATGTCCCCATCCACCGTCAATCACGATGTGGTCCATCTGTCCTCTGCCCCGACCACCCGGTGATCCCCACGTTAACCTGTGAATCTCCCTATGTGGGAAAAGCGTTCCTCCAACGACCAGGTTGCGAATACCGCAGAAACCCACCAATCTATCCCCATCCTCGCCCGCCGCTCCGCCGCCACACCACTCCACACCCCCCCCCCCCTCATTATATGTATTGTGTGTACCAGCTTTCGCATTGAGGTCTCCCATTACTATCTTCTTCTTTCTTGATCCTTAGCCGCCGACAGTTAAAGCAGTCAGTGGCCATTACGCCTGGTGGCGTCTTGTAGGGCAACAACAAATTGATTCCCCTTTGCTCGGTCGGTGGCCATCCTTGGTACAGTGCCCCAAACTCTGTTTCATTCTTTGCATCTTAGCCTCCACAGTCCTCCGCCAGGTTGTTTTTGGTCGGCCTCTCTTTCGTTTTCATTCAGGGGTCCATAGCATAGCTGTTCTTGTGATGGCATCGGGGTCTCTTCTGAGACATGGCCAACCCAGCTCCAGCGTCTGCCAGCTACGATGGTGTGCATGTCCTCTTGCTTGCTCCGAGTAAGCAGATCTTGGTTGGTGATGGTATTCGGCCAACAAATTCGGATAATTTTTCTTAGGCATGTTGTGTGAAAAGAGGACAGTTTCGACATTTCCTTCTCTGTAACTCTCCAGCTCTCCGCGCCATAGAGTAGCACAGAAAGCACACAGCTCTGATATAAACCTAATTTTGTGCTTGTGCTGTACTGAGAGGACTTCCAGATGTTGTTTAGACTAAAAAAGGCTGTTCTTGCTTTGTTCATTCTGTTGTTGATGTCTTTGCTTGCTCCGCCGTCTGGTGTTACTATGCATCCTAGGTATGTGAAGGCATCTGTCTGTTCCAGTTGCTGATTCCTTACTGATATGGGCTCAGGGTTGCTCACATTGAGCGTCATGACCTCTGTCTTCTTTAGGTTGATGTTCAAGCCCACCTGCTGGCTATACTTATTAAGTCTATCCGTTTTTTCCTGGATGTGTTGATGTGAATGTGCTAGCAGTGCAATGTCATCTGCATATTCTAGATCTTCCAATGTAGAAAATGTAGTCCATCTTATTCCTCTTGGATTGCCCTCTGTTGTCTGGCACATCACCCAGTCTATGACTGTTAAAAATAGAGTCGTTGATAAGGGGCATCCCTATCGTACTCCTGTCTTCACTTCAAAGGTCAGGTTGCTCTGCCCAACGCTACACGTAAAGTTGGCATAAAGGCTTATTATAAGTGACACTATGCAGCTTGGAATTCCATAAGCCCTCAGTATTTTCCACAAACTGTCCCTGTGTTTGCTGTCAAAAGCCCCATCCACCGTCAATCACGATGTGGTCCATCCGACCTCCGCTCCGACCACCCGGTGATCCCCACGTTAACCTGTGAATCTCCCTATGTGGGAAAAGCGTTGCCAATACCACAGAAATCCACCAATCTATCCCCATCCTCGCTCGCCGCTCCGCCGCCACACACCCCTCCCCCCACCACCCTCTCATTATATGTATTGTGCGTACCATCTTTCGCATTGAGGTCCCTCATTACTATAATAAGATCATATCTAGGTGTGTCTTCGATTTCTTTCTGCAGTTGTTGATAGAATTCATCCTTGACCTCTTCATTGCTGTCGTTCGTTTGTGCGTAGCCATGTGTTCAAATATATAAGAAGGTAAAAGTTTGTTAGAAATATAGCACGTTTTGCCCGTCCATGAAATTGATTATTAGACATATGGCACGTTTTGCCCATCCATGAAATCGATTATTAGATATTAGATATTAGAAGAACTTAGTGTATAAAACAGAATTAAGTGTATAAAAGGTGTGCACAATAGCTCTGAATTAACTGTTCAAATAACCCAGAATCATATTGAAGCAGACGTACGACAGTGTCCGTGTCTTGGCCCTGAACTACAGCTGAATTTGATTATTAAAGTAATAAATATTGATTTTAGATAGGAATATGGTAATATTCGCACAAAGTTACGGCCGAGATCGCCTAAGAATGATTATGTACTTATGACACAGTATGAACTCTGTGTAGAACTAATGTTATGTACGTAGTATCAATGGATTTTTATGATGAGGATAAACTGTGTGAAAGTATTAGTTAATAAATTATATGTCGTCAATACTAGGCTTATGAAGTCATCCATTTAAATGACTTGCGTTTATCAGTTGAATTTTCGTGTTCAACATTTTCATGTACACCATTGAGTACGGGTTATTGATAATTGCTAACATTCCAGTAAATATGCATTTTCAATATGGTTGAAGAAATTCCCTTCAACAAAGTAAAAGTTAACTGTCTTCAGTATTTCAGTGAGACTAAGAAAAACCCTAGACCTATTTGAAGGACTCAAGTTCTTAACAATATCTATCCAATACAACAACATAAAATTTGTCACATTTATAAACACGTCTTTCCACTATAACCACATACAGTATGTCACATTTGTCAACACATATATGTACTATAACAGCATACAATTTGTCAAATTTATAAACACATCTATCCACTATAACAGCATACAAATTTGTCACATTTATAAACACGTCTATCCACTATAACAACATACAATATGTCACATCTATAAAAACGTCTTTCCACTATAACAGCATACAATTTGTCACATTTATAAACAAACGGAGAAGGAGATGTAGCGGGTGCTGTCGCATAGAGATTTATGATCAATCAATTTTCTATATTCTTTTCTTTTCTACCCGTGTCCTCTATTTTATTATCGCTCTTTTATCTTTTTACTGTTTTTCGCATTCGTTCGTTTGCGACAAAATATATTTTCCCATTCAAACTTTCGCCTATTTCTTTTCTCATTCAGAAACGCATTTTATTACATAATGTGTCAGTCCTTGCACTAGACGAATAACTGTGAATATACGTTCTGGTCAGACATAGAGAGTAGACATCTGTCTACAGTTTCCCCTGTCACAGCGTTTCTTCGGCTAGTTTTTCAGCCTGAGGTGTGGAAAGCGCCAGACACATCGCTCAGAATAGCCGTATGTCGGAGAAGGCGTTAAGACGCGTATTGACAGGTTATGGCAGGCTTCTGAGTTAATGTGAAGTGTTAGGAGAGGGGGAGATACCGGCGCTATTTCGGATTTCGAAATAACGTGGGAACCTTTGTCTGTTTCATATAATATACCATAGTAGTTCAGACTTCATCATTCTGACCTCCGAATTTGCAGTAGACGGATCGCTTCGTTCTAGATACTTATTTATAAGTGAAACTCCTAGTGTCGTTTTGATACCCGTAGTTCTGTTTGGAGTAATATTTAATATCTATTGTGTTGAGTGATCTAGTGATAAATAGCTTATTTAATTTCACTAGGTAGATTTCTGTGCAGAAGAAATTAATATTAAGTCTGTTATATTCGCTAGTCGACATGTTACAGTGGATAATAATAATAATAATAATAAATTTTTTAAGCACCAAACACGGCGCATAAGGCAGAAACCAGTGCTCTCCAGGTTGTTCGTTGTGACGCCACTCCTCTTAGCTCTTGCACACTATAAAGGCCCAACGTTCTTCCTTCTCTTATTATTGTTCTTCTGAGTGTTTCTTTTGGTCTTCCTTTTTTCCTCTTACCCTCAGGAATCCAAGTGAGCGCCTGTAGTGGTATTCTGTTGTTTTGCATTCGTAGGACATGACCGATATATGACCATCGTCTTTTCCTTATATAGTCGGAGACATATTTCTGCCTAGAGTCTTCTCTCATTTGTCGATTAGTCTTGAATTCTTTCCATCTGATGTTCATGAGTTTTCTAAGACATTTGTTCTCTAATGTATTCAGCTTGTTCTCCAATGATTTTGTTATTTTCCAACTCTCACAGCCGTATGTTAACACTGAGATAACATTTGAATTAAACAGACGAAGCTTGGTATGTATATTCAATGATCGTAATTTCCAAATGTTAGATAATCTATTGAAGGCGCTAGCTGCCAAAGCAATTCTAGTATTGATTTCTCTTGTTGTGTCACCATCCTGAGTCATTTTACTGCCTAAATAATTGAAACTTTCAACTTTCTGTAGTTTTTTCCCGTTCAAGATGATATCAAAGGTCTCGTTAGAAAAGTTTATAGCTTTAGTTTTAGAGGCATTTATTTGGAGACCTATTTTAACCGAGAGATGACACAAATTATTTACTGCTTCTTGGGATTGTCTGGATGTTGAACTTAAGAATGCTAAATCGTCTGCGAAATCCAGGTCCCCCAGGAGTTTTCCATTTGTCCATTTTATACCCAATTGTTCATTGTGGGTATAGTTTCTCATAACCCAATCAATAGCTATTCCAAAAAGTAGTGGTGACATAATACAGCCTTGTTTCACCCCTGTTTCTACTGTAAACCATTCTGTATTCCCTTTATTTGTGCTAACACAACATCTTGCATTGTCATATAGCGCTTTGATTATATTCACATATTTTGTTGGAAAACCATAGATTGTAAGTATCTTCCACAATGATGGGCGGTGTAGACTATCAAAGGCTTTTTGAAAATCGACGAAGGTGATAATAAGTGGCGATTGCATTTCCACTGATTCTTCTATAATTGTTCTTAGTGTGAATATTTGATCAATACATGATCGTTTCGTCCTGAAACCCGCTTGTTCTTCTCTGATCTTTTCGTCAGTGTAGCAAAGTTGATTTTGCTGGGGAGGTTATGATGGTATCCTAAAAAGAATGAAAAGGTGTATGCTATAACCGTGTGGGGTCAAGCACATGTAGGTCTCTGACTCTATAGATGATGATGATGAATTATGTGCAGAGAACCTACAGCTACCTCCCTAGGTCTCACACGGTTAATCTTCTGGCTCTAGTGTATGGTGTATGGTGTACCTAGTGTCTAGGGGAGAAATGAATGATGGTACACAACAATCAAACACTTTAAGTTTCTATTAAAGAAGATAATAACTAGCAGTTAAGTTTTTCTTTGAACAAATATTTACAATTTATTTTGCTTGTCCATTCATAGCTTGTGGACAGGTCTGTGAAAATAAGGACAAGATAGTTTACAGAAAAGAACAATTAAAATGGTGGGACAAATTGCCCAATAACTAAAAATGTTATTAAGTATTTGATATAATGTCTTTCCTGTATGAAATATTACAGAGTTCACTTTATTTATCTAACGGGAGAGTCACTGTATATGAGGGCTGTAGTTCATCCTACCCCCTTAAACGTTCATGTGTAATATTTCGAAACACAAGAAACTGTCAGAGATGCCCCAGATGTCTAACTGATCACCTGGAAGTCCTTGTTGTAAAATATTTCTATGTGTAGTTGCAGAAAGTTCACTTTCACCACTTGCCAAAGCTCCTACTGGATATTCGACAGCATATAAGTCTGGTTGGAGACTGGTTGGCGTTTATAAGCACTCAGCAGGTTTCCTGTCACCAGCCGGCAACAGGAACATAGACCCTCTGCAACAAAAGGACACCCTGGCCTTTTATCTCTGATCAATTATTCTAACACTTAATTTCCTACGTGGGTATGGGGTCAGCCTCGCGTGCCTTACAAATGCACTCGCCCCGAATCGTACAGGACTCCCACCTTGTTGTGACCACACCTCAAGTTCTTATAGTAGATACGCCACTGTACGTTCACATACTTTTCCTCCATACAATAATGTGGAGTAACCACATTTCCTTTGATATGATATTATCTTCTTTTCTTTTCAATTATATTTGCTTCAGGCATGTAAAACGTGTTCATTGAACACAGAGGCTTACTAATCTATTTTAATACAATAATATGTCAACATAATCATAACAACATACATCAGTCAGATACCGTTTAATGTGTGGACTCAACAATGTCTGCTTCCGACATGTCCTTCACTTTTTCCCCAGTAGCAGTATCTAACTTTGTAGTTGGACCAAACATATTAAATTTCATAAAATATCCTTACCACAGTCAAGAAATATATAAACAAATGACGCTGATTTTGTGAAGAAATGGCCCCAGCTTCCTCCGAACTGCACAGACTGTGAATTTATTCTTTATTTAAGTTTAAAATTAACACAGCTGTTTTTCAGCGTATCTGTATACAAATTTTAGTTCAACTGGCAATGAATAGTCAAAGCCTTTACTAATATCTACCAGCACTAGCCAATCGTAACGTTCTACTACTTGAATTCAAAAGCAGTTTGAATGAAAAACCAAAATAATTTCAAATAATTTCTTCGTCTGGTGGTCGATTGGCCAATCTGCTTTTGTCATGCCCAATACAAAAAGATATTACGTTTAGGATTACATTTTTCCTACCGCTCCCCTTGTCAGTCATACTCTTTTTCCCCAAGCGAATTTGAATGTACCTCCCTGCCTCTCCCAAGCTCGCGTCCCCCTAACGTTACCAAAAAAACATGAGCAGGAACACCAGTGTGTCTGGTCGTGTGTTCTTAGATATTAGTATTTCTTCAATAACTTCTCTAATACTCTGACTATCATATTATTTAAAGTACATTCTTACTCAGCTAACTCTACGTTATACTACCATATAATTCTTATGGGGAACTTCACAATGGTTTAAACTTTCCAATTTTTGTCATGTCAATCGTCAAATAAAATTTTGCACACGTCCGCCATCTTTCCTCTCCTTCGTCTTGCGAGCATGTATTTTTCAAATAACTAACTTGTTTTAGTTACGTCAGAAATGCTACCACTAGGAGGAAATAAAATTGTCTGCGTGGTTATGCCTTGGCTGGCTTTTCCGCAGTGTGAATATATGCGTTGCAGACTGTGTCATCGAAGCGGGGTGTAGACGGGGCGGGTTAAGGATTTGCGTTACTAGTTAGCATTGTATCGTGTAATACTACCAAAAATGTAAGGATTACTACTGATTTTGCTACAAAGTTGACAGAAAATGTTACTTCAGATAGCTATATTGCGGTATGCTTCCGCCAATAGTTAATTGTAAGGCTAGACTACAAAGTGTATGCAGCAGATTGGGCAAAAATTAACTATTAGTAGTGTTTCTCGAAAACGAAACTAAAGCGTGTCAGACTTTTTCCGTGAAATCGTTCTATAGGCTTAGCATTGTACAAAAAGCAGCCTGCTGGCGTCGAAGAAGCCAACCGTCAGACACATGCGGGCAAATGTATTTATTATCGTTTTATGCCCAAATCTTACTGAATTGAGCGTTTATTCTCGCATATTTTGCTACAGTCAGCATGCAATTTAAGTCTTTCTAACATCATGCAACATAATAATTTTCCAGGTACTGATAATAGAGATATACCACGCCAGTTATTACAGTCTGATAGATCACCTTTCTTCGGTAACTTTACAATAATACTGTCTTTCCATTGTTGTGGTGGTTGTTCTTTTCTCCATACTTCATTTATAATATCTAAAATTCTCAAGAGGTTGTTGTCATTAACTGCTTTAATCATTTCCCCTGAAATTTCGTCAACTCCAGCAGCTTTAAAATTTTTTAATCTTTTAACGGCTTGTTTGATCTCGTCCAGCGTGAATTCATCGCAAGTTATTGGCAAGGTGGTTGTGGGTGTTTCATTATTAAAATCAGGTGTTACTGTTGGTGGTGGTCTGTTTAGCACAATCCATGAAGTGCTCAGCCAATCTCTTCATTTGTTCTTTTTCTGTTGGTATTGAATTCCCTAATTTACCTTTAACTGGTGTTTCCATAGCAGTAGGCTGGTGAAATAGTTGTTTTGTAATTTGATAAAGGCACCTACTATTACCAGTTCTTGCAGCATTTTCAGCTTCTACGGCCAGTTCATTGATGAAATGTCTTTTATCTCTTCGAGCTTTTGTCTTCACTTCTTTATTTAACAAGTTATAAGTTAGTTTGCAAGATGCAACTGCATTATGTGTACTTGCCGCTAGTAGTTTAAGTTTTGCTGTTTTCCTTTCTTGTATTTTATCCCACGTATCTTCTCTCATCCATTTTTTCTTTTTATGTACTAGGTATCCGGTGGTCGCTACAGCTGCTTCTGTCATTGCTGTTCTCAGTTGTTCCCATTTAGTATCGATTGTCTTGATGGTGATATCGTTGTCAATTTTGCCTAAAGCATCGAAATAGTTGTTCATTTTGACATTATATTCCTCCTTTATATCATTTGTTTGCAGTCTGTGTACATCTATTCTTCTATTTTTATTCGGTTGGTATAACTTCTTCAGTTTAATTCTCAGTTTAGCAATGCAGAGGTTATGATCGCTTCCGATCTCTGCACCTCTGTATGCTCTGACGTCTTGAACTGATGAGCGAAATTTTGCGCTTATGCAAAAGTGATCTATCTGGTTCTTAGTTTTGCCATCAGGTGAATTCCATGTTATCTTGTGGATATTCTTATGTGGAAAGATGGTGTCTGCCACAACGAGGTTTGATATTTCACAAAGTTCTAGAAGTCTTTCGCCATTTTGATTCATACAGCCTATACCATGAGTACCGAGATATCTTTGTACTCCATCGTTGTTGTCACCTACTTTGGCGTTAAAATCGCCCATGACTGCTATTATGTCATGCTTGGGTATTGTGTTGATGGTACTTAGAAGTGCTTCATAGAAGTCATCTTTTGTGGTATCGAGAGCGTCGTTAGTTGGTGCATAACATTGTACAATTGAGAGCTTGAAAAATCTTATCTGAAATCTAGTTAATATTAGCCTCTCATTAATAGGTACCCAGCTGATAAGCGATGCTGCTGCTTTCTGTGTCATTAAGATGGCTACTCCCTCTGTGTGACGATTATCATTACTACCAGAGTATATAATTTGCTTTTTTTCTTCTGAAATATATTTTATGCCCTTCTCCGTCCATCTACACTCACTGACACCCAATATGTCCAACTTATAATTATCCATTTCTTTAATTACTTCTTCCAATTTTCCGTCTTGAAACATAGTTCTTACATTCCAGTATCCAATTTTAAAAATCTCCTTAGCCCCCAAGATATTAGAATGAGTCATGTTTACTGTCGAGCCTGGTTCTGTTTCGGTAACAATCGCTTGTTTTACGATAGTGACTTGTTAACTCTCTGATCAACCCTCCTATCCAACCGTCCGATTCGAGGGTTTCGAGGTCAGTTATAGGAAAATATCTACACCACTAGATACTCTGGTGTATCTTTTATTCTATAATTTAACATAGCATGGTACTATCCATCGAAATATACACATTCCTGATGTTTTTCTTTCGGCGTCTAAGGTGAGAAAAGATTTTCACCTCCATCTTCGAAGGGTAGATAACTCTAGCAGAATATATTATAATTTCTAGCTTAAACTCATGCAGCTGTAAATGAATTAAATTAAACTGCGAATAATCAGTCGAGAATATTTTAACTAACTTATAACTGCACTGATTCATCATTGAGTGTTGACTAAATACGTATGTATTTCTAATTCATGAAGACTGATTTTGTGAATATAACTTATTTCACGGGAGATTTAAATGATACGACAAGCTCTACGCTTGTAGTTTATAATGTAAGTTATAACCGAGGGAATAGTATGTATAAGTATTTTATATGTGGTTTTCTCTTTATTCAGTAAAACTGGGGTGAACCAACTTTGCCAGCGTTTGAGTACGGAGAATTATCTGTGAAGAACATAAACATTTTATTCTTAAAGACTTGGGTGTATAAAATAAAATCTGTCTGGCATTGCATTGGCATCCAGAACGACAGAGTACCCATTCCATAAACTTTAAGATTTAAATAAAGTAACGGGCCTATCGCGCCAGAGTTAATTCTTCCTGAGAAAAACCCCAAGTACATTTCAGCCCTTGTGGAAAGTAAAATATTTACGATCAATAACTTTTCCGACATTTTGGACCAATGTGGTGTGACCAAGAATTTTACCTTTGATCGAAGTTACCAACCTGCCATTTTTCTTAAGTAGTGGAAACCTCGTGATTCTGACACGATGAACCCGCTTAAAACAAATTCTTACCTCGTGACTCAAGTGACACTAACCTTAGTCTGAAAAAAATATTCGCATGAAGAGGACGCTCCCCGGATCCATTGGATGAACCCAAAATTTGCAGAGCTGGGATCCCCTTCATCTAAAAAAAACCAGATTAAAGGGTGTAGGTGTCCTAAAGTTTGCGCCAGACGGCGAACAACAGCACGATTGAAGGTACGAATGTGAGTCAGGGCCCTGATGACTGAATAGAGTGAATGCAGGACTGAGCGATTCATTTATTGTTGTATTTTGGCACCCATTGTTGCTGTCTTAAATTTCTTTACGCAAGTGTTGTTGCTAACAATATTTTTCCTTAGGATAGATCAGAGTATCAAAGCCTGTTCATACATTTTAAAGGAAAATCTTAGACTAAATCATATGTATCCGTGACTCTTTGGGGCTATCACTTTTCTTCTAACAGGACTGAGGGCTAAACATCGAGGGGAAAGATCATACCAATGGGTCTATCATTTTTGTAGCAATTCATTGACTTCATGACTATTTGTATATGCTGGATGTAATTTTATGTGTTGTGATGGAATTTTATTCAGACAATTAAAATTCAGTAAACTTAATCAGTGTGTCGGGTCAGCTCGTTCCAAAATATCTATATTTCCATTGGCATAGTTTCACATCTGTGTGTCTATTGTAGTCACTTATGTGTGTGTGTATGTGATATATATATATATATATATATATATATATATATATATATATATATATATATATATATATATATATATATATATATATTAGACGGTCTGACAAATCTTAATCTGTTGTAGATGATAGGCAGACTGAGAGAAATCATCTCGAGGGTCAGAGACCGACTATAATATATTTCCTCCATCTCACTAGTGAAATCTATTTCTATTTTATCACCTCCAGCTGAGCTATCACTTATTTCTATGTCTATTCAGAAGGGACCAACCTAAGTCTTAATCACCTATCACAAATCTACGACAAATGTGGGCTCGTTTCCGGAAATTGAACTAAAAATCCTGAGCAAGTACGACAAATGTGGTCTCGTCCGAAGGATTTTTGAATTTAGAATACCTAGACGATACGACAAATGTGGTCTCGTCCATAGGATTTAAAAAAAAAATTAGTATAGGAAGACGAGTACGGTAAATTATTAGCTCGTCTGTTATGTTCTTTATTCTGATATAGAGTAAGAGTGTGATTGTCTCGTGGTATTGTGTATCTTTAAAAATAACTATTCTCCTAGACCAACGATCTGTTTATGGGCGTGCTGACCACACTATTAATAATTGTTTTTCCACAACATTTTTAGTAATATACATTTGAGTTACAGGTTGATTTTGTCGCAATATATGTTAATTATTGATTTTGTAATACTAAACGCTGGTAAAGTTTGTGATTGTCTAAAGATCACTGGGTTTGAAGCAGAAAAGTGTTTGAACTAAGTTAAGGAGTGCGTTTCGGACTATTTCGTCCAGATTAATTGCCTCCCTTACCCGATCTGACTTCAGGGGTGAACTTGTAGTGGACTTAAAATTTAAGGGCATTTTTTTCCTCCTTAAATTTTTTTTGCAATAATTATTTTGTTTCCACTGTAGCAACTTATTTTCAGTGAGCAATCTTAACTACCATTTATTTGGCGTAGTCGTCTGCATTAGGTGCTTTATTACCGATTAATTGCAGCGATAGTTAGATACTTTCTTATTTTGGAGGAGGTATCCTAGGTTAAAGTATATCATCTTTTGATTTTTGGCATTTTTCTCGTAAGTGATATGGAACCAGTGTATCCTTTTTCTTCTTTTCTTCCTTGAGTAGTCTCAGTCACTGATTTATTATGGCCGAGAGGGCGAAACTGAGGCAGATGTTAAGACAGGAAGCAATGGAAGAGGGACTGGACGGCGACGAAGCGAAAGCTTTCGTCAGGGACGAACTTGAGAGATATGATGCGGAGCAGAAGGAAAAAGCAGCGGAGAGGAAAGAAGCGGAAGACCGTCTATTACAGCAGAAGAAGATGGATGAGGAAATGGAAATTCGCAGGATTCATCATTAGGAAAGAGAGAAGGAGAGGCAGCATGAGGAAAGAGAGAAGGAGAGACAGCACGAGTTGGCGTTTAAGGCTCTAGAAGTCCAAAGTCGTGGGGCTGCCTCTACCTCCAGCAATGGAGAATCTTCTCCTCATTCTTCCTTAACTGATCAATCTAACACTCAATCTCCTCATCTCAGTGCTATGTCTTTCGCTCTAGAATCTTTTCCTTGTCCTAATGAGAAGATTGACACGTATCTAGAAAAATTTGAGAAAATTGCAACTCTGTATGGTTTACAGCGGTCGCGGTGGAATATGAAGCTTTCCCAGGCTTTGAAAAGCAGTGCGTATGAAGTTTACGCCAAACTGGAGAGCAGCCAACAAGACAATTACGACGTCTTGAAGAAATCGTTACTTGAGCGTTTTGAAATAAACGCGTGCAAATTTTTGGAACTGTTTCACAACAGCAGAAAGGAGAATTCTGAAACTTTTCAGCAGTTCTCCTCTCGTCTAAAGGGATATCTGACAAAGTACCTAGAGCTCTCGCAGCTCCCCTCTACCTATGAAGGTCTCGAGGAATTTGTTATAACAGAATAAATAAAGAACACTTTGTCTGCTGATACCCGGAGCTTTCTAGCTGAGCAGAGTGCAGAAAAGCTTGAAGACATCTTGGAAAAATCTGAGCGTTTACAAAATGCGCTGGCCGAACTGCCGGCCACAAAACGTAAACCGACAGAAGAACATTTTCGAACGAATAATCTAGACCAATCTTCTCATGCTTCTAACCAGAATAACCACAGAGAAACTGGACCCCAAAACCCCCCTCCTGAAACATCCAAGTTCTACAAGAACAAGTACCCCAACCACAGTAAACAGTCTGATCAACCCAACCGTTCTACATGGCAGCGGAGTCAGAAAGGACAAGGTGACAAAAGGAAAACACCTGAGCACGGGACTAATGATCAGAGCGAGCACACTGAGCCTAAACGCATCGGATGCTTGCTAACAGTCTCGCAAGGCGGAATTATTGACAATGATTCCCAACCTGAGAGAGAGAGACTCTCAACGCGAGGTACTGTTATTTTGAACGGTTCTCAAACTTTGTGTTTATTTGACACGGGGCTTTCTTATGATTGCATTGTTGCCAGGCACCTGGTCAAACCCGGTCAAGAGACAGGAGAGACCGTCCAACTTTGTGGAGTTTCTAAGAGTGAGGCACCTACAGCACTTCCCATCGCACTGGTGGAGATACACTCTGACTTTGTCAGAGGTGTGATCAAAGCGGCTATTATGGATGACCCCATCTACCCAGTCATACTTGGTGGTAGATACGTGTTTATTGGGAAACCGGAAGAGCCGATTGTGGCAGCAGTAACTACAAGAGCGCAAACCAAGAAGGAACGGGAGCCTGCGCCTAATTTGTTACCTATGGAACTTAAAGAAGTGCAACAAAAGGACCATACTTTGGCACCCTGCTTTAGGAAACTACCCATGGCTAAGGAACCCAGACAGCACGGGGAAATTTTTTCTAAGGATGGCGTACTTTATCGCAGAACGGGCAAGCCTGACCAAGGTTACAACCAGCTCCTAGTACCGAAACAGTACAGAAGCCAAATCCTAGAAATGGGGCCCTCTCTTCCCTTCAGTGGACATATGGGACAGAACGCCACAAACCAACGGATAACTACTCATTATTGGTGGCCAGGAGTAAATACTGATATTATCGGGTATGTCAAATCCTGTGCCCAGTGCCAACGTGTACCACCCAAACAACGGACACCCCCAGTCCACATGGGTAAAATGCCAATAATGGGAACACCATTTGAACGGGTAGTGATCGACATTTTAGGACCCTTAGGAAGGACTAAAAAAAGGAACAGGTTCATCCTGACCTTAGTCGACACATGCACGTTATGGGCAAAAGCTATCCAGCTAACATGCGCAGATGCCAAGCATGTCGCAGAAGCCCTAGTGCAGATTTTCACTCGGTTGGGATTCCCTCAGCAAGTGTTGACGGATAACGGATATCCATACCGGAACCTGTTGATGGATGAAATCGTGAAGATCTTGAGGAACCAACACATCTACATAAAGCCTTATACTCCGGCCGGAAAGGGGCTCGTGGAACGTGTTAATGGAAACATCAACATGATGTTAAGTAAACTGGCACAAGTGAAACCTGAAGATTGGGACCTTTGTATTCCTGCAGCTTTATTTAGCTAAATGAAGCTCCTCATACTTCCACAGGATTTCCGCCAGCTACGCTTTTATTCGGCAGACCTATTAAGGGGCCACTTGAAGCCTTACTTCAGTCGCTGACAGACCAGAAGGCTGATGAGACAGTTGTCTCAGCAAGTAAATATGTGTCGGATTTAAAGGAAAGGTTGAAACTAGGATGTGATCTAGCAACGACCAACTTTAAGGGAGCACGCGCAAAGAACGCTAACCGATACATGAAAGTCGCGAAAGAGAGAGAACTACAAGCAGGAGAGAAAGTTTTGGTGTTACTCCCTACCGGAAACAACAAACTGAGGATCGGATAGCAAAGGCCATTTACCGTGCTGAAAAAGATTTCTAAGGCTAACTACCAGATCTCTATTGAAAGAAAGGAGAAGGTTTTCCATTTAAATCTGTTAAAGAGATACTTGGAAAGACTGGTGCCGACCTCCGAACATCTCCTGACGATCGCCAAAATTGACGAAGATGACGATAGTGGCAGGGAAATTCCACTGCGCACACACGAAATCTTTCAAAAATGTCAAAAGCGGCGACACTCTTTTAAGCGCGCACGGAAGACATCACAGAGAAAGGAAACTTTGGGAGTAGACTTGAGTAGGAATTGGAGAGAGACGGAGGGGGGAGATGGGACGGAAGAGAACAGACACCCTGAAGCTACGGATATAGGAAATTTATTTCCATAACGTAGACATGGAATGCTTCCATATATTAAAGGGGGGACGTTCTGTCGCATAGAGATTTATGATCAATCAATTTTCTATATTCTTTTCTTTTCTACCCGTGTCCTCTACTTTATTATCGCTCTTTTATCTTTTTCCTGTTTTTCGCATTCGTTCGTTTGCGACAAAATATATTTTCCCATTCAAACTTTCGCCTGTTTCTTTTCTCATTTAGAAACGCATTTTATTACATAATGTGTCAGTCCCTGCACTAGACGAATAACTGTGAATATACGTTCTGGTCAGACATAGAGAGCAGACATCTGTCTACTGTTTCCCCTGTCACAGCGTTTCTTCGGCTAATTTTTCGGCCTGAGGTGTGGAAAGCGCCAGACATACATCGCTCAGAATAGCCGTATGTCGGAGAAGGCGTTAAGACGCGTATTGACAGGTTATGGCAGGCTTCTGAGTTAATGTGAAGTGTTAGGACAGGGGGAAATACCGGCGCTATTTCGGATTTCGAAATAACGTGGGACCCTTTGTCTGTTTCATATAATATACCATAGTAGTTCAGACTTCATCATTCTGACCTCCGAATTTGCAGTAGACGGATCGCTTCGTTCTAGATACTTATTTATAAGTGAAACTCTCAGTTTCGTTTTGATACCCGTAGTTCTATTTGGAAGTAATATTTAATATCTATTGTGTTGAGTGATCTAGTAATAAATCGCTTATTTCATTTCACTAGGTAGATTTCTGTGCAGAAGAAATTAATATTAAGTATGTTATCTTCGCTAGTCGACATGTTACAGTGGAACGCAGAATATATTATAATTTCTAGCTTAAACTCATGCAGCTGTAAATGAATTAAATTAAACTGCGAATAATCAGTCGAGAATATTTAACTGCACTGATTCATCATTGAGTGTTGACGAAATACGTATGTATTTCTAATTCACGATGACTGATTTTGTGAATATAACTTATTTCATGGGAAATTTAAATGATACGACAAGCTCTACGCTTGCAGTTTATAATGTAAGTTATAACCGAGGGAATAGTATGTATAAGTATTTTATATGTTGTTTTCTCTGTATTCAGTGAAACTGGGGTGACCCAACTTTGCCAGCGTTTGAGTACGGAGAAATATCTGTGAAGAACATAAACATTTTATTCTTAAAGACTTGGGTGTATAAAATAAAATCTGTCTGGCATTGCATTGGCATCCAGAACGACAGAGTACCCATTCCATAAACTTTAAGATTTAAATAAAGTAACGGGCCTATCGCGCCAGAGTTAATTCTTCCTGAGAAAAACCTCAAGTACATTTCAGCCCTTGTGGAAAGTAAAATATTTACGATCAATAACTTTTCCGATATTTTGGACCAATGTGGTGTGACCAGGAATTTTACCTTTGATCGAAGTTACCAACCTGCCATTTTTCCTAAGTAGTGGAAACCTCGTGATTCTGACACGGCGAGCCCGCTCAAAACAAATTCTTACCTCGTGATTCAAGTGACACTAACCTTAGTGTGAAAAAAATATTCGCATGAAGAGGACGCTCCCCGGATCCATTGGATGAACCCAAAATTTGCAGAGCTGGGATCCCCTTCATCACAAAAAAACAAGATTAAAGGGTGTAGGTGTCCTAAAGTTTGCGCCAGACGGCGAACAACAGCACGATTGAAGGTAAGAATGTGAGTCAGGGCCCTGAGGACTGAATAGAGTGAATGCAGAACTGAGCGATTCCTTTATTGTTGTATTTTGGCACCCATTTTTGCTGTCTTAAATTTTTTTACGCAAGTGTTGTTGCTAACAATATTTTCCTTAGGATAGATCAGAGTATCAAAGCCTGTTTATACCTTTTAAAGGGAAATCTTAGACTAAATCATATGTATCCGTGACTCTTTGGGGCTATCACTTTTCTTCTAACAAGACTGAGGGCTAAACATCGAGGAGAAGGATCATACCAATGGGTCATCATTCTTGTAGCAATTCA
The DNA here is from genome assembly GCA_024509875.1 of Oreohelix idahoensis. Classification (NCBI taxonomy): domain Eukaryota; kingdom Metazoa; phylum Mollusca; class Gastropoda; order Stylommatophora; family Oreohelicidae; genus Oreohelix; species Oreohelix idahoensis. Next base: position 28,035 of record JAMPIV010008188.1, on the reverse strand, counting down.
TTGACTTTATGACTATTTGTATATGTTTGATGTAAATTTTATGTGTTGTGATGGAATTTTATTCAGACAATTAAAATTCAGTAAACTTAATCAGTGTGTCGGCTCAGCTCGTTCCAAAATATCTATATTTCCATTGTCATAGTTTCACATCTGTGTGTCTATTGTAGTCACTTATGTGTGTGTGTGCATGTGATATATATATATATATATATATATATATATATATATATATATATATATATATATATATATATATATATATGATAAGGTGCACTATGATTGGTTAAGTGCCACCACATTAGAATGGACTGATTTTTGTGATATAGCTCGTCCAGTCACAATGTTCTGTAAATGGGTCAGGTTACCGACTGTTGGGGCCCTGACAAGGTGTACTGTTAAGTGCGTATATTCTGATGTAATGAGTGAGTGTAGACATCAATAATGACAAACGCGAATGGATGACAGTTCGACTGGTGCACAGGACACTCACTCCAATCACAGGTGGAAGTCAAGGATGGCTGGACTACTGTGGTCGTTTCATACTGTTTAATAGGACGTACACATTTAGACAGCACGAGCATCGTTACAGGAACACAGGTCGACATAAATAGCATATTTTCGATCAATGGTCTACCATCATAAGTTAGCATTCATGTTGAATAACATTGCAATGGAACATCTGTAAACAAGCACTTAGATTTCCACTGTTTATCAATACAATCATCAGGCCTTATTGACCGAACATGTCAGTTAATAAATACTGTTCAAACATGACTCCTAAACAGAACCTCTGTTCTAGCGAAGATTCCTTTAGGTAAAGTTCAGCAAATCTATGTGAAGACAATATTAACCCACCAGTATTGGGTTTTCTTTATAGCTGAGATCTCTTAATCATCACCTGATAATAAGGGGCATCCCCGTTCTCTGATTGATGATCGACAAAAAGTTAGGATCCCAAAATGGCTTCTGGTTCCCTGTTGAGCATCGCTCACTATACGGATGTATAGCAAATCTTCAATAGAAGCTTTGTTCATAAACACAAATGTTTCTACTGGTATCAGCATATCCTGTCCTCATAATTGCTGCATATAAACATATTCAGTGCTGCTAGATAACATGTCGTCCCGACATATAGACATAGGTAAATTCATATAGACGTCTGCCCATTTGAGCCTAGGAATGAAAGAGTTCAGTGAACAGTTCTTTTACCTTGGCATAGGAAATACACTAGCAAACACAAACGCTCTCCTGGCGTTACTGAATCAACACTGGGGAACTCATGGACTTAACAATCCTAGAAGAAACTATCTTCGTCCCCATAATAAATCGAAGAGATCACAAACTTTGGACAGGTCTAAGACATGACGTCCCGCCAGGCTCCTTCATCGCCGAAGAACCCCCTAACGTATCTTCATGCGCCGAAAGTACCTGACCCCAAAGTACAGTACAAGGAAAAATAGTTCCACTTAAACATACCAAGATATCACGATATAAGACCGAATCGTCTGAAATAGACACAGAGTAAACATAGACTCGGACCATAAACATCCCTGCATAAACCTAAGCAAGAACAATCTGTTTTCTGGCCCAACAAGGCACAGACTAACGAAATCCAGATTCATACGCCAAATTCGATCTCCAGGGGAGATAACCCATATAACAAAAGTATCAATCAATCATGGGTGATATCTCTTTGGCCAGGAAAGCATCCTGATTCTAAAAACAAATACCTTCCCTCCGACAGATAAATATATTTAACAACAATATACATTGTCACCAGTAATCTGTTGGTAACAGACTACCGCAACCCCCGGAAAAAAAAATGAAACTTTTTTTTTCATCCGAGAGCAACATACAATAGACTCACCACGCACGAATAATGCGCAGATGACTAATAAGAGCAATTTATAATTTCAAATTAAGGTAAAGTCGAAGTATAGATCGACTTGTGAGAATACATCTCAACATCTCAGAGAAAGCATTTCTCTTAAGCATAAATATTTCCAGGGAGGTGCCACCAACGTATACTACAATGCTGGCAATAACACAATGCATATAACAATTTCACATTTAAGTACTATAAATACATGATTGACAAAGAAGAAAAATCATTAAAGAGTAGCGGTGAATATATATCAATGAACGTAGTCATAGTAGTGATACAATCACTATATTACAAATTACAATGTGTATCTATCTTGATATAGAAAAGAAAAAACTGTTGTAGAGTTGGATGTGTTAAGAAGTCCAAGACCCAACAGTTAGGTGGAATCATGTGGGCATCTAGACAAAATGTCTGCTATCACATTATCTCATCCACGGATAGCTCGTACCGAAAAATGAAAAGGTTGAAGAGCAATCGCATATCGAGTAGACCTCGAGCTCTTCAAATTTTTACTCTGTATAGCCGTAAGAGCTTTCTGATCGGTTTCTACTATGAAATGTGCGCCTAGAAGGAATCTTTGTAGTTTGAGAATTGACCATACCATAGCCAATAGTTCACGGTCTAAAACCGAATAATTCCTTTCTGCAGCATTAAGTTTTCTGGAGATATACATTACAGGATGCAGAGTTCCAGAGTACTCTTGCATTAGTGCCGCTCCAATCCCAGTGGATGAAGCGTCACTACGAAGAACAAATGTCTTATCTGTAGTAGGTAACACTAAAATAGGTGGTGTTGAAAACAAATATTTAATCTTATCCAAAGAGGATTGGCATTCCTGTGACCAGTGGACCATATTAGGCGACCCTTTCTTTAGTAGTGTAGAAAGAGGTGCCATGATAGAGGATAGATTCTGAATGAATCTTCCATAAAATTGAATAAGACCTAAGAGACTTCGCACTTGCTTTTTAGTCTTAGGAATAGAGATGTTAAGTATCTTAGTGATATTATGGTCCTCTGTCTTTAGGAAACCATGACCCACTCGATGGCCTAGGAAAGAAATTTCGCTAAAACCAATACAGGCTTTAGAGGGTTTCGCTGTCAGGTTATACTCGCGTAGAGTAGACAGTAATTCAACTAACCCCGAATAGTGATCTTCCCAAGTATCGCTGAAAAGACAGATGTCGTCTAAATACGCAATGACATCTGAACGATGAGATAGGATTCGACGCATCATGCGTACGAATGTAGCCGGGGCGTTCATAAGGCCGAAAGGCATGAAATTCCATTGAAACAAACCCCTAGGTGTAGAAAAAGCAGTAAGAAGTTTGGCTCGTTCACTTAATGGGACTTGCCAATATCCCTTTGACAAATCAAGTTTAGTGAAGAAATGAGATTTAGAAAGCCTAGTAAGTAGCTATTCTAGTAAAGGCATAGGTTCAGCATCGAACTTCGTAACTTGATTCTATTTGCGATAGTCAACGCAAAGACGTATGTTATTGTCTTTCTTTGGAACAATAACCATCGGCGAAGAATATGCAGAAGTGGATGGTTCAATTATTTTTAAATCTATCATCTCATCCAACTCCTTCTCAACCTGTGCTTGAAAATGTATAGGGATAGTGTGGTAGGGTGGGCGAGATGATGATGATGATTATGTTGTGATGTCTGATCACTCTCCTGCTAACACTCGCACCGACCCGAACAACATTAAAATTCTTGATTCTAGAGGCAGGGGCTATATTTATTTTTTACAACCCATTCAGTGACAAAGCAAACATTAAAGAAATAAACTAGCGAACATAGCAAAACAAAACAAAACAAAACACCCAACAGTGCCCGATACTAATCTGAAGAAGCAAACAAAGCACAGAATAGTTAAAATCATAATATAATACTGAATGAGAAACACCACGCTCTCACCTGTCAAACTGTCCTACGCCGCCACCTGACACACTCAACTATCACACACACACACTCATGCATGTCGTCCAATGCGACTAGTATGGTGTTGTGCATGAGGCTGGCAACCTCACCATGTAACACAGATTGCTACCAAAACCACTACTGCCCTAGCATATGAATACTTAATATGGAGGCAAACTACACTGTTGGCCCCATACTCCCTCAGGAGCGGAGAAGAGAACTATATACCTTGAAGTGAGCCCACGTGCTCTCACAACCATTCCTCACATAACCATAATTAAATAATCATAAAATGGACATAAAATAATATTCAACTATATGTACAACAAATACTCTCAGTAATGAGAATAAGCTACTACCTCGTAATCGATCCACATCAGTATTCGTTACTGCATTCTGAAGCATGTCGTATGTGACGACTGGGGCGCCTGGCAACAAGCGTGTCGTATATGACCACTGGTGCGACTGGGAATCTCATCACATGAAACACATCGTTACCGAAACAACCACTGCAATAGCATAAAAATGCTTCTTGTCGGCTTGTGATAGACACCAGCCACATTGGTGTTTCCATGCTCCGCCGGGAGCAACCAGAGAAACACATGTCTCAACAAAGGAGTGGCCTCGCGCTCTCCAGAAATCTAAATACATATTCTCACCTCACAGTAACCCATTAAATATATACAGTAGAATTATGATAAGTAGGCTATCGTGAAATACACTCAATTACTTTTACATTAAAGAAACAAAATAATTACTCTTGACTTTAACAACTAGAACTAGTCATCATATAAAGGCAAATTAACACGACAACTCTTTCTTTCCTTTACTGGGGAAAATTATCTTAATCTGCTTCCCACCCACGTGTCAATTCACACAATATAAAACTGGCGTCTTCTTTATACAATCACACATGGTGACGCGCCGCCTTTCATGACCACGTGGTTGCCATCCTGATAACAGTCAATATCATCTAAATTAAAGTAAAAAATCGCTTCTCTGTCCAGTTTCATGTATGAAATAGCTCCCTACTAAATTTGCCTTTCTTGCCCGGTCTGATGACTGACATAATTGCTCTTAAACTCTCACATCTGTGATTTGGGCTTTGCGTGCCTAATAAAACCTATCAAACATTATTTTCACTCATCTATCATTTCAAGACTAAATCATAATGTCCTAAAAAGACATTTCCTTTGGAAACACATCTATCTATATCACTCAACATTAAAATAGCCACATCGATATTATTTCCGAATTATATAAAACTAATTCTAATTTAAATTAACTCACGTGTCATGTCTTTGTGTTCTTCTGTGTGGGTACACAGGGCGCCTCGTTTCGTTCTCTCTTGTCTGGACTGATACTTTAAGAAGGCCCGCTGCTGGTTCACTATCTCTTTTTATAGGCACTAGGCTAATCACTCAACTACTGCGCGCTGGGCGTATTAATCTTGGCTACTTAAATATCACACGCGATTATCGCTTTAGGAATAGCGAAAACACAAATAAAACCTACAGCTATTTAATATAACACACGAGTATCAAATATGATTCACAACTATACACCACAATTAATTTCTCAGGCTTTATTATGGCCTAAACTAATATATCTTCATGAAAACTTTTCACATCCCAGAATGCTTCGCGCACATCGAAAATAATCTGCATAGAAACAGGTAGGGGGCGGGCGACATCGAAAATAATCTGCCTAGAAACAGGTAGGGGGCGGGCGTCTCCTTTTCGGCCCCATCACATATCTCCCTCCTGATTTTGTTGTCGTCCCGACAACATCACTACCTCAGGCACTTCTGTCGAAATCTCTTGGATCGTTGGTGCTGCGCTTGATTATTTCTCAGCGGCGATGTTTTGGGCTCAGATTCTGTATTCGGTACAACCCGGCTGGAGACACTCTTGGTCGTCATGTCTCCAGTTGTACGTTGTCGGGCTGTCAGCCGCTGTGGTTTTGAAGACTCGCTCACCGGTGCCGCGTCGCTGTCTGCCCGTGACTTCTGCCTGTCAGTGCTTGCAATTGTCGACTTTGTAGAGGGATTGCTCTTTACGTGTTTTCCACTCATTTTGTGTGGACGGTGGCTTACGTTCCCCACAATCTGCGTTTGATGAGTCTCCTCTGCTGAACCTTGATTTGCACTGGGCGAGAAGATGATGATGATTATATTGTGATGTGTGATCACTCTCTTTCTACACTCGCACCGACCCGAACAACAATAAAACTCTTGATTCTGAGGCAGGGGCTGTATTTATTTTTACAACCCATTCAGTGACGCAGCAAACATTAAACAAATAAACCAACGAACATAACACCAAACAAAACTAAACAAAACACCCAACAGTGCCCGATGCTAATCTGAAGAAGCAAACAAAGCACAGAATAGTTAAAATCATAATATAATACTGAATGAGAAACACCACGCTCTCACCTGTCAAACTGTCCTACGCCGCCACCTGACACACTCAACTATCACACACACACACACACTCATGCATGTCGTCCAATGCGACTAGTATGGTGTTGTGCATGAGGCTGGCAACCTCACCATGTAACACAGATTGCTACCAAAACCACTACTGCCCTAGCATATGAATACTTAATATGGAGGCAAACTACACTGTTGGCCCCATGCTCCCTCAGGAGCGGAGAAGAGAAATATATACCTTGAAGTGAGCCCACGTGCTCTCACAACCATTCCTCACATAACCATAATTAAATAATCATAAAATGGACATAAAATAATATTCAACTATATGTACAACAAATACTCTCAGTAATGAGAATAAGCCACTACCTCGTAATCGATCCACATCAGTATTCGTTACTGCATTCTGAAGCATGTCGTATGTGACGACTGGGGCGCCTGGCAACAAGCGTGTCGTATATGACCACTGGTGCGACTGGGAATCTCATCACATGAAACACATCGTTACCGAAACAACCACTGCAATGGCATAAAAATGCTTCTTGTCGGCTTGTGATAGACACCAGCCACATTGGTGTTTCCATGCTCCGCCGGGAGCAACCAGAGAAACACATGTCTCAACAAAGGAGTGGCCTCGCGCTCTCCAGAAATCTAAATACATATTCTCACCTCACAGTAACCCCTTAAATATATACAGTAGAATTATGATAAGTAGGCTATCGTGAAATACACTCAATTACTTTTACATTAAAGAAACAAAATAATTACTCTTGACTTTAACAACTAGAACTAGTCATCATATAAAGGCAAATTAACACGACAACTCTTTCTTTCCTTTACTGGGGAAAATTATCTTAATCTGCTTCCCACCCACGTGTCAATTCACACAATATAAAACTGGCGTCTTCTTTATACAATCACACATGGTGACGCGCCGCCTTTCATGACCACGTGGTTGCCATCCTGATAACAGTCAATATCATCTAAATTAAAGTAAAAAATCGCTTCTCTGTCCAGTTTCATGTATGAAATAGCTCCCTACTAAATTTGCCTTTCTTGCCCGGTCTGATGACTGACATAATTGCTCTTAAACTCTCACATCTGTGATTTGGGCTTTGCGTTGCTGATAAAACCTATCAAACATTATTTTCACTCATCTATCATTTCAAGACTAAATCATAATGTCCTAAAAAGACATTTCCTTTGGAAACACATCTATCTATATCACTCAACATTAAAATAGCCACATCGATATTATTTCCGAATTATATAAAACTAATTCTAATTTAAATTAACTCACGTGTCATGTCTTTGTGTTCTTCTGTGTGGGTACACAGGGCGCCTCGTTTCGTTCTCTCTTGTCTGGGCTGATACTTTAAGAAGGCCCGCTGCTGGTTCGCTATCTCTTTTTATAGGCACTAGGCTAATCACTCAACTACTGCGCGCTGGGCGTATTAATCTTGGCTACTTAAATATCACACACGATTATCGCTTTAGGAATAGCGAAAACACAAATAAAACCTACAGCTATTTAATATAACACACGAGTATCAAATATGATTCACAACTATACACCACAATTAATTTCTCAGGCTTTATTATGGCCTAAACTAATATATCTTCATGAAAACTTTTCACATCCCAGAATGCTTCGCGCACATCGAAAATAATCTGCCTAGAAACAGGTAGGGGGCGGGCGACATCGAAAATAATCTGCCTAGAAACAGGTAGGGGGCGGGCGTCTCCTTTTCGGCCCCATCACAATAGGATAAGGTCTGACCTTAATAGGATTATGGTCAGTTAGAATAATGTCATGTTCAATGACATGAGTTTGTCCAGGGATGTCAGTAAGGACATCCTGAAATGTTTGTAACATAGCCGAAACTTGTCGCTGTTCTCCTAGAGATAAATCAGGAGAGACAGTAACATTTTTCCATGATTCACTAGAATGAAGTGGAATCATCGGAAGCGGAAGATTAACATCCGAAAAATATGTTTCCTCATCCTGTATTACAGACAGTGATGAGTAATGACCATGTTGGACTGGGGAATCGTCTGTTGCCTGGAAAATAGGCTGTAAATAATCCGGACGTTCATGGAATTCCGTAAGCTTATTGATGTGGAAGGTTTTATGCTTTCCATCAATATCGACAATGTAGTCAACATCGGCAATTTTCGAGATTATATCGTACGGACCTTTCCAAGAAATAAGAAGTCTCTTTTCCCTACAAGGTAGCAAAACAAATGCGTTATCACCAGGACAAAGTTGTCGTAAGGTTCTTTTCTTATTGGCAAATTGTCTTGCCTTCTGTTTAGCAAATTCAGAAGAAGAAGTTGCCAATTTGCATGCTTCGATAATCTTTTGTCTCAGCGCGATGACATATTCGTAAGAAGATTTCGTGTCATCGGTAATATTATCAGCGGTTATGAGATCATGAAGCAAAGACATAGGGCCGCGCGGTCGCGCGCCAAAGACAAGTTCAAAGGGAGAAAATCCTGTATGTTCATTGGGGACCTCTCTGTAAGCGAAGAGGGCCGCGGGTAAAACCCTGTCCCAATCTTGAGGATGATCCTCAGTTATCTTCCCTAGTAAGTTTTTGAGTGTTCTATTTAGCCGTTCGACCATCCCATTGGACATAGGATGATAGATACTACTCAAAGATCTCTCTATCTGCAGAGCAGACATTAGTTGAGACATGGTATCCGATATTAGTTGGGTGCCATGATCTGATAATATTTCTCCGGGGAATCCCAGACGAGAAAATATAAGCCAAAGAGCATCTTCAATATCAGCAGTAGTAATGCTCTTCAGAGGATTAGCCTCTGGCCAACGTGTGCACATATCAACACACGTCAAGATAAATTGATGTTCTCTAGCAGATTTGATCTTAAATGGACCAATGATGTCTATCGCCATTTTCTGAAATGGTCGAATAGGAATGTCTGCAGCCTGAATAGGTGTAGCATGGCGTGGACCTTTGGATTTGACCTCTTGACATACTTTACAAGATCGACAATAAATCCGTATGTCCTTGTTCACAAAAGGCCAAAAGAAAGCCGCAAGAACTCTTGATTTAGTACGGGAAAAACAGATATGTCCAGCACACTGAGAGTCGTGAGCGTGCTGCAGAATTTTAACTCTCAAATTCTTGGGCACAAGAATCTGAGAATGACTTGACTTAGCGGAGTCTTGCACCATACGTACAAGTACGCCATTCTTCATTGTAATCCAAGATTTACGATTTGTATCTTTATTTGGATCACCTTTTGTTGCAAGCGTGAAGAATTTCTTTAGAGTCGGATCATCTTCTTGCTGTTTTATAAACGAGTCACGAGAAATTACCAAGGGATCATCTTGGTTATGCACTTCATTATCTTCAGTAGATGAAGTTTGAGGCATATTAAGAGTTTGAGCTCTTGTGACTAAAGCATTAGCAGTTTGCATATTTTGTTTTTCCCAAACGGAAATTTGTTGTGGAGTACATTCTTTGACTCCGTGAATACGACCGATGATAAGATCAGCGATCGAATTCGGCAGAAGACATGCGTGTACATCTCCTGTAAAGAAAGGAGTAGCAATCCTAATGATAGCAGTAGAGTATTTCTCTAAGGTGCCGCCAAATGTTACACATTTGACTACTTTTCCAGTGGCACGAGAAGGATCTACAAGTGACTGCCTAACACCATTTGTGGTGCATCCAGAATCAAAAAGAACTGAGACTGGATTGTCATTTACTAAACCTTTATGTAAGACAAGAGAACCTCTTCCATCATGCGCGATTGACGCAGGAAGAGCGGGAAGAGGATGGCCACAACTTAAAGTGGACACCGTAGTTGGTTCAAATAATGTTTTGCATTGGGGGCACTGAGATGCTCTCCCAAAATAAAAAGCGGAACATGCCATATTATTAGCGTCATTATTATCTTTAGTCTGTTTATAGGCTTCATGTGACTCTTGCTGTGCAGAGTTTGCCTGATAATGTGATTTATGTTTTTTGTATTGTGCTCTACCTCGATTATTATTGCCTCTGTAATCATTATTATTTACTCTATTGTAACCCCTATTTGGGTTTGAGTCATAGTTCTCATGGTTACCATTATCATATTCATTATAATGAGCATCTCTATAATTATGATCTTGTTGTCTCCATGATGGATAACTTGGATAGTTCCTATAATGCAGTGTTTCTCAACCCTGATAGTAGCAACGCCCCCTTTTGACAACTAATATTTTAAAAAGCCCCCCACCCTTTTAACACCCCTTGCTCTTTATCGTGTACACACACACACGCACACATATACATATATTCCACCATACTTTAAAAAAAGCAATGCAGTAAATGAGTTATCTTTTCTTATAATATACAGAAAAAGAGAAAGCACATTTATAAAAGCATAGTTATATTAAATATGTGTTTAAGTACGGAATTATATACACCACAAGTTCATTATCCTTGAATTACAAATTGGCGGAGCAAATGATATAAAATTAGTTCTTACAACTCTATAACTATCATAATCATATCATTTTAATAGCGCCTTTAATGACTGCATATATATCTTTAAATCTGAATATTAATGCCTCTCCTTATGTAACCACCTTAAACATGAAAAAATTAAACACATTATTAGTTGATAATAATGATATAATTACATAAAAATTCACTTACTAATGAAGCTTAATGAGATCCTCGCGCTTGGTGTGACTCAGCCAGTTTTGTAATATTTGGTTCTAAGTCTGTTAAAATCCTCTGTTACAAACCTGCAGTCGGTTTCGTTGCTTTTGTAGTAGCAACACTACTGCACTGAACCCCTTCTCCACCAAATACGACGTTAGGAATGCTGTAATTAGCAATTTAGTTTCACACCAAAGAACGGGATACGCAAGCCTCTGCTGGATCCAACATTTTTCGTAATGTGTGTGACTGAATCGTGCTTTTGCCTCGAAGTCATTTTGTAGCTCAATTAATTCTTCTTGTAAATGTTGACTAACTTGTTCCACATCTGATTCAAACAGATTAATCACCCAATCCGGCATTATTAGTTCTTCTTCTTCTTTGATCCTTAGCCGCCGACCGTCAAAGCAGTCAGTGGCCATTACGCCTGGTGGCGTCTTGTAGGGCAACAACAAATTGATTCCACCCTGCTCGGTCGGCGGCCATCCTTCGTACAGTGCCCCAACTCTGGTCCATTCTTTGCATCCCAGCCCCCACAGCCCTCCGCCAAGTTGCCTCCGGTCGGCCTCTCCCTCGCCCACCCCCAGGGGTCCATAGCACAGCTGCTCCCGTAATGGCATCGGGGTCTCTTCTGAGGACATGGCCAACCCAGCTCCAGCGTCTGCCAGCTATGATGGTGTGCATGTCCTCTTGCTTGCTCCGAGCAAGCAGATCCCGGCCGGTGATGACACCCGGCCAAAAGATTCGGAGAACTTTTCCCAGGCATGCTGTGTGAAAAGAGGAAGTTGAGGGGAACTGCGGTAAGACGTGGAATACAATGGGTGGGTTTGAAAAAAAATCGAAAAAAGGTGATTCGTCATACGAGGACAAAAGACAAAGAAAATAGTCTACGTTACGGCCACAAGGCCTTCGTCAGGAAAGGAAAGAAAGTGGAGGCTAGATAGGACACATAAAAACTAAATAAAATAAAAACTGGGTACTTCCCTGAAGGCAAGAACCGAAATTCTATCAAAATCGCTGTCTGTTGATGACCGCGTGGCTGAACAGAAAGTGACTTCCGCCGGATGTACACAATGCATACTCAAGACGAATCACCTTTTTTCGATTTTTTTTTCAAACCCACCCATTGTGAAAAGAGGACAACCCCGACATCTCCGTCTCTGCAACTCCCCAACCCTCCGCGCCACAGAGAAGCACAGAAAGCACACAGCTCTGACATAATCCCACGTCTGTGCCCGTGCTGCACCGAGAGGACCCCCAGATGCCGCCTAGACCAAAAAAGGCTGCTCTCGCCTTGCCCATTCTGACGCCGATGTCTTCTCCCGCTCCGCCGTCCGGTGCCACCACGCATCCCAGGCATGTGAAGGCACCCGTCCGCTCCAGCCGCCGATTCCCCACCGACATGGGCCCAGGGTTGCCCACACCGAGCGCCACGATCCCTGTCCTCCCTAGGTCGACGCCCAAGCCCACCTGCTGGCTATACCCACCAAGTCTATCCGTTCCCTCCTGGACGTGCTGATGCGAATGCGCCAGCAGTGCAACGTCATCTGCACACTCCAGATCCTCCAACGTAGAAAATGCAGTCCATCCCACTCCTCCCGGACCGCCCTCTGCCGCCCGGCGCACCACCCAGTCCATGACTGTCAAAAACAGAGCGGCCGACAAGGGGCATCCCTGTCGCACTCCCGTCCCCACCCCAAAGGCTAAGCCGCTCCGCCAAACGCTGCACGCAAAGTTGGCACAAAGGCCTTCCACGACTGACACCATGCAGCCTGGAATTCCACAAGCCCTCAGCATTTTCCATAAACTGTCCCTATGTATACTGCCAAAAGCCTCCCCAAAATCAACGAAATTAATGTACAACCGTCCCCGCCACCCCGAGCACTGCTCCACAATGTTCCCGAGGGCAAATATATGAGCCACACATCCTCTGTTCCCTCCAAATCCCGCCTGCTCCTTCCTCAGCCTGTGGTCCACCGCTCCCGAGACTCTCTGTACAATTATCCTGCCCAGTATTTCGCTGGGAACCGAGAGAAGAGCCACTCCTCTCCAACTATTGCAGTCCGCAAGATCCCCCCCCCCCCCTACCGGGCAACCTGACAATCATTCCCCCTCTCCACCCCGTTGGTGCCGTCCCCGTTCTCCAGACCCGTGCAAACAGTAGCTCCAATAGTTCTGCCGCCAGCTCTGGGTCTGTCCCAAATAGCTCCGCATCCAAGCCATCATGACCAGGAGTCCCTCCACTCCCAACCCCCCGATTGCCGTGATGACTTCCCCCCTTCGCGGGACGTCTGTACCAACATCTAGATCACCCTCAGCCTCAGCAACATTCAACTGTGTCTCCGGTGGTTCTCCACTCAGAGTTTCCCCGAAATGCTCTGCCCATCCCGCCTCCCGCCCTTCCACTGCCGCGATGAGACCTTCCCGCCTATCTCCCACTAATGTAACACTGTTTGCACCCCGCTCTCCACCGATGACCTTAGTCATTTTGCACACTGTGCCCTGTTCACCTCTCAGTGCCGCCTCCCCTGCCCGTCCCGCAAGGTCATCCAGAAATGTCCCCCCGTTAGCACGGGCCCGACGCCCAACCTCACTGTCCAGCCGACTGCACCGCTCACCACACATTGCCCCTAATCTGGGAAACCCAGCTTCTGCCCTCTTTCACCTCACCTCCCCTCTCTTCGCCATGGTGTCAGGCGCATCTGGTGCCATCCAGTTCCGGCCCCCTCCCTCCCGGAATCCCAAGCATGACCCGCCGCCCTCCTTGCACATCGCTGAGACGGTGCTGAATCTCCGGCCAACACCATCGGTCTCCGCTCTCTCCCGAACCCTCGACAATCCCATATCCTCTCCCCACGTCGACCACGAAAGCTCCCCCGGCGAGGGGATACCCCAGCCCCGCGATGCCGCATCTTTTCTGCCCGACCGAAACCGGTCCAGCAGCTCCGAGCCTCACCCTCAGCCCCGCCACCACCAGGTGACGATCACCTCCCACACCCGCGCCTCCCCCACCTTCACGTCCCGCAGTGCACGTCCCCATCCGCCACCGATCACCATGTGATCCATCCGGCCTCCGCCCCGTCCGCCCGGCGACTCCCACGTCAACCTGTGAACCCCCCCCCGCGTGGAAAAAGTTGTTTCCCCAACGACCAGGTTGCCAACACGGCAGAAGCCTATGAATCTGTCCCCACTCTCACTCGCCGCTCCCCCGCCGTACCTCCCACCACTCCCTCGCCACAACCATTGTGTGCTCCCACCTTCGCACCCAGGCCTCTCATCACTATAACGAGATCGCACCTGGGTGCAGCCTCCATTTCCCCCCGCACCTGTCGACAGAACTCGTCCCCGATCTCTCAACCGCTGTCGTCCGTTGGTGCACATCACTTTACAACTGTGGTGCCGGTGAACCTCCCTCCCAGTCCCGCTCCCATCAGTCTGCCGCCGATGGGCCTCCATTCCAGCAAAGACCCCTCCACTCCCTTCCTCGGGACAATGGCCACGCCCTCGCTGTGCCGACCATCCCCTCTGCCAGAACAAAGCACTGTTTCCCATGCAGCTGTCTTCACTCTCACCCCACCCGTCCATCCGCTCTCGCCCACTCCCAGGACACGTATCCTGTAGCCCCTCATCTCCGCTGTGACCCATCCCAGCCCCCTGCCTCACCCATAGCTCCGACGTTCCAAAAACCAATTCCGGTTTCGTGTTTTGCGGTCGGGGCATCCGTTTTCATGCCAGCGGCTTCCCTTCGGCCCTCACCACTGTCAGTCACACGAGCCTGAGACTCCGGATGTCCGTCCCGCAGCAAAGTTTTTCCATTTATTGTTGTTTCCGTAACGTGCGATTTTTTTTACATAGACAGGGGTGTCGGCCCTGTGCTAAAACCCCCAACCTGGAGGACCAAAGTACCAGCTTTTGTCTGACTTTTGATATGTATTAGTTCTTGCAAGTCTTTAAATCGTATGCTCATATCATTTTTAATAACGTCCAAATGACTGCAAAAAACCTCTAAATCTGAATCTGTAAGCCTGTCCCCACCTAACTGCAATAAACATGGAAAATGAGAAAGTTCTCGGCGACTAAGATTATTTTTATATAATGTCAATTTGTTGTTGAATCCCATGATAATTCCTTTCACTTTAATCAGACTGATCTCATTTCCTTGTAGCTTAAGAAGAACCTCATTTAACTTTTCAAATATATCTGAAAGATAGGCCACATCGTTTCGCAATACTTCTCTTTCGATGCTAAAAACTTCTTTGATTGAATCCAAAAACTCGACTGTCTCCTGACAATGGTAACATCCCAGATACTAAAATTTTGCGTTTGGAATCCTTGAAACACTCCAAGGGACGCAGGGCAAATAAAAACTGTCGTGTTACAAGCTATGCGAAGGGGAATATCTTTTGTAATTGTTTCATATTGATTCTTGTAAAAATGTACACAACCCCCCCCCCCCCCCTGAATGGAAGTAGCGACCACCAATCGTTGCGACCCATCAGAACGCCCCCAGACATCTTGAAAACGCCCCCCAGGGGGCGGTACCGCCCCCGTTGAGAAACACTGCTATAATGACTTCCTCTGCGGAAATTTCTATAATTATGACCACCCCTGAATCGAGGGCTGTCGGCTCGTCTCCAGTTCTTTGCAGAAGAACCATGAAATGATTGGTTACCTTGGTTTTGATAACTGTTATGGTTACCCTTTTTATCAAACCTGTTTTGTGGTCCCTGAAATTTGTGTGAATAATTAGGGTTGTATGGTGTTGCTGAAGCAACTGGCATACTTTCCTTAACCTTAGCATTGCTAAAAGCTACGTCCGATGTGCCGTGACGTATTGGGTACAATATTCTTCCATTTCTTTTAGTGTCTTGTGTTTACGCTCATGTAGGAATTCAAGGATCGGTTTATTTATACTTGACATAATCTTGTCTCTGAGCAATAAGTCCATAAGAGCTTCATATGTCTTTTCTGTTTTGGACAGCTCAATCCAACGATTAAATGTAAGACGTGTCCTTGCAATGAATTCTGAGAATTCTACCCCTGATTCAGGTACCATTTTCTTAAACAAAATACGGTAACCTTCCTCTGTTAATTGATAATTTTTTAATAAAGCTGCCCTAATAACATCATAATTATCCTTGTCAGTCTCATCAACCAAACTTAAACTAGTCAAAGAATCACCTTTCAAATTTTCTGATAACTGGTTAGCATATTGTGATTTATCCACATTATGAGCTCGACAAGAGCGTTCAAATCTATCCAGCCATAATGTTATGTCATCACTGGAAGGATTGAACGCTGGTACCTTGACCTTGTAAGTAAAGGGTTTACCATTACTACCAGTTGACTGATTAGCAGTACCCATATTTGTCAATTTCAATTTTTCTAACTCAAATGCTAACAGTTTTTCCTCATGTTCTCTTTTTGCCTTTCTCTCCTCGGCTTCAGCTTCTCTGTCTAATCTCTTTTGTTCAGCTTCTTTGTCTAATCTCTTTTGTTCAGCCTCAGCTTCTCTGTCTAATCTCTTTTGTTCAGCTTCTTTGTCTAATCTCTTTTGTTCAGCCTCAGCTTCTCTCTAATCTCTTTTGTTCAGCTTCTTTGTCTAATCTCTTTTGTTCAGCCTCAGCGTCTCTATTTAATCTCTTTTGTTCAGCTTCAGCTTCTCTGTCTAATCTCTTTTGTTCAGCTTCTTTATTTTGTTTTTCCATTTCCATTTGGAATCTCCTTTCGTCTACTTGCATCTGCAATTTCTTTTGCTCAAATTCTAATTCCATTCTTTTCTCCTCGGCTTTTTGTTTTCTCTCTTCAGCCTTTTGTGCTTTTTCATATTGACTGGTAGCATACTCCTCTAACTTATCACCAGTCTTGCCTAGGGATTTCCCTACCTCAATGAAGTAATCTAAAGTCGACATAATGTATACCAATATGTGACTAGATACCTGAAATAGCAATAATGAAATCTATCTCCAAATAAATGGAAACAAGCTCTTAATAGCTTGAATAATCAGCTCCCTTTATCCCAATCTCTGTGGGAAACAAGCCTTTACATAAGGTCTTGTATAATCAACTGTGTACCTCTAATAATAGCAATTAATCATCAGTTGATTATTACTCATAAGTTCACTACACAGCTAGTAGTGTATGATCAAATATGTTTCATATAGTGTATGTCGATCAAGAACACAACAAAACAATTATAAAAGACAACATGAAAACATTCGCAGAAATCAACTAAATTAAATGGAAAACTGAAGAAAATAATCACAGAACCTGTGATGATAACCGCGATGAAATAAACAACACAAATGACGTCACAGTGTATAAATATAAATGTGTATAGAAATAAATTTTAGGAAAGGGTAGACCTACCGATACAAACAAATCAAAACAAAACTGAAGAAGAGAAAAAATATTACGAAAACAACGATGGGACAGATCATCACAGCTAACAAAAATAGCAACACATGTTGCGTGCAAATTTTCAATTAAGAAAATTGCTCCCTACAGAACACTAATATAGGACCTATATGACTTGGTATCTCCTATATTAGTCACCTCACCAACCGCCCACGACATAGACACACAAATAATATGCAAACATGTAAACATAAATATATATATCTCATATATAATGTAATGTAATGCAAAGAAGCACAGCTGTTATTCTATAATGGCAAAGTTGTAGTAAAATAAACTGCCACTTTAATAATTAACTTATTTTGAATTTAATTATTACAACGTTCAATCATTTGCACACAAGAAGATCCAACGTTGACAGTTCCTAGAAGGACTTCTCAGTTCAATAACACTGCATTTCGTATCAACACAGATAAACACTCGATTCAAACGTTCTGTGTACTACTGTCTGTTTTATGTAAACACCGTCTGTTCAACGAGCGCTGACCTATTTACCGCATTCGCTCGATAGAGCAGGTCATGCTGACTTCAACTGTAGAGTTGTCCAGCAGGTGTGTCGTATCAGGCCACAGGAAACGGTCTGGTCTCAGTAGCTGACTTCTCAAAATGTACACTGTGCAGATTGACCCAGGAAACTGGCCTACCACATTGATAAGGTGCACTATGATTGGTAAAGTGCCACCACATTAGAATGGACTGATTTTTGTGATATAGCTCGTCCAGTCACAATGTTCTGTAAATGGGTCAGGTTACCGACTGTTGGGGCTCTGACACGGTGTACTGTTAGGTGCGTATATTCTGATGTAATGAGTGAGTGTAGACATCAATAATGACAAACGCGAATGGATGACAGTTCGACTGGTGCACAGGACACTCACTCCAATCACAGGTGGAAGTCAAGGATGGCTGGACTACTGTGGTCGTTTCATAATGTTTAATAGGACGTACACTTTTAGACAGCACGAGCATCGTTACAGGAACACAAGTCGACATAAATAGCATATTGTTGATCAATGGTTTACCATCATAAGTTAGCACTCATGTTGAATAACATTGCAATGGAACTGTTGCTGTCATTTTCGACGGAGTCATCTGTCAAGTTATTTGCTTATGTTTGTATCATAAGTATAATTGTGTCTTTACCTGCGATGTCAGGTTGATTAGGGGTTGTCTTCCCTTGTTTATTCATTCATTGTGTTTGACCTTTAGGGTCAGAGGTTGACAGTTCGGCGTGGGCCTATGGGAAGGTTTTTTAAGCGGGAGTGAGATATACTTCCGGGAAGCCGGGAGGTCCTGTTTTTCTGAAGGGACCAAGAGTCCATTGTTTTTCGGGGAGAATCTTCGAAGTAACTGCTATGGCAGTTTTCCCCAGTGAATCTCTGTGCGTCGGGATGACGACAGAATTCCTTGTGTAGTTCTGAGGATTCATTTACCAGGTAATACCGACCTTTATGCATTATTACGCTTTTCGGTGGCAGAACATGTAAAGGATTACCTAGGGTGAACAGCAGTTCACGGATCCGCAATTTCAGAACTTATATATTTGTGCTCGAGGTAGCCATCCAAGACTGTTAGTCTTATATTGTCCAGAAATCCAGTGACGAAGATATATTGTGGGAGCCGCAGATTGGCGGAACTTCTATCTACAATAAGTATTACTGCAGGGTTGATGATAACCTATTTAACAGAAGTACACGGCCGACGTTAGGACGAGGCCTGTGCTTCCGGCTATTATACTACAGCCTGATATGTGCAATTGGCAGGGAGTGCCAAGTTGCACCTGTGTGTCAAGGTAACTAAGGCATCTGACGCGTTTAGTCAGAGACGCCAAGGGCGACGCTACGAACTGTCATTATTGAAGAACTTTGCTATTGACCATGCACGTCTATTCTGATGTTTACCTTTTTGAATGCCAAATGTATACCTATCGATGTCAGGTCAGCATGACCTTGTTACACTGACTGTTCCTGTTGATATTATGTGTGTTCCCGTCAATAAATGTCTTGAAACATGCCTGCAGTGTCAAAGCATCCTTGATTACTGCATGTGAGAGTATGGGTTGCAGGATCTACATCTATACGAGCCTAAACACATTCGCGTCTTCATTCGCACCCACACTCAACTCATCATACGCTCGCACTACACATCTAACAACATGTAAACTGTCTTGGGCCAGTGATCACCTCAACAAGAAAAAAAAGACAGTTACATTTCTGGTGGACCAGTTACGTGGGCTCTTATGATACATTTCTTGTCGCCAATGTGGCCTAGAAACTTACATTTCTGATGGACCAGATCTGTGGGTTTAAAAAAGAACAGAGCGAGCATTTGACATTATTGTTGACATTTATGGATTCAGAAATTTACATTCCTGGTTGGCTGTTACATGTATGATGTCTCCAGTTTTGTCGAGAAAGTTACAAGAAGGACAAGTACACATTACACTTCTGATCTGTGGGTCTAAGCTACACACGGGACAGCCGTAACACACAGCGCTAATTCTACGCTTGCAAGTTTTGGCTACAACAGGACAGAGATAGGTCATCAACAGTTGACCCAAATAAACAGTACGAGCATTTATATCATAATGCTACATAAACCATAACAAGACATGTACTGAAGGTAACATCTAGGCATTTGCTACGTGGACCATAACTGCATAGAAGGCGGGTTCCTATTGTAAACAGTACTGCGGGTTGTGACACGTTTCATTCAACAACAGACTTTTCTAGGTCAGAGCATTCAAGCTACATTGTTGGAGGTCAAGTGTCTGTAAACAGTACGTGAAATTGTAAACATTCAATGTGCAAGCCCTAATTTGAGAAGGTCATAGTAACTTTGGTTCGTGAATACCACTTTATGTTACAGTGGATTTGACGTTCAGTGCGCGTTTGACATTTCGTTTCTGTGTTCGCAAGGAGCAAGAAATTTATTTTAGTTTCAGCTGTGACTGAACTTGTTCTGCAACACATTGAAATTGATTGCTATATGTTTATGTCACTTCTACTGTTTTGTGTATTTTTCTGCGGGTTTTTCGGTTGGTGGGTCTTACGGTAAATATGCCACTTGATCGAGGCTTACTGTAAGCGGTCTGTAGGTGCAAATTTTCTTAATTTGGAAATTTGCTAGTGACAATTGGTCGCTATTGATGTTAGCTGTGATGTAATTGTACTTAACGTTGTTTTTGTAATATTTTGTCTGTTTTTTTCAGTTTTGATTGTCGATTTGTTTTGTTTGTATTCTGTAGGTCTCTCCTTTCTTGTGTATTTCTCTACACATTTTTGGTTAAAACAGTGTTGCCATTTGTATTGTTTTGTATTTTTGTCTTTGTATTTTTTTTTTTGGTTGTACTACATTACTGTCATGCACAGTCTACATACACATACTTGGTCATGTTTTGATATTATTGATAAGGTAGACTCTTCATATAGAGTTTGTTAAATAATATTATATAAGATATTTATACAAGTTCTTTGATAAAAGACTTGTTATCTACAAAGATTGAGACAGTAAAATAAAGTGAAGTGAGTATACAAGTCTAGCATTTCAGACTTGTCTCCCATTGAAGTGGGATAAGGTAATTTATTTAATTTTTTTTTCAGGTTTCTGATCTCATTAGACAGAATGTCTACATTGGATTTCTTCATCCAGCAAGGGTTGACCCTTGGTAAGTCTGGTAAAGAATTGGAAGAATATTCATCTGCTCAATTCGCCATTGCATTAAAGTCAGAAGAAAAGAAACAAAAAGAGGAAATTAAATTGAAAGCAGAAGCTGAACTAAAGAAGCTAGAAGCTGAGAATAGAAGATTAGAACTTGAAGAAAGAAGGTATCAAAGAGAGGCTGAGGAGAGAAAAGCTCAAGCTGCTGTTGAGGAGAGGAAAGCTCAAGCTGCAGCTGATGAAAGAAAATTCCAGATGGAAATGGAAGACAAAAAACTTCAAGCTGCTGCAGAGGAAAAAAAACTTCAAGCTGCTGCAGAGGAAAAAAAAACTTCAAGCTGCTGCTGAGGCTGAAATTAGGAAAATGGAACATGAGGAAAGAAAACAGAAGATGGAACTTGATGAAAAACTCGCAATTTTGGAGTTAGAGAAATTGAAATTGGCGAGTACGGGTGCTCAGCAAACAACTTCGAGTACGACAAAGGAGTTTGTTAGTAGGATTAAATTGCCTCATTTCAATCCTTTAAAGGATGACGTAGCAGATTATCTAGATAGATTCCAATTTTTGTGCGATACGCATAACATAAAAAAGGAAAAATATGTTGAACAACTGATGCCATTTTTTACAGGTGACACAGTGACTACTCTTATGACAATAGACGAACATGAGAGGACTAATTATGATGTTGTCAGGGCAGCATTACTAAAGAAATACCAATTAAAACAAGAAGACTATCGTCTTCGTTTTAGGACAATGTTGCCAGAAAATGGAGTAGATTTCTCTGATTTTGTTACAAAGATACGTCGTACATTTACACGATGGGTTGAGTTGTCTCAGATTGAGAAAACATATGAAGGTCTAATGGACTTATTATTGCGAGATAAGGTTTTGTCATCTGTTAATGATTCTTTTCTTGCATTCCTTCATGAGCGTAAGCCTAAAAACTTAAAAGAAATGGAGGAATACTGTTGTCAGTATGCCACAGCACATCCCCATGCTACAGTTAGCAATTCTAAAGTGAAAGAAGGGTTGCCAGCTGCTTCGGCAACATCATATGGCCCTAATTTCAGAAAAAAATTTCAGGGTGCTCAACAAAATTGGAATAGGGGAAGTAATCAAAATTACACTCAGAAGCGGAGTAATCCAACACATGATGGTTCTTCGTCTATGCAGTGGAGACAAGATGGTAGTTCTCGTAATTTTAGTGGTAATAATTTGAGACACTTTCGTAAAGGCTATCCAAATAATAACTATTCAAATTTTCGAGGTAATCATTCTCGACGTCAAGATTATGACGATGGTGAATTTAGAAACCGGGATTCAAACCGGAATGATGATTACAATAGGCAATATGATAACAATTACAGGGGAAATGATAGTCGAAATAATTACAGGGGAAATGATAATCGAGGTAGACCTAGGTTTAACAAAAAAAGACCTTACCAACAGGCAAACTCTGCGCAACAAGAGTTTGATGGAGCCTGTAATACAGTAAATGATAGTGGTAACTCTAGGGCTATCACTGGTTGTGCTTTCGATTTTGGGAGAGCAACTGAATGCCCCCAATGCTTAACATTGTTTGACTCATCAACTGTATCTACGCTAAGTTGTGGTCACCCTCTTCCTGCTCTACCTGCTACAGTTGCGCATGATGGGAGAGGATCTCTCATCTTACATAAAGGTCTAATAAATGATAGGCTAGTCTCAGTACTTTTCGATTCGGGATGTACTACCGTCGGGGTTAAGGAGTCTCTGATAGATCCTTGCTGTGCCACGGGAAAAACAATCAAATGTGTTACATTTGGTGGTACTATGGAAAGCTATCCTACTGCTATTATTAGGATTGACACTCCTTTCTTCACAGGAGATGTCCATGCATGTCTTCTTCCTAATCCTATTGCGGATCTTATAATCGGTCGTATTCATGGGGTTAAGGAATGCACCCCGCAACAAATTTCTAGTTGGGAAGAAAAAAACATTCAAACGGTCAATGCAGTGGTGACAAGAGCTCAAGCTCTTAATCCCCCAACTTCATCTGATAATAGTAATGAAGTTGATAGCCAAGACGAGCACTTGGTGATTTCCCATGACTCGTTTGTTAAACGTCAAGAAGAGGATCCTTCTTTGAAGAATACTTCCTTCTTGCAAAGAAAGGGGATCCCAATCAAAATACGAATCACAAATCGTATATCACTATGAAGAATGGTATATTGGTACGAATGGTACAACACTCGGACAAGTCTATGCACTCGCAAATTCTTGTGCCTAAGTGTATGAGAGCCTTAATTCTTCGGCATGCACACGATTCTCAGTGTGCGGGACACATGGGTTTTTCCAGAACTAAAACTAGAGTCCTTGCGTCATTCTTTTGGCCATTCGTGAATAAAGACATCCGAATTTATTGCCGATCTTGCAAAATTTGTCAAGAGGTCAAGTCTAGGGGTCCGAGACATGCTGCTCCTATTCAGGCTGCAGATATTCCGATTCGGCCGTTTCAGAAAATGGCTATAGACATCATTGGTCCGTTCAAAATTAAGTCAGCCAGAGGACACCAATTTATCCTCACTTGCGTGGACATGTGCACGCGTTGGCCAGAGGCTATTCCTCTGAAGAGCATATCAACTGTCGATATCGCTGATGCTCTTTGGCTCGTATTTTCTCGTCTGGGATTCCCCGGAGAAATACTGTCGGATCACGGCACTCAGTTAATTTCGGACGTTATGTCTCAGGTAATGGCTACGCTAGACATTAAAAGGTCTCTCAGTAGTATTTATCATCCAATGTCCAATGGATTGGTAGAACGTCTTAACAGGACACTAAAGAACTTACTTGGCAAGATAACGGAGGATCATCCTGAAGATTGGGACAGGGTTTTACCTGCAGTCCTCTTTGCCTATAGAGAGGTTCCCAACGAGCATACAGGGTTTTCTCCTTTCGAACTTGTCTTTGGCGCGCAACCGCGCGGGCCAATGTCCTTGTTACACGATTTGATAACTTCCGATAATATTGACGATGATACACAATCGTCATATGAATATGTTATAGCTCTTAGAGAAAAGATTATCGAATCGTGCAGGTTAGCAACTTCATCTTCCGAATTTGCGAAAGAAAAAGCTAGGCGATTTGCTAATAAGAAAAGACGCCTACGTCAACTTTGTCCTGGAGACAAAGCATATGTCTTACTGCCCTCAAGAGAGAATAGACTTCTCATTTCTTGGAAGGGTCCATACACTATAGTCTCGAAAATTTTCTGATGTCGACTATATTGTCGATGTGGATGGAAGGCATAAAACCTTCCATATAAATATGCTAACAGAGTTTATTGAACGTCCAGACTATTTACAGCCTATTTTCCAGGCGACGGACGACTCTCCAGTTCAACATGGTCACATCTCATCCCTGTCCGTTATACAGAATGAGGAAACTATTTTTTCTGACGTGAACTTACCTCTTCCTACGATTCCACTTATTTCAACGGAATCGTGGAGAGACGTTACAGTCTCTTCTAACTTGTCTTTTGAGGAACAACGTCAAGTATCCTCTACGTTACAATCATATCAGGATGTCCTTACCGACATTCCTGGACACACAGATGTCATAGAACATGACATCATACTTACTGATCGTAATCCGATCAGAGTAAGACCATACCCAATACCTATTCATTTTCAAGCACAAGTCGAGAAAGAATTGGATGAAATGATTCAACTACAAATAATTGAACCATCCACTTCAGCTTATTCTTCGTCGATAGTTATTGTTCGAAAGAAAGACAATAACATACGTCTTTGCGTTGATTATCGCAAATTAAATCAAGTTACGAAGTTCGATGCTGAACCTATGCCGTTATTAGATGATCTACTTATTAGACTTTCTAAAGCTAAATTCTTTACTAAACTAGACTTGTCGAAAGGTTATTGGCAAGTCCCATTGACGGAACACGCCAAACCTCTCACTGCTTTTTCGACACCTAGGGGTCTGTTTCAATGGAATTTTATGCCTTTCGGGCTTATGAACGCCCCAGCGACTTTCGTGCGCATGATGCGACGAATTCTATCAGATCGTGCAGATGTCATTGCATATTTAGACGACATCTGTCTTTTCAGCGATACTTGGGAAGAACACTATGTGGGTCTGAAGGAATTGCTATCTACTCTACGTGAGCATAGTTTGACTGCTAAACCCTCTAAAGCTTTTGTTGGGTTTAGTGAAATTTCCTTCCTAGGTCATCGAGTTGGTCATGGTCTGTTGAAGACAGAGGACCAAAACATTTCAAAGATATTAAATATCTCTCGGTTCCGAAGACAAAAAAGCAAGTGCGTAGTCTCTTGGGATTGATACAATTCTATGGAAGATTCATTGAGAATCTGTCCTCCATTATGGCACCACTTTCAACGTTATTGAAAAAAGGTTCTCCTAATATGGTGCGTTGGTCCCAAGAATGCCAATCTTCATTGGATCAGGTTAAGAATTTGTTCTCATCTCATCCTATCTTAAGACTACCGACGATTGATAAGACTTTTGTCCTTCGTAGTGATGCCTCTTCCACTGGCATTGGAGCGGCACTAATGCAGGAATATTCAGGAACTCTGCATCCTGTAATGTATATTTCTAGGAAGCTGAATGCGGCAGAAAGGAATTACTCGGTTTTGGACCGTGAATTGTTGGCTATGGTTTGGTCCATTCTTAAGCTACAAAGGTTCCTTCTGGGCGCGCATTTCTTTATGGAAACCGACCAAAAAGCTCTTACGGCTATGCAAAGTAAGGATTTGAAGAGCTCGAGATCTACTCGTTATGCTATTGCTCTTCAGCCTTTCCATTTCACGGTGCGAGCTATCCGTGGTTCGGATAATGTGATGGCGGACATATTGTCTAGATGCCCACATGATTCCAGTTAAATCTTGTGTCCTAGTTTTTCCTGATATATTTTCAGACTTA
Source organism: Oreohelix idahoensis (assembly GCA_024509875.1). Classification (NCBI taxonomy): domain Eukaryota; kingdom Metazoa; phylum Mollusca; class Gastropoda; order Stylommatophora; family Oreohelicidae; genus Oreohelix; species Oreohelix idahoensis. The sequence continues at coordinate 2,101 of JAMPIV010008188.1, read as the reverse complement.
GGTCTGTCCTTAATATCATAATATGTTGTAATACAAATGTATTTGGATGATGTTTAGATAATTTAACAAATTTCATTTTGTCCATCCATCAGTGATATGTAATGTTGCTAAAATAGCATTGACATTTGTATATTGCTATGATTATATTATTTAGTAATGTTTGATATATGATTGGTATTGCCAGCAACTTAGGTTTCTTGAATGGTATCCCTTAGTTTGTTTGGCTTAAAGGAAATATTTTCTCCTATGTTGGGAGATGATTTGTACCCTCTTCTATTGTACCTGATATTAAGTTCATTGTTTGCATGAGCACAGAAGTGATACTGGTGCTATCTTGCTCATGAACATATTAAAAAAAAAAAAAATTGCATTTTTTTTTTTTTACAGGGGGGTGGTAGTAATGTTGCTGTCATTTTCGACGGAGTCATCTGTCAAGTTATTTGCTTATGTTTGTATCATAAGTATAATTGTGTCTTTACCTGCGATGTCAGGTTGATTAGGGGTTGTCTTCCCTTGTTTATTCATTCATTGTGTTTGACCTTTAGGGTCAGAGGTTGACAGTTCGGCGTGGGCCTATGGGAAGGTTTTTTAAGCGGGAGTGAGATATACTTCCGGGAAGCCGGGAGGTCCTGTTTTTCTGAAGGGACCAAGAGTCCATTGTTTTTCGGGGAGAATCTTCGAAGTAACTGCTATGGCAGTTTTCCCCAGTGAATCTCTGTGCGTCGGGATGACGACAGAATTCCTTGTGTAGTTCTGAGGATTCATTTACCAGGTAATACCGACCTTTATGCATTATTACGCTTTTCGGTGGCAGAACATGTAAAGGATTACCTAGGGTGAACAGCAGTTCACGGATCCGCCATTTCAGAACTTATATATTTGTGCTCGAGGTAGCCATCCAAGACTGTTAGTCTTATATTGTCCAGAAATCCAGTGACGAAGATATATTGTGGGAGCCGCAGATTGGCGGAACTTCTATCTACAATAAGTATTACTGCAGGGTTGATGATAACCTATTTAACAGAAGTACACGGCCGACGTTAGGACGAGGCCTGTGCTTCCGGCTATTATACTACAGCCTGATATGTGCAATTGGCAGGGAGTGCCAAGTTGCACCTGTGTGTCAAGGTAACTAAGGCATCTGACGCGTTTAGTCAGAGACGCCAAGGGCGACGCTACGAACTGTCATTATTGAAGAACTTTGCTATTGACCATGCACGTCTATTCTGATGTTTACCTTTTTGAATGCCAAATGTATACCTATCGATGTCAGGTCAGCATGACCTGTTACACTGACTGTTCCTGTTGATATTATGTGTGTTCCCGTCAATAAATGTCTTGAAACATGCCTGCAGTGTCAAAGCATCCTTGATTACTGCATGTGAGAGTATGGGTTGCAGGATCTACATCTATACGAGCCTAAACACATTCGCGTCTTCATTCGCACCCACACTCAACTCATCATACGCTCGCACTACACATCTAACAACATGTAAACTGTCTTGGGCCAGTGATCACCTCAACAAGAAAAAAAAGACAGTTACAGGAACATCTGTAAACAAGCACTTAGATTTCCACTGTTTATCAATACAATCATCAGGCCTTACTGACCGAACATGTCAGTTAATAAATACTGTTCAAACATGACTCCTAAACAGAACCTCTGTTCTAGCGAAGATTCCTTTAGGTAAAGTTCAGCAAATCTATGTGAAGACAATATTAACCCACCAGTATTGGGTTTTCTTTATAGCTGTGATCTCTTAATCATCACCTGATAATAAGGGGCATCCCCGTTCTCTGATTGATGATCGACAAAAAGTTAGGATCCCAAAATGGCTTCTGGTTCCCTGTTGAGCATCGCTCACTATACGGATGTATAGCAAATCTTCAATAGAAGCTTTGTTCATAAACACAAATGTTTCTACTGGTATCAGCATATTCTGTCCTCATAATTGCTGCATATAAACATATTCAGTGCTGCTAGATAACATGTCGTCCCGACATATAGACATAGGTAAATTCATATAGACGTCTGCCCATTTGAGCCTAGGAATGAAAGAGTTCAGTGAACAGTTCTTTTACCTTGGCATAGGAAATACAC